>SJYA01000466.1:679877-756698 GCA_006410615.1 Neotragus moschatus
TTGGGGCATTCAACCCATTTATGTTTAAGGTAATTATTGATAAGTATGATCCTGTTGCTATTTACTTTACTGTTTTGGGCTGTAGGTTATTTTCTTTCATCACTTTAAGTGTGTCTTGCCATTCCCTCCTGGCCTGAAGAGTTTCTGTTGAAAGATCTACAGTTATCCTTATGGGAATCCCTTTGTGTGTTATTTGTTGTTTTTCCTTGCTGCTTTTAATATTTGTTCTTTGTGTTTGGTCTTTGTTAATTTGATTAATATGTGTCTTGGGGTATTTCACCTTGGGTTTATCCTGTATGGGACTCTCTGGGTTTCTTGGACTTGGGTGATTATTTCCTTCCTCATTTTAGGGAAGTTTTCAACTATTATCTCCTCAAGTATTTTCTCATGGTCTTCCTTTTTGTCATCTTCTTCTGGGACTCCTATAATTTGAATGTTGGAGCATTTCATATTGCCCTGGAGGTCTCTGAGATTGTCCTCACTTCTTTTAATTCGTTTTGCTTTTTTCCTCTCTGATTCATTTATTTCTACCATTCTATCTTCTATTTCACTAATCCTATCTTCTGCCTCCGTTATTCTAATATTTGTTGCCTCCAGAGTGTTTCTGATCTCATTTATTGCATTATTCATTATATATTGACTCTTTTTTATTTCTTCTAGGTCCTTGTTAAACCTTTCTTGCATCTTCTCAATCCTTGTCTCCAGGCTATTTATCTATGATTACATTTTGATTTCAAGATTTTGGATCATTTTCACTATCAACATTCAGAATTCTTTCTCAGGTAGATTCCCTATCTCTTCCTCTTTTGTTTGGTTTGGTGGGCATTTCTCCTGTTCCTTTACCTCCTGGGTATTCCTCTGTCTCTTCATCTTGGTTATATTGCTGCATTTGGTATGGCCTTTCTATTTTCTGGGAATTTGTGCAGTTCTCTTTATTATGGAGTTTCCTCACTGTAGGTGGGGTTGTATCAGTGGCTTTTCAAGGTTTCTTGGTTAGGGAGGCTTGTGTTGGAGTTCTGGTGTGTGGAGCTGGATTTCTTCTCTCTGGAATGCAATGGAGTGGCCAGTAATGGGTTATGAGATGTCAATGGTTTTGGAGTAACTTTGAGCTGCCTGTATATTGAAGCTCAGGGGTGTGTTCCTGTATTGCTGGAGAATTTGCATGGTATGTCTTGCTCTGGAACTTGTTGGCCCTTGGGTGGTGCTTGGTTTCAGTGTAGGTATGGAGACGTTTGATGAGCTTCTATCGATTAATGTTCCCTGGATTAAGGAGTTCTCTGATGTTCTCAGGATTTGGACTTAAATCTCCTGCTTCTAGTTTTCAGTTTTATTTTTATAGTAGCCTCAAGACTTCTCCATCTATATGGCACCGATGATAAAACATCTAGTTTAAAGATGAAAAGTTTCTCCACATTGAGGGACACCTTGAGAGGTTCACCAGACAAGAAAGTACAGGTAGAAGCCCGGGGAGCTTGGAATAGGTGGAACCAGGGCTTGGAATACAGCCAAGTTGCTTGCCCCACTTGGTAGCTGTTTCTTTCTCAAATGGGCATTATTTGTAAGCAGATAGGGTGGGTGGGGTGTCCTTGGCGTGGACCTCGATCACCTGCTTGAAAACATCCCTCAGCAGGGTAGCGCGGCCGGCAGAAGAGACCTTTGCAGGAAGCCTGCTCTGGGCCAATATGGCTGTGTGAGGCCGAAACCCAGGTGCCGCCCACGAGAAGCCTCTAACGAGTTCTTTATCATAGTATAAATTTATGCTTACAGAGCTTGTGATTTATTAGACAGATAGCTTTATGTATGGAAGCCTCATGTTCCCATATTTCTAACTAGATAGTTTTCTCAAACCGTGTTCTATGGAGAATAAGTATGTTACATTGTTATAAGACAAAGATCTGCCAAATAAAGATTATTAGGTCAAATAAACTTAGAAAGTGCTATAACCATATATCTTTCCTCTCAGTTCTCACAAATTATGTTAATTTATAAAAGGCTCTCTCTTAACTGATTGCCCATGGAACCACATTCTCATACCACACTCACAAGTATCTCTTACTATACAGTTATTTGGAAACTGCTGAATTACACTATGGGCTTTTCGTAGGCAGGAGCCATATCTTGTAAATATTTGGCATAACCTAGCAACATTGTACACACAAACATTGGTCAATAAGTGCGCATTGATAAACTGTTCTAGCAATCCTCTCCCTATTTTTTCCCTTATTTTTCTTAGGTTTATTTCCAAAATAGCAAAGGCTTAATTGCAGCTTAATGTAATTGCCTATAAATCATAGTGAATTTATTTCCCTCTTTGGCAAGATTAAACCATGGCAATTTGTAATGATTTATTTACAAGTATAATGGAATCACAGGATCGATTCTAATTCAAGTTCTGTCACTCTCGAGCTCTATGGCCTCAAGCAAGTTACTAATTTTCAGTTGGTCTAAGAGCCCTTGATTTCTCTCTGTCAAAACTCATTCTTCCAGTCTTCTACATACACAAAAATGGCATTACTATCAACCTTTTCACTCAAACCAAAAACCTAGGTACCATTTTGAATTCCTTTCTCACATCTCCATCCACTCCACTAGCAATTCCAATTGATTCTACCACTGAGGTACATTATCTCTCAAGGTTAACCAAATTCTCCCACCTCCACTGTCACCTGGGTGAGACCACTAACCACTATCTTTTACTGTAAGTCACAATCAACTCAATGGTTGCTTGCTACCTTTTTTTGTTGTTGTTTTCTGTGCCTGTAATTCGATCACAATATCAGCCAGAGTGATCTTCTTAAAATCTTTCCATTGCATTCATAAAATAATCTGAACTTATCATGTTCTGTATATCATTACTAACCTTTGCTGCTACTTCTTATCCTTTCTCTCTCTGCTCTCTGCAATCCTGATATATGAGTTGCCTTTCATTTTCCCAGAAAATCTAAGTTCCTATCACCTCAGAATGCTAATATATATTACTCTATCTGCAAAAGAGGCTTGTCCATTTCATATTCAGGGCACTTTCTTATACCTTAAATGGTTCCCAACCAAACCTAGCCCAACTCCAGCCACTTATACATGGTAGGTCTCCTTTCCCCTACTTTGTCTCCTTCGTTGCCTTGTCCATCTCCTAGGAGCACTAGTTACCATTTGGTATTGTTTTCCATGATGTGTGTCCCTAGAGAAATATAACCTCAATGAGACAGACTACATCTATTCTTTGCATCCCCGATGCCCAGCAGAATGACTGCAAAAACACAAGAGGTGCCCAGTTTAAAGTAAAAAGGCCTTCATTTCCTCAATGTAATAAAGATGAGTATTACTTATCTTTTATTGAGCCTTACCATATACTTTTAAAATTGTTCTAAGGAATCTGTTCATGAAAAAAAAAGTTGCATCTCTACCATGTGCAAAGTTTTGCACTAGTAAGTGTAACACATCTAGAAGGAGAAAGGAGAAGCCACGGGGGCAGTGGGGAGAAGGGTTTCAGCTTTGGCATCAGAAAGACACGGATACTAATAGCTCATCTTAACCTTCACATTTCTGGTTAAATGTAAGCGTTAAAGGAAGGCTAAATAAAATCCAAACCATTATCTTAGCTGCCCTACTTGTGTGCCCCCCATACCCCTGATTCCTGTATCTTGGCATTTGTCACTACAAGCAATGATCTGCCTTATCTGTTTTCACTAGACTCCTGGGGACCATTCCTGTCCTGCTCATTCTTCTCATCTCATCAGCCCCACCCCTGCGACTGTACTGGAAAGCCTAAAATGTTGCATGCTGCCTTGAAATCTTTGAGCCCCATAGTACCCCAAAGGATTACCTGTGAGTCCCTCTGCTTTCACTAAATCTTTCACCCAGTAGGGAAGACCTTTTATCGGAAGAATCAGCTTCACCTCACCTCCTCCTCAACCTAATAGGTTTCAGTTTCCTGAAAGGTTACAGGATTGTTCAAACCATCCAATCACATCCTCCCACAGAAACCAGGAGTCACCTCACCCTGCTTTTTTTAACTACAGAACTTGCCCCGCACATTCCCTGCTGGTTCACACTGCTCCCCTAGGGGGGAATTCTGAACTCCTTGTGTGATCCTGCAGCGGGTGTAGTATCCTTCTTCCCTGGCCTGTGTTTATGTGTCTAATGAACTCCTGAAGATCTCAGCTTTCAGTGTCAGTTGTTGTATGTTTGGATACCCCTGAACCCAAGGCAAAGATTCCCCCTTTCACCAATGGGGTGAAAAAGAGATTATAAAACATCCATATCTACACACATATACACACACACACACAAGCAGGTGTGATCATGCCCTACACGAAATTGATTACGCATTTTTCTCAGTCTTGAATGGGCACTAAAATACACTGTGGAGTTTTAAAAAATACTGACTCCGGGCCCCACTTTATGGAAAGAGAATAACAGGGGTGAGACCCAAAGGTGTACATTCTTTGTAAAGCACCATTACTGAATCCTTGATCTCTGGGCCAGGAAGATCTCCCAGAGGAGGAAATGGCAATCCACTCTAGTATTCTTGTCTGGGAAATCCCATGGACAGAGGAACCTGGTGGGCTACAGTACATGGGGTCACAAAGAGTCAGAAACGACTGAGCATGCATGCAGTGAACATTACTGAACCTGGTGGCTAGCCAAAACAGCACGACTACGGTGGTTGTGCAGTAGCCACCTGTTGACTCTCTAATGGATTGGACTGTGGTTCCCTTCATGACACGGCTTGAAGGACAACCTTATCATTCTGGAGGGAGTGTCTAACAGAGGCTCCTGCTCAGGGATGACAAACACTTAGCAACAGCTTTCAAAACCCTCCTGAGCCCTTGGCAACACTGCAAATTGATCATGGCAGTCTTCCTGCTGAGCCTGGCCTCCAGCTCAGAATTCTTATCAGCTCCCACCATGTGATGAATGCTATCATGAGAGATGAAACCCATATTTTTTCCTCTGCCCAGCCACCCCCGATTTCTACTCTGTGATTACAGGAACTTTGCTGCCTGTGACTGTTCCTACAGACTTCACCTCTGCAATGCCGCTTCTACTCCAGGGCATTTCACTGGAGCAGAAGCCTTCTCCCAGCTCTTATATGTAGCCTGTCCAAGAGTCAAGTCCCCAGGGCATTTTTTAAGTATCTCAGATCATTGGTCACGCCTCTTCCTTACCCTTAATGCCGTCTCTAAAACAAGGGGTCTTAACATGTCATACTATCTTTATATTCCTCTGTGCTGGCTCAGATCTCTGGGTTAGATGGATATGGAAATAAGTAAATAAAATAGAATTACCTGGTATGGTAGAAAGACTCATATTTGAAATCAAGGTGGGACTTGGTGACTCATCTTTATTGAGCTATATGACCATAGATAAATCATCTCTATGCTTCAGTTTTCTCATTTGCCAAATGAGAAGAACAGTAATATCTATCCTTTTGCTCTGATCTAATGTGACATACTAATGTAACATATAATGTTAGAAGGTAGCACAAACAATATTTGAAAAGTTAGAACTCCAAGGTGTTTCATAGCAGCATGTGGCTATTTCTTGCCTCTGCAAGAAAAATCTCTCCTTTCCCCAGGGTGACTGAATAAATAGGGCAGCTTTTCCAGGCAAGCAGTCATAACACACATTCCATTATGTGAATGTATATTCAATTAGAATGTAAAACGTAAGCCATCAGTCTTGAGGTGTTAATGAGCTGCCACTTAGAAGGCCCAGGGAAGCACGTTAAGCGTATGTGCATAAAGCATCAGAATTGCCAACTCTACCCAACCAAAAGCTGAGTTGCTGACATCCTCACCCTCTGCTTCTTCTCCATTAATTTAGAAGCTCCAGGTGGTGCACTGGGCCCATATGAATAAGACCTGTGGCTTTCCTTCATCTCTGCCCAGAGTCAGCTCACTTCAAACACTGGCTAAGCAAAGGGAACTGAACATATCCTGAACCTGATTTCAGGGGCAGAGGGATGGGTGTGGGATGGCTACTCCACTATCACTGGAAAATAAGCATTAAAAACTTCCTGACATGTGTCTTTTATTACTATACAAAATAAAGTTCTGGGAAAAAAGAATGCTCCCTGAAATGTTATAAACAGCATTTGAAGAATCAAAATAATAAGAATGAATCACAAAATAATAAAATCAGAAAACAGATGATGTTAAATAGAATATCTAGTATGTGCCAGACACTGTGCCAACTGCTATGTCTATTCAGTATTTTTACAATTTAATTTCAAATAAAAAACATGTAAATCATTTTCAAAGTTAATTATTTCTATAAGGCTTATTAAAGATAAATCACCAAAACTGCCATACTCATCATGCTTCAATAAATTGTTTCCATTACCCAGAGACAACTGCTAACCCTTTTAGGGTTTATTTTGCTTATTATCTCTGCATTTCTCAATAACACACTTGCGTGACTACTTCTGCATCTTCACTTATTGCTACGAAAGATCAGAATTCAGTTTTCAGTTGCCAAGTCATGTCCGAGTCTTTGCAACCCCATGGACTGCAGCATACAGGCTTTCCTGTCCTTCACCATCTCCCAGAGCTTGCTCAAACTCATGTCCTTTGAGTTAGTGATGACATCCAACCACCTCATCCTTTGTTGTCCCCTTCACCTCCGACTTCAGTCTTTCCCAGAATCAGGGTCTTTTCCAGTAAGCTGGCTCTTTACATCAGGTGTCCAAAGTATTGGAGCTTCAGCTTCAGCATCAGTCCTTCCAATGAATATTCAGGGTTTATTTCCTTTAGGATTTTCTGATTTGATCTCCTTGCTGTCCAAGGGACTCTCAAGAGTCTTCTCCAGCACCACAGTTTGAAGGCTTCAATTCTTCAGCCTTTTTTATTGTCCAGATCTTTTACAAATATTCTTTGCAATAATAAAAACCTGTTCTATGTTGTGGCTGCAATAGTCTTCCTTCTGTATAAGGATGTTCACAATAATTATTTATCTTTTAAGTTCCTTGTCCTTACACCGTTTTTCATTTCTACAAATTCTGTTTTTATTGGTATGTGTTAGTTTGAGTTTCAATGTTCATGTTAGAGGCTTACTTCACATTTCATCAGCCAACTTGGAGCTATTAACAAGTACTTAAGAGTGGAATATTAAGAAAGCTATATGGAAGCTTGAAGGGGCATGGACGGGGCTGGTGGATGGGCTTCATGGTAGGTGGGTCAGAAGCAGCAATGTCAATATCCATGTCTTTTCCGATGGGGTGGGCAGATAACTCAAAGAAAGCTCTTCTAGACTCTAGTGTGGAGTGTACAAGCCTGACTACCAGCCTTCTGAGAACCTCATGGGGAATAGGCCAGGGGTCTTGGAATTCAAAATGTGGATTTCCATCAAAATCCTGTTTTTGGTATGTTATCCCTGCCCACCATCTAGATATCCCCCAATCCAGAATCCCTTTGGTTCAGTCTCTCCAGAGAGTCAATTTCTGTCTTCTACTTCCAGAACAGGGGCAGCTGTCAGCTTAGAGAAGTAAGAAAGGGGGTCTAAAGGGTTAACTGGGCTAAGGAGATTTTCCACCAGTCTTCAGGTTTTCAGTCACCACTTGCCCTCCACTCTTCAACTCCTTACCCGCCTCACCACATCCACATGCACATACTCACACACAAACACACACACACAGCCCACACTTCCCTTGGTCCCTGGTTCTGCTGATTCTCCAGTCACTCAGTTCTGCATGCCCATCAGCTTGCTTCTGCACTCTCCCATGGACAGGCTATGTCTGAGTTCATCTGGCTCATTCAGTTTTTCTCAATCCTTTTGTTTTCCATCTTCACATTTTTGTTGCCTTTTTCCTTCCCTGTTTTCTTATACCTTTAAAAGAAAATCCCCTTATTATCTTTTTAATGGGGCTGAGGTATCAGGGGGGTCCCTCATGTGTTCAATCTACCACTGTCAGCCAGAAGAGAGAAAACATCACACAAAATGATGGAGAACACAAAGGATGTGTAGGTCTTGACAAACTGATGCTGCCAAAGATTCAGAGCCAAAAGTGGAACTCAGGTTTCTGACCTTGTCTTTTTCTTAAATACAATTTCCACAAACAGTCCTAGTATCCAAATATATTAATAAAGAACAAGTAATAGAATCAACATTTTTGACTACATAGTAGAATCTCATGTGTTAAGTCTGTTGGGGCTGCCATAATGAAACATCAGAGCCTCTGGGGCTTAAACAGCAGGAATTTTCTCAGAGGTCTGGAGGCTGGAAGTCCAAAACTGAGGCCCCAACAAGTTCAGTTATTGACAGTTTCTTTCGAGGACTCTCTCCTTTCCTTGCAGGTGCTGCCTTCTAGCTGTTTCTTCACGTACACTTTCCTCTGTGTAGATTAACCCTGATATGTTTGTTTCCTCCTCTTAATAAAGACACCAGTCATATTGGATCAGAGTTCCAGCTGTATGAACTTGTTTAATCTGTATGAACTTGTTTAATCTGTATGAACTTGTTTAATCTGAATCACCTCTTTAAAGACTCTATTTCCAAACAGTCACATTCTGAGGTAGAAACTTATTCACTTCAGTGTATTTTTAGGAAGGAGGAGCATAATTCTGCCCATAATACCGGACCTTGCTCTAATGACTTTATCCCTATTCCTTCACTTATTCCTCCCAATAGCCAAGAGTTATGTGTTGTTGTTGTTCAGTCACTAAGTCATGTTCAACGCTTTGCGACCCCTTGGACTGCAACACACCAGACTTCCCTGTCCTTCACCTTCTCCTGGAGTTTGCTCAAACTCATGTCCATCTAGTCAGTGATGCCATCCAACCATCTCATCCTCTGTCATCCCCTTCTCCTCCTGCCTTCAAACTTTCCCAGCATCAGGGTCTTTTCCCATCAGTCAGCTCTTCATGTCAGGTGGCCAAAGTATTATTATTTTATGCTTATTATTCTATGCTGAAAAACCTGTTGTTCAGAGAATTTGTATGACTAATGCTAAGATTCTACACTTTAAAAGGAGCTGTATTAATTTCTTATTGATGCTGTAACAAATTACCACAAACTTGGTGGTTTAAAAATACACAGGTTTACTATTTTATAGTTATGTAGTTCAGAAATTCAAAAACAGGTCTCACTGGGCTGAAATCTAGGTATAGGCAGGCTGCATTCTCTTTTGAAAGATCTAGGAGAGAAAGTTTCCTCAACAAATTGCTATAATGACCTTTAGGATTGATGGAGGTACAGTTTACTGAAATGGAGACTTACAGAGGAATAATCATTGGTAATACTTAAACAGATCTTATTTAATATCTCTTTTATCCTAAGTATATCAATTCATTTAATCCTCACCACAACCCAGTGAGGCAAGTGATAGTAACATCCATTTTTTAATCAATAAAAGTGGGGAGATATAAAAAGGTCAAATAACTTGCCCAAGATCTCCCAGTCAGTAGTAAGTGGATTTTGGATGCTTAAAGTCCAATTTCAGAGCCTGTGGTCTTAATGACTGCACAATATTATCTTTTGGAAAAGCAGACCTGGGGAGAAAGATCAAATCTCTTCCTTCATTTTCATGACCTTCAATTCTAAGATCAGAGTACCTGCGTGAAGACTTTAAGTCTTCAGTATATCCCCTGAAGATATACTCAAGTCCCTTTTCCTATGATACTTCTTCCACTGTATTCACAGGGCAAGCCCCAACCCTCCCAACCTCTTGAGTCAAGCAACTGTACGCTTTCTATGCCCTTGGACCCAAGGTGCTGGACACTGCTGAAGAATCCACAGGGCCTGGGGAATTGTTGTAAATACAGTCATGGCACCATGGTCCACAGAACTCTCAATAGCAAGTCACTCGTATTTCTGGAGTGAGGTTTCTGTCCCACTTCCCACATGGCCCTCTCTAGTTTAACTACGCTCATGGCCCTCTGCTCCATCTCTTACTCTGGATACGCAGCAGATAACCCTGGACACTATTTAACTGAGGAAATATAAACACTACGTTGACACGTCCTCATCCTCTGGATACCCTCTACCTGTAGACTCATCCATATTCCCACCTATCCCAGACTCTTTCATTCATAAATGTGTGGAAAATATATCTTCTTCCCAATTAAGTTCAATCCATTCCTCATATTGTGCTCAGGAGTCAGCTTCCTCAGGAACCACCTTCAGAGATCATTCTAATACTTTCCCAACTTTTCAATTTCTTGACTTGTTCTCATCTCCCCAGCCTTGGAAGGTACTCAGTGTTTATTAAACATGCACTGTGTCATTCTCATCACGGTTTTTGTTTAGCTGGTATCATAGATAGGAGAATAATGTCTAGTGCACTGTAGTAAACTTGAATCACAAACACTTCAGCTTTTGGGGGCACAAGGAAATTTTAAACTTATCTTTACAATCATTTATCATAATTAAAAGTTGCTGATTTCTTGTCTGGTGCTAGAACAATTATTCAAGTCAAGTCTTGTATAGAATAGCTAACCATAGTTCTTTCTCAGAAAGAATAACGTTCATAACCATAATGCGGAAAAAGTCAGAGGCACCCTTGCCTTTGAGCATCTGTCTACTCTGAGGTTGTGTCTCCACCCCGACTCCCCAGTGTTTAGTGAGCTGGATGTGTGCAGGAGGTCAAATACAGAGGAAGAACAAAGACTAATTCCATCTGGGAGCGATGGAGGCAAGGGGCTACTCTCATGTTGCCTTCATTTGCTTAGTCACCAGAAAGGATTATTGAATTTCTGCTATGAGTCAGGCACGAAGGAAAACAAGAGCTAAACCTGTTTTTAATACCTGGTGGGGATGTAACGTCTTTAACAATAATCGTGACTCAGGTTCAAAATCCCTTAGTCACCGTTCTCAAGTCCGAAGAACTTTGAAAACAAGTATTTTTTAGAAGTTTCCAACACTTGTTTGACAGCAGACCTGTCAAGACGGATCTGAAGTAATTTATAGACATTTTTCCCAACTATTTAAACATATGCCATGTATTCAGATGTATCAGGGGAGGTAATGAATAATGTTTAATTTATAATGTCCTGCCTCAGACCCAGCAGGGGGATTGTGAATATGAAAAGCCTCCATTCTGAAATGCTTCTGGCTGCAAGAGTCTCTAAGTATGGATTACATGCCTGTATAAAGAGAGGGGCTGGTGTGGGAAGAAAACATGTATTGAGCACCTTACTGAGTATCAGATCCCATGCCAATCACTTTATAGGCATCATCTCACGTAAACCTCAGCCCAGCTCTGGGAGGCAGGCCTTGCAATCCCCATTTCATAGATCAGGATGCTGGGCCTCCACTAGGTTAACTGACTTTCACAAGGAAAGGGTTTACCCAGGATTCAAGCTCTCATCTGTTAACAGATGCATGCTGATATATATATCACACCACCTAGGAGTGACTGAGAGTTAAAACTGGTTCCCGAACCTGGCTGGTCGCTAATTCACGTTTTGTCATAAAAGACACGTGGAAAAAAAAAAAACCCATAAAACCATAAAGGCTCATATGTTTAAAAAATTCCCTAGAGGGACACATGGAGAAGAGAGACACATACTGCCTCAGGGGGTTGGGGAATACACCATAGGGGAGATGGAATTTGAGCTAATTCTTTGTATTTCCTTTCAGAAATTTTTTGGGGAGGATTAAACATAACAAACATATGTAGAAAGGTATACAAAACATAAATATACAAGCTTAACCAATTGACATTGACAGACACCCAAGTCCCATCCCATTAAGGTCATGCTAAGAAGGCGATGGCACCCCACTCCAGTACTCTTGCCTGGAAAATCCCATGGACACAGGAGCCTGGTAGGCTGCAGTCCATGGGGTCGCTAAGAGTTGGACATGACTGAGCGACTTCACTTTGACTTTTCACTTCTATGCATTGGAGAAGGAAATGGCAACCCACTCCAGTGTTCTTGCCTGGAGAATCCCAGGGACAGGGGAGCCTGGTGGGCTGCCGTCCATGGGGTCACACAGAGTCGGACATGATTGAAGCAACTTAGCAGCAGCAGCAGCAGCAGGAAACACTGACTGCATGTGGGGAGCCACCTGACTCATTCTTCACCATCCTCTGTGTTCCCACTGACCAGTCATAGTTCCTCCAGGAGCTGATTCTTAAGGAGTCGGCAATCATTGTGCTCGTAAGCTGGTAAGCATGTTTAGTCTTCTCTGCTTGTTGGAAAACAGACTCCTGGAATGGGTTCTGGCATCTGCATTTACTTGAGCTTTTTCCCCCAGGATTGTTCCCTACTTTTCTGCAGGAGAGGAGCCTGAGCCCAGCTCATGGTTATGCCCAGGCCTCTCCATCTGGGCTTAGAAGTGGGCCTCTGGACTTAGAGCCTGTATGCTGGGCTGATGGCATAGAATCTGAAGCTCAACATCCAGGCCACCTGCCAAAGATGTAATCCTGGGGATCTCATAAAATATATTCTATTTCAGCAAGCAGCTTGTTTTTTTGTCCTGAGTAGTTGTACATCAAACTCCTTTCATATGTCTTAAAACAATGAAAGGGTTTGTCTTGGCTTTGAGGGACTTATTATAAGGGCCTAGTTTCCTATGGAACTTTCAAAATGCTGGTCTTTGACTCCCTGGGGCAGAAAACAAGCTTCTGCAGCAAGCATATTTGGTGGCACAGCACTTTTTCACCAGGAAGGAGCCTGCAAACGTGAAGGTCTGGCTCAGGATCTGGTGTGGCAGAGTGCTCTCAGCACGTCTGTGTTGGGGTGGAGGTGGTAGGGCTAAGAGAAAGTATACCGTCATCCGACCAGGTCTGAGGTGTGTAATGAGAAAGGGAACAAACAGAAAAACTACAGCCAGATAGGACTTGGGCTATGATCAGAGTGAAGAACTGGGAAAGGGGTGTAGTGTAGTAATATACTGGGAACATTCCCAATCAGGGCTGAACAGGCTTGAAGCAGGGGATGTTGGGCTATTCTACATGGACCACTTATCTACGACCATTTCATCCTCTCTGTCCAATAAGGGTGAGGCCGATGAACTAGATAATCATTAAGGACCCTTCTAAACCCTGTTTACAATTCTGTTTTTAATTTCACACCCAAAAAGTCAAGACATATATGTATATTTTGTTGTTGTTCTTTAGTCACTAAGTCATGTCCGATTCCTTTGCAACCCCGTGAACTCCATGGGGCTCCTCTGTCCATGGGATTTCCTAGGCAAAAATACTGGAGTGGGTTGCCGTTTCTTTCATATATATACATAAACACACACACATATACATACATACACATAAATATATATATTCAGATAATATACATTCAGATACAAACTTTTACTCTCAGTCACTTCTGAGTGCTTTGATACATCTCATCACACATAAATCAACAGATAAGAGCTTGATCCTGGCTAAGCCCAGTCCTGATAGAAGCTATTGAACCTAAGGAGGCCCAGTATTCTGATAGGGATTGCAACGCCTGCCTCCCTGAGCTGTCCTGAGGTTTAAGTGAAAAGATGCCTATAAAGAGTTTTGCATAAAATATATAATTATTTTCCAAGTGAGAAGAGATAGAGAGAGGCAACTGAGGGGAGGGTTTTATCGGAGCGTCACCAAGTATTGTACTGTGACAGTAGAATCAGAGTGTGAGAGGTTAAAGAAAGCTGTGAGACCTGCTCTGAACTGACCACTCTGAGCTGCAGCCTAATCGCTAAAGAATCTAATAAGCCCACCCAGCAACAGCAAGTGCATCTGCCAGGCTAGGCAGAGTCAGCACTAGGTTTTGGCAGCCAGCCTAAGGATAATTATCGCCTAGCCAATGAGAGATGGGCTCACTGTGTGGACCTGTAATGGGAAAAGCACTAGGTTGTCTAGCTTCAAAGCTGACATGGAAAGGAGTCTCATTCCACCTCTGGCTTCTCCTGTTCCTTCTACAGGTATGTTCTGTCCAGAAGTAAATGCTGGTTAATAATGACATTTCAGAACCAACATGGTCCCTTTGTGGCTCAGCACTCTCTCTTTGGGCCTGAGGTTTTGCCAATCGACNTTGAAAACATTTATTCTATTCCTAGGGACATTCTATTCCTAGTGATTCCTAATGGGTATGCTAGTCACTGTCCCATGCTGGGACCCGACTTCTTTCTCTCCTGCTTGTATCTGCCATTGGCATTCATGGGCACTACCTCATTTCATTGGGAGCTCTCTTGGCTGATGAATCCGTGGGACTCGTATGAAATTCCATCTTCTCCTATAGTATTATAGGGTTGGAAGACACATGTATTCAATGTTCAAGGCTCAATTAAAGTTTTATAACTCGATCTTGCCGCATTGAAATCATCTTTGTGTTAGAATTCTTGGATCAGTAACACAGTTTTAGCTGTGTGTGTGTGTGTGTGTGTGTGTGTGTGTGTGTGTGTCTATTAATTCTTGGAACAGAAGGCATTTAGCCGACTATTTTACCTCTGGATTTATAAGGCACAATGCTGTAAGAAATGTGCAGCCTAAATCTTCACAGCAGGGCAAGTCAAGACGGGAATATAAAACACACAAGCAATCAATACGACACTTTTAAATGAGCTTTGTGACTGTGCAGTTGTTTTAAATTATCCTTGGAAGCAGGAGATAAAGCGAGAGGGTAGAAAGCGAAGGCTGAGGAATGAGGACACTTTCTCCTAATGAAAGAAGCTGGATGGACATGCTTTGTCTCCACTGGGCAAAGAAGGTCAGCTACTACACTGAACCATGTGAAATGGCTGATATTTAAATCTTTTAACCGATTTTATATAGAGTCAATTAGCAACAACCTAACTTACAAAAGAAGAAGAGGGATCATTTCTTACAACTAGTTAGATACGATTACATATACTTTTCTGAAGAAAAAAGAAAATGCACCTGTACTTGATATAGCCACTCATGCTCTTTTTGATTCTTACAATTTTCATTTCTGTTCACATTAAACATCTATTCTTATATGCTATCTACTTTATCCATTAGACACCTGACCATGTAAATCACAGTTGCTTTAAATTTCCAGTCTGATAACTCCTACATGCCTGCCATATCCGAAGCTGATTCCAATGTTTGCTTTGTCTCTTCAAATTCAGTTTTCTGACTCTTAGTATGACTTGTAATTTTTTTTTTCTTGATGGCTGGACATGATATATTGGGTAAAACGAACTGCCGTAATAGGATTTTAGTAATGTGATGGCCAAGTGTGGGGAGGAAATGCTATATAGTCCTATGCTAAGGTCTCAGTCTTCTAGTGAGACTGTCTCTAGACTGTGAGCTTAGCATTTGCTTCTCAGCCCTCCCTGCCCCATACTGTAGGTGAGACAGGATGGTTAGAGCCAACCAGAGTCAGGTATTTTCTTTTCTTCAGGTCAGTTTGGCTTTGAAAAAAAATGAATAGGCTCTGATAAAACAGTTTCTCTAGAGGGCAAGCCTTATTAAGGACAGAATTCTCTGGTGTCACTATGATAAACAATTCTGAAATATTTCTATTGAGATCAAAATTTTCTTGTACATCCTTAATCATATTCGCAGCATATGTATCAATTAAGACTGTTTTGACTGCAAATGACAAAAAAAAAAAATCCAACCTGAACTAATTCAAGCAACATAGATAATAAATGGACAGTTAGATGATAAATAAAACTATCAGCTCATACGGCTTTCGAGGTGGCACACTGGTAAAGAATTCACCTGTCAATGCAGAAGATGCAGGGTCAATATCTGGGTAGGGAAGATCTCCTAAAGTAGGAAATGGCAACCCACTCTAGTGTAGGAAATGGCAACCCACTCTAGTATTCTTGCCTGGAGAATTCCATGGACAGAAGAGCCTGACGGGCTACTGTTCAGGGGGTCACAGAGTCAAACACGAGTGTGCATGGCAGCAGTTTCTCCAGTATTTTGTGTAACTTCAAAGCCCAGAGCTAGAACTGGCGCTGCTTAATCCAGGCACTGAATCCTTTCCAGCAGAAAGGTTTTTTAAAAAATATTTAAGTTACTATTATTATGAATAAAATCTGAGCCTGGCTCAGGTCTCGGGTAAGGGCCTGCAAGAGACATCATCTTTTTGGATCTACATTTTCTCATCTGTAAAGTGATGACTTTGGACCAAATCATTCTAAATTTTTTTACTGTGTCAACATTCTGGGGGACTACTGATGAATAATGAAATTAACTGAGAGTTTATCTCCTTTTTGGTCTTGCCTATCCTAAGTCAGTAGAAAGAAACATTAAAAGTCAGGGAACAAGAGAAAGAGTCAGAGAAACAAGTTTATAGTCTTAAACTCAGTATTTAATCCTTGAGGACATGAACATTGTGAAATACTGGACATAACAACCAGAGGCAGCAACCATTCTCAGGCAACACGAACAATCCAATTTAATGCCAGACTCTCATTAGCAGCTGTTTTTATCCGAGATAATGTTCTACTCAATTGGATCCTGACTAAGCACCTAAATCTATTACCTTGTAAGAAAAGAACCTGAAAGAAGAAATAGGGAATATCGTAGCAGCACAGTAAATGCTCTTTATTCACCAAATGAATATTTATCGATCACATATTTATTCGGCATGCAGCATTCCAGACACTGGACTGGACCTGTATATGATCTAGGCATAGTCTTGTCTCTCCAGGTGGGTAATCTAGAAGCAAAACCCTATGCAATGGATTATTTTGGTACTGTGATCGAAATCTTAATTAGCTATTGTGGGGATACGGGAGAACACATTTAATTTTGCAAGGATATCCAAGAGAGGCATAGAATCACTGAGCCTGGCTCCATATTGAAAAGCAGAAAATGGAAGAATATGCCCACGGAGGGAATAGCAAGAGCAGAGATACAGGGGTTTAATGCAAACTGGAGGGGCTGCAGGTCTAAAATGCTGGTGTGAAGGGGATAAGATTGAGGTCACAGAGGTGGTGGGCACACGAAAAATATTAAAAGCACTTTAAACCATGTTAAAAAATAAATTGGAATTTACCCTGTTGTGAACGCTGTGGGAGGGTTTAAAGCAGTGGGGGTGGTGTGGGCAGATTTACATTTTGGAGAGTTCATTCTATCATCCATGGGAAACCTGGATGATTCGAGAGGCTTTGAGAGGGGAGACAAGGAGACTAGTCAGGAGACAGTTGCAGTGGTCCAGGACAGAACGAATTCAAAGCAACCACAGGAAGGTGGAGAAATTGGTGCATCTGTGAGACGGCAGATTTGTTTTCTATTGCTGTGGAACCAAATAGCATGCCCTTAGCTGAAAAAAAGAAAGAAAGAAAGAAAGAGCACCTTTTTTTAAACTGAAGGATAACTGCTTTACAGAATTTTGTGATTTTCTGTCAATTGTCAGCATTAATCAGCCACAGGGAACCCATGTCCCCTCCCTCCTGAGCCTCCTTCCCATCTCACTCCCCTTCCCACCCTTCTAGATTGTCACAGAGCCCCTGTTTGAGTTCCCTGAGTCATACATCAAATTCCCATTGGCTATCTATTCTACATATTGTAAGTTTTCATGTTGTTCTCTCCATACATCTCACCCTCTCCCTTCTCCCCTTCCCCCATGTCCACAGGGTCTGATCTCTATGTCTGTTTCTCCATTGCTCTCCTGAAAATATATTCGGTAGTACCATCTTTCTGGATTCCATACATATGTTAGTATACAATATTTATATTTCTTTTTCTGACTTACTTCACTCTGTATAATAGGCTCTAGGTTCATCCACCTCATTAGAATTGACTCAAATGTGTTCCTTTTTATGGCTGAGTAGTATTCCAGTATATATATATGTACTGTATTCCATTGTATATACGTACCACGACTTCTTTATCCATTCATCTGTCGATGGACATCTAGGTTGCTTTCATGTTCTAGCTATGGTAAATAGTGCTACAATGAACATTGGGGTACCTGTGTCATTTTCAATTTTAGTTTCCTCAGGGTATATGCCTAGGACTGGGATTCGTGGGTCATATGGTTGTATTATTCCTAGTTTTTTAAGGACTCTCCATACCATCTTCCGTAGTGGCTGTATCAATTTGCATTCTCACCAGCAATGCAAGAGGGTTCCCTTCTCTCCACACCCTCTCCAGAAATTATTGTTTGTAGATTTTTTGATGATGGCCATTGGACACAACCAAGCGACTGAACTGACTGACTGATTCTGATTGGTGTGAGATCGTATCTCATTGTAGTTTTGATTTGCCTTTCTCTAATAGCGAGCGATGTTGAGCATCTTTTCATGCGTTTGTTAGCCATTTGTAGGTCTTCTTTGGAGAAATGTCTGTTTAAGTCTTTTTCCCACTAAAAAAGCACCTTATTAGCTCACAATTCTGCAGGTCAAAAGTCTGGGCCTGATGTGGAGGCATGACATGGTCACATGGGTCTGAAATCAAGTGTCAGCCTGGGCTGCAGGTCTCGTCTGGGGTGCAAGGTCCTCCTTCAGGTTGTTGGCAAAAATTTTTTCCTTGCATTTATACAACTGAGGTTCTAGTTTTACTGTTTGCTGTGAGACAGTAGCTGCTCTCAGCTCCCCACAGACATCATTCTCCAGATGCAGCTCACAACACAGATGTTTATGTGCTTCATGTCATCTGGATTGCATCTCTGGCTTCCTGTTCTATAACCATCCTGAATAAATTCTGTTTTCAAAGGACTTATGTGTTTGGATTGGGTCCACCCAGAAAACTTCATTTTCTTAGTCAACTGTGCCATATTACTAGTCACTGCCATTCCTAATGGCAAGAGCAAAATTCATCATATTTTGCACAGGAATTATGCACGATGTGTGCATGGCAGGAAATCTTGGAGCCACCTTAAATTCTGCCTACCACATATCATATAAAACATGAAAACCTAGATACAAATCGGTTCCTAATTGCATGGGGAACTTGGAAAAGAAAAGGTGGTTTGTGTGATTAGGTGGTGTAATTCACAAAGATGGGGGTACCAAAGGACAAAGAAGCCTAGGGTTCCACTTTGGACTTGTTGAGGTTGATATGTCTATAGGCTATGTAGGTGGTAAGGGAGATTGTGCAATATAAATTGAAGGAGAGTAGCTAGAAGGAAATATAAGATTTTTAGTCATTAGTAGAAGATGCCAAGAAAGACATGAGACTGGATGAACTTGGTTTTAATTTTAATCGTATCAGCTTCTATGCAATCCTAGATTGTAAGTTCCTTGAGGATCAAGTTCATGTCTTTTCATTTCTGTATATTGGGTACCTTTCATATAGTGTGTACTCAAAAATGTGGTGGATGGATGGAAAACATGAAGGAAAACATGCCAAGCACTACTTAGTTTATCACATCCTCAAAACAATTCCATAGCATAAGTACTTTTCCTACATAATATAGAAGAAGAACTTGGGGCCCAGAGAGATGTCTTAAAATCCTGGATCACACAAATGGTCAATAAGAGAGATGCACTATAAATCTTGGCCATCCGACCTCAGAGTCTAAGGTCTTAAACACTAAAGGATACAGCTTCCTCCCCAGTCCCTCCATCTTGTGAAGAGAAAGATATCCTAGCCAGGAGAAACAGAAAACTCAGTGGGAAAAAATGTCTTTTGATCCTTGACATGTGAGCTGAACTTTGGCAGCAGAAATGAGTGAGCCTGGGTAGAGTTGCCAGATTTATCAAATGAGTATACATTTTTCTAGTTTTCACTGTATAGAATGTTAATTAGGCCAGGATTTTCATTCTCCCATGTCACTTTTTACCTATTTACTTCATAGCTCATCATAAAGCTATTCATACCTATGGGACACTTAATGGAAAAATCCACCCTTCAAGGTGTATCCATATTAACCACATACTCAGCATTTTCACATCTACCAAAATGCATTTACATAGAGGACTTCATTTGACTTATGAGTTAACCTTGCAAGTTACCAGGGTATGTATATTAATCCCTTTGTGCAGGTGAGAAAAGTGAGGGTTAGATCCAAGTTACACACATCAACTGAGACTTCAGGGTCTTGTGACAGAGATTTTTATTCTTTTTTCACTAATGCCTACCAAGCCCAATCTCAGGCCTTCCATTTTGACTCTCCCTCTTCTTGGCCTCTCAATTTGTATCCTGACTTACTGTTTACTATTATTGTTCAAAATGTATAAGCCTTATTTTCCTAACAACACTTAAATTCTGCTTTGTATAAATTTTGCCCTTTCCCCTCTTCACACATTTCCCAGTCACCCTGATGGACTTTCCGTAAATCCTTTGGAATGGCCTTAAAAAGCCATTCAGGTCTGAGCAATCTGCAAACTTCTGTGAATTCTTGGCAAGTGAGTTGCCAGTACTAGTGACTAAAATTGTTTGTTTTTCACACAGTGTCAGAAATTGCCTGCTTCCAAAATGTGGTCAAATATTCTTTCTTGATATCTCCAGTTTACTAGTTTCTTCCGGGTAGATATTCTCACTCACTAAAGTATGTCCAGAACAGATACCCAAAGGCTAGAATGATTTATCCAATGGTAATTTAGCCTTCTATCATTATTCTAAAACAACACTTAATGACACCTGCAATGTGCTAGGCATTGTGTTAGGCAGCAGGGATGAACGATGAGAGGCATGTTCCTTCTGCTCAAGGAATTCAGTCTCTTAGAGTTGATTCAACTTCACACAAATGCCAGAATACAAAGCATAACAGATAAATGTTGTGGGAGTTCAGAGGTGGGAGAAATTTACCTCCAGCTTGAAAGAGGAAGAAAGTATAAATTCAATTTTTAACCTTGATTCTGCTTTAAAATTCATACAGCCAGTCGTGATATATTAATTATGTGAATTGTAGCCTCCGAATAATTACTGTGATTATCTCAAGAATTTTAAAAAGGACTAAATGTTAATGTGAAAAAGTGACAAACTCAACAAGAGGCATTAGAGGAAGCTGTGAAGTACAACGGGAAAGGTTAAGAGCGCCCACCCCCTCCCATCTTTAGCTCCTCTGCTCCTGCGAGAAGCAGTATGACTCACCCACTCCCTTTTGTAATCATTATTTCTTTTGCCTATGGCAATCTTGAGGAATTAATCTCTCTTCTGTTTCCTCTCTTACCCCCTCCTCTCCTTCTAACCTTATAGGCATGTCTGTCTTCTGTGTCTTATTTATCCTAGTATCCCTTAGCATCACCTTTCCTATTGTCTAGAATTTCCTTTTTTGAATCATTCATTCATCATTCACACTAGCCAGGACAAACTAGTATTTGTAGTTATAATTTGGTAATTGGTGTTCAATGAATGAGTATTCAATTGAATAAGCAAGGTATACAATAATATGACTATTGCATTGGAATATTACTTTCTTTTTAAACTTTTTTTGTGTCTTATTTTGTTTTAGTTTTGAGATGTAATTGACATGCAGCAAGTACTGTATAAGATTAAGGTGTGCAACATAATAAATTTGACTTACATTTATTGTGAAATGACTAGCACAGTAAGTTAATATCTATCATCTTATATAGACACAGAAAAGAAAGAGAAAAAAAATTTCCCTTATAATGAGAACTTTTAAGACTTACTCTTTTAACAACTTTCATATATACCATAAGAGTGTGTGAGTGTTAGTTGCTCAGTCATGTCTGACTCTGCAATCCCATCGACTGTAGCCCACTAGGCTCCTCTGTCCATGGAATTCTCCAGGCAAGAATATTGGAGTGGGGTGCCATTCTCTTCCCCAGAAGATCATCCTGACCCAGGGAGTAAACACAGGCCTCCCACATTGTAGGCAGTTTCTTTATGATCTGAGCCGTCATGATCTATCCATATATATCATACAGCAGTATTAAGTATAGCCATCATGTTGTACATTATGCCCTAGTACTTATTTATCTTATAACTGGAGGCCTACTATCTCTTTTTAATATAAATTTAGAATGCAGCCACCTCATAATTAGACAAAAGTCCAGTGTTTCTCAAGATCCTTTAGTTAAATATATTGAGATCTCTGACTGAGCTCCTCCAGTAGCTAGCCCACACTTTCCCACGCCTGACAGGAAGACATAACCCTGACCTCCTCCCTCCTCCAGTGGATATTGATGATCTGGAAAATAACCTATCCGACTGCCACTGTTCTTAGTATACATATCCTCAATAATCAGGCTATTTCAGAGGAGAGTTGCCAATTTTGGAATAGAGACCTTGTCCTATTTGGTCTCATTACATATCTGTTACTATGCCAAATGCCCTGAAGGAAGAGATGCTCTAACCATTCCTGAGCAGGCTCTTTTATGTTTAGACATCCTCCAGCTGTTCTCATAAGGATCTCCTTGCATTCATTGTGCCTCGTTACTGCATTAAATAGGCCAGGCCACCAGGCTCTAAACATGTTGGAACTTATTTTTTTTTTTTTTGGCGTGTGTGCTCAGTCATGTCCAACTCTTTGCTAACCCCCAGACTGTAGCCCTCCAGGCTTCTCTGTCCATGGGATTTTCCCAGCAAGAATACTGAAGTGAATTGCCATTTAGGGGATCTTCCCAACCCAAGGATCCAACATACGTCTCCTTCATCTCCTCTACTGGCAGACAGATTCTTTATCTCTGAGCCACCTGTGAATTAGAAATACTAACTGCACATAANCAGGCTTCTCTGTCCATGGGATTTTCCCAGCAAGAATACTGAAGTGAATTGCCATTTAGGGGATCTTCCCAACCCAAGGATCCAACATACGTCTCCTTCATCTCCTCTACTGGCAGACAGATTCTTTATCTCTGAGCCACCTGTGAATTAGAAATACTAACTGCACATAAATCTCTCCTGGATAACAGTGTATCCAACTCAAGCAAATAGTAGCCTTGGTGAGATTTAGAATTATTACAAAGATAAGAAAAATAAAATAGAAGTCTCTCAAACAAGCCCCCATTAGGACCCCATTCCAAATGTTTGGTACAGGAGACTCAGGGATTTAGGATTCTCTAACCATTTGATTTTGGGAAAAGTCCACCAGTGGCAAGACTTACTCAAAATCATTAAATCAGTATTTGTTCTTAATGCCATTTCCAATAATGCTACTGCTCTTCCAGCTACCAAGCCAATCATGGCTTCAGTCAATGCATTCTCTCTCATCTTCAAGTGAACTCCATATCTGTATCAAACCACTTTCCTGACCTCCATGAATGGAAGCCCTTTGCCCCATTAGCGACCTGACAGTCCTTGGAGACCACAGTCATCCTCTGTGGACACATCCCATTTACTATATTGGCCTCCACATAATTTTCCATTTTTATAGCCCTCTTTAATCCTGAATTGCAGGTCATCTTAATTCTGAGTAATCCTACAAATTTTAAAGAGAGAAATCTGTAAGAATCAGCAGGGTCATTGGACATTGAGTCCATGCAGCTCAAATATCTCTCACTTTTACCACAGGCAACATTAAACTTGAAAACTCAGCAAAATGATGACACCAATGAAATCACTCAATCCTACCACTGGTACAGATTCTCCAAATAAAAAAGATTCACATTGGTCTAGGCTTAAATCCATTGCCCTTACAACTGGCTATGCTAAGTGGACCCCAGGGGATCTATTATATACTATTAAAATTGTAAACATATTACAATATTTACATTAAACAACATATTAAGCTATTAAGACCTATTGTTCATAATTTGGTTGCAGAAAGAGTTCTCACTCTTACCATTTCTCCTTTTACTAACTCTATTTGGTTTGTCTGTAAACCAAATAAAAATGAATGGTTGGCATGATATATTCAGTTATGAAAGAAAAAAACTTATAACATAAGATAATCTACTAGATCATTTAGAATAGGAAAGATGAAGAATTTATCAGACAAGCAAAAACTAAAAGAATTCAGCAGCCAGCTCCTCAGTCCGTGGGATTTTCCTGGCAAGAATACTGGAGTGGGTTGCCATTTCCTCCACCGAGGGATCTTCCTGACCCTGGGATTAAACCCATGTCTGCTGCATTGCAAGTGGATTCTTTACCACTGAGCCACTGAGGAGGCCCTATACTAAATCTACCCAAAAAGAAATAACTGCAAAATCTTCTCTAAATAGATAAGAAAGAATTTATATGAAAGGAAAAATCACACTAGGAAAGGCAAATATTTAAGAGGATTCAAGATCACTTAAATAAACCAGTACATAAATTAAAAGAGAAAAACATTTTGCAAAAGCAATTATAACCATATTTAATAGCAAAATGATATGCATCAAGAAGTAAACAAACTTGAAAAATCACAAAATGTAGAGGAAGGAAGTACAAATATGTAGATACTTTAGAATCTGTCTGAACTTGTATGACAATTTAAAGCAAGTAAGTATAGTTATGTGTCAGTATACTTGAACTGAAGGGTAATCATAAAAGGAAAATTTTTTTAAAAAAAGAAGAAATAACAAAGAAGAACTACAGAAACAGCTGGAAAAAAAGGCTTAAAATGGCAATAAGTTACATAATTATTAATAATTACTTAAATGTCAATGGACAAAACATTCCAATCAAAAGATATAGAGTGGCAGATAAGATTTAAAAAAAAGAAGAAGAACTTATAATATGCTGCCCCAAGAGACTCGCTTCAGAGCAAAAAACACAGACTAAAAGTGAGGGAATGAAAAAAGATATTTCCTACAGATGGGACTGACAAGAAAATGACAGTAGCAATACTCAGACAAAATAGACTTAAAGCTCCTAAAGACAAAGATGGATATTATATAATGATAAAGAGATCAGTACAAGAAAAGAATAGCACTGTTGTTAACATATATGCACCCAATCAGGAACATCTAAATATATAAAACAAATACTAACAGATATTAAGGAAGAAAGTGACAGGAACAAAATAATAGCAGAAAACTTTAACACCCCACTGAGATCACCCAGAAAAATCAATAGGGCAACAGAGGCCCTAAATTATACAATAAACCAATCAAGTTTAATTGATATCTCTACCTACAGAACACTATACTAAAAAACAAACAAACAAACAAACAAACATTCTTTCCAAGTGTGCAAGGAACATTTTGTAGGATAGACCATATTTTGTTGTTGTTTAGTTGCTAAATCATGTCTAACTCTTTGTGACTCCATGGCTCCAGAGAGCCTGCAAGATTCCTCTGTCCGTGGGATTTCCCAGATAAGAATATTGGAGTGGGTTGCCATTACCTTCTCCAGGGAATCTTCCCAACCCAGGGAAAGAACACATCTCCTGCACTTACAGGTGGAATCTTTACTGCTGAGCCACCAGGGAAGCCCAGGAGAGACCACATCAGTTCAGTCAGTTCAGTTCAGTCGCTCAGTTGTGTCCGACTCTTTGCAACCCCATGAATTGCAGCACACCAGGCCTCCCTGTCCATCACCAACTCCCGGAATTCACTCAGACTCACGTCTATCGAGTCAATGATGCCATCCAGCCATCTCATCCTCTGTCATCCCCTTCCCCTCCTGCCCCCAGTCCCTCCCAGCAGCAGAGTCTTTTCNTGACTCTTTGCGACCCCATGGACTGTAGCCCACCAGGCTCCTCTGTCCATGGGATTTCCCAGGCAAGAAGTGGAGTGGGTTGTCATTTTCTTCTCCAGGGTGTCTTCCTGACCCAGCGATCAAACCTGTGTCTCCTGCGTTAGCAGGCAGATTCTTTAACTCTGAGCCAATAGGGAAGCCCCACTGGATGAGGGCCCACCCTAATTCACCATCATATCATCTCAGTTTAACTAATTAGAGCTTCGAAGACCCTATTTCCAAATAAGGTCATATCCTATGGTTCTGAGTGGACATGAATTTGAGGCAGGGGGAGGGTGGATACAATTCAAGCCAATCCTGGGGATTTTCTCCTCCTATGTCCTGTCTCCTGAATGTACCCCAAGACCTGGGACACTGAATGGCCTTGACCTGGGCTCCATCAGATCCCACCATGTCCAAACTGGGAATGATCTCACAGAAAAGGCCTGGACTGAGAGTCCAGAGCCCTGACAAGCTGCAGGACCAGCTCTCTCCCACTCCCACCCGTCCCTGGACCCTCAATTCCTTGATGCACAGAGAGGCTTGGAACACGTGCTTTCCCAGCTGTTATTCAGCTTTGCAAGATTGATGGCAAAGGGAGAAGGGGGTGGCAAAGGATGAGATGGTTAGATAGCATCACCGACTCAATGAACATGAATTGGAGCAAACTCTGGGAGATAGTGAAGGACAGAAGAGCCTGGTGTGCTGCAGTCCATGGGATTGAAAAGAGTCGGAGGCAACTTAGCGACTGAACACCACCACTAATTCAGCTGTGACGTTCTAGATCCAGAAAGTTCCAGAGTCTCTTTCTCTATTGGTCTTTGCAGTTTAGTAAAATAAATGAAAGATATCATTATCATTGCTTTTTGAAATGATTGGTACAGTAATACACATTCATGGAGAGATGGGAGAACTCAGGGGGGAGACCAGGTCCATCACTCATCATGGTTGCTTTCAGGGGGTGCTTGCCACCTACTATGTGCTGTACATCCCTTGAGCACCTACTTTGTGTGGGGGTGGGAGGGGATAGGTGAGTGAAGTGATACCACCACCTGCTCTCGGGGGGCTTGCAGCCTCAGATCCTGGTGTCATTACGGTGGAAGTGGTAGTCTAGGGTCCCAGTGAGGGCCTTTTTCATCTGTGAGCTCCTGAAAGGAGGAAACAGAACCGAGGCGGAACAGTCTGGGGCTGCAGTGGAGGAGGTGGTGGTGGAGCGGGAAGTCTGCTTAGCCCCCACTGAGCAGGTTCTCCCCTGGATAGAGGCAGTATCAGTGGGGGCCTCCAGCTCTCTGACTCTCCCTCCTTCGCCCTGTCTTTTGAGAATTCTTGAGACAAAGTGATAAGCAGGGTTCCTCCACGCTCAGCTCCCTGGATTCACCCCACTGCCTCCTGCCACCTGCCTGCGACTCAGACCCCCTCCAGGCCCCTCAGGCTCCAGCAGCCTTTTATCTCCCATTTCAGGGGCCCTTCCTGCCCAGCCCCGAACCCCTGGGCTGCGTGGGCCTGTGCTGGGCCTGATCTCCATCTCTGGGCACAGTCCAATGCGTCCAGGCAGGACAGGATTCACTCCTGGAATGACCAGCGGACCCCTTAGGACATGGCAGAAAGAGGGGACCAACCCTGAGGATTAACAGGGGGACAGTCAGGAGCCCCTGTATGGGACTCTCCACAGGGAGGTCCTGGGGGCCCAGGGACCAACACCTTACCCCAACTCAGAGTAGGAGAGCCTGCAGGGTCTCGACAGCTGCTCCTCGGCCAGAGCAGAGCAGAGGACTCTGCTCCTTCCTCGGGGAGAGAAATCAGAATGTGTGCAGGGACCCCACCCTTGTTCCTTCTGAAGTGGCCCGTTCAGCCTTAATGCACCAGGCTGAAGGGCAGGGAACAGTCGCTGGGCCAGGAAGGGAGGCCCCAGCCCCAGTACCTGTGGGGGCACAGGGCACCTGGGGGTCACTGAGTCCACCCCACCCTACAGCTTCAGGCCAGCCCCCTCTACAGTGAATGCCCGTCCTCCGCCGTGGCAGGAGGCCGTCGGGACTGGAAAAGGATTCGGCAGCTGTAGTCATTAAGATAAAAGTCGCAGTAATGACTCGAGTGTTATTTAGTTCTGATATCTTAATTTAATTGGATTTTTTTAATTAAGAAAAAGACCCATAATCCTGTAAGCACTGGGCTGGGGCTGCCTGGTCGGAAGTTAACCTTTAAGAGCTGAGCCCAGAACCCCCATCCCTCCTGCCTGAGGTCAGGGTCACTCTGGGAAGAAGGACACGGGAGCCTGGGATCTGAACCAGGAAGGAAGCTGGGGCTGCTTAGAAAGAAAGGTCAAGGTTTTCGGTGTGTCTGCAGCTCAGAAAAGAGGAAGCTGCGGGTGCTGATGGTGCCGTCTGCCCCCCCGGGAGTCTGCCCCCCAGGAGGCCAGACGTGGGCACTGCCAACCCCCCCACTGCGAGGGGGACTGAGTGGCCAATATGGAAGGCCATGGGGCCATTCTCCACCCAAGACATGAGCCTCCTGTGTGCCTCCGATCACCCAGCAGCTCAGTCCTTCTCAAGGTCACAGCAGCTCCAGAGCTCAGGGCTGCACCCAGGGGAGAGGGACTTGCCGGGGGCCCCTCCTGCGTCTGAGCCCTCAGTGGCCAGCTGTGGCCTCCCCCGCTCCCCCTGCTGGCCTCCCCTGCTGGGCTCTGGAAGCCAGAGGCCGCTTGGTGACGGTGATTGATGGTTTACCAATAGGAGCGGAATGAAGTTTTAATAGTCTCAGATTAAAGGATCAGAGAGCAGAGGGAGGCAGGGAGCCTGGCTGCCTGCATTCATATTTTTGCACAGAGCGAAGCTGGAGCTGCCCGGAAGGGGCGGTTAAAGCCACAGACCAGTGTGGTGGGGGTCGGAGCTAGAGGGTTCCTGTGACGTCAGGTGGGCCAGCCTGCCTCTGTCACAGGGTGGGTGTAGGGTGGCCACAGCCCCTTGGGGTCCAGAGCAGAGCTCTGTGAATTCAGGGTCCTGGCTGAAGTGTGGGCACCCCTGACCTGGGTTTAGACGGAGCCTGCAGCCTCTGGAACGTAAAGGGACAGGCAGGGTCTCGAGGCTTGGCTGGAGGAAAGTTCTAGAAGGAAGCACAGCTGAACATGCAGCGAGTTTGGGAACATGGCGAGGGTCTTGGGTGAGAGGTCAGTTCTCGCTTGTGATGGCCATACATGATGTTTCCATCCTTCTGTGGATTCTGTGTAAGGGAAACATGGTGTTGCTGTGCAGCCACTGAGTCGTGTCTGACCCCGGGGACAGCGGCAGACCGGGCTTCCCTGTCCTCCAGTGTCTCCCAGAGTTTGCTCAAGGTCATGTCCGTTGAGTCAGTGATGCCACCCAACCATCTCATCCTTTGCCGCCCTCTTCTCCTCTTGCCTTCAATCTTTCCCACAAAGATAAGCATGTACTCCCTCCACAGTCACTGGTGAACCCAGGAGACCAAGGCCAGGGTGAAGTTGACTCCAAGTAAGGGTTTGAGGTCCAGTGGCTAGAGGGTGGCTCTCCCCTTCCCTCTCTGGGGTTAAGGTCCACACCCGGGACCCTGTAGCCCCAAGGCTGGGGGAGGGAGAGGGCCGGACGTCTGCACCTGTGTGGGGCCCTGCATCATGTCCTCCAGCCCCGTACCCCTTGTGTGCCCTGAGAGGGTGAGTGGAAGGCCCCTGCAGCCTGGTCTCCAGCACTGAGCCCACGATGAGGGGAGGGAGAAAGAAGTGCAGGTCACTGTGGGCATTCAGGCAGGGAGCCCAGGACATGAGCTACCCCGCTACCTCCTCTCTGTGAATCAGCCAGGGGACGATGCCCACTGGTCCGTGTCTCCAGCAGGCCCTGAGCAGACACTGCCGTCTGGGCCATGATGAAGGCCAGGCCTCCGAAAGCAGCTACTAGGGCTCTCTGGATGCACGTGGTCAGGCTGGACCAGCTGGCCCAAGTATTAGCAGGAGCGTGACCTGATGGATCATATTTTAAGGTCACGGGGTTAGGTATGCACCACAGCTGGCTAAGACCCAGTGTCAGCCACCTTGGTAATGATTAACTCGTGGATGAAATGACCTCAGATCACTCCTTGGCCTCTTGGGGCCCTCAGCTGGAGGTCAGGAGAGAATGAATAGGACCTGAGGTGTGACCCTCAAAGAGGCATTTTATCTTTTGACAGGGTCCTCATCTTTGTGCTTCCATACGAGATCAGGCACATCTCAGGCACAGCTGGGCACTGGTTTGGGGGAGTTGGGTGGATGGTTGAAAGGCTTGCCTCTGCCACCCATGCCCCCAGGCAGGTGGGGTCCAGCCAGGTCCCACCAGCAGCATCTGGTTAGCGATCACCTCAGGCCCCTGCCGTTTGCTCAGCCTCCAGAGCTGAGGTCAGCACCCTTGGAGCCTCCAGAGGCCCCTTTTGGGGTGATGGAAAGACAGTGGGATGGCAGGGGGCCCAGCAGGACAGAAGGCCTCCTCTTGACAATCACTTGGCACCAGAAGTGTTCCCAGTCCCTGCAGGACATGGCCTGCACCTGACAGCGGTGCCCCTCCATCAGGCCTCGTGGGGGGCAGTGAAACAGCAGGCCCACGGGCACAGAGCATTCTGGAAAGTGGAGCTGACTCTGCCAGGCGTTGGCTCCGCATGCAGGGCCCCACGGATGCTGCTGCCTGACAGAGACCACCCACTGCCTTCTCAGGACCCCCAGGCCACAGTCCTAGAATGACTCTTGCCTACTTCCTGGGGCAGAAGTGGCTTGTGGGCAAAGAGAACAAACCCAAGACCCGCTTACACCCTGGCCTACACAGGACACCCCAGCAGCCCCCACCTTCCTTGGCTCTGTCGCTTCCCTGTCCCACCTGTGCCGTGTGCTGGCTCAGAAGGGTCTCTGGAGACAGACCCTGGGAAGGGCTGTTTAGATTCTCCCCATCAAAGGGTCAGGGTTTCCCTGGTGACTCAGATGGTAAAGAATCTGCCTGCAGTAGAGGAGACCCAGGTTCAATCCCTGGTTCAGGAAGATCCCCTGGAGGAGGGAATGGCCACCCACTTCAGTATTCTTGTCTGGAGAATCCCATGAACAGAGGACCCTGGTGGGCTACTAATCCCATGGGGTCACAAAGAAATGGACACAACTGAGCTACTACACCACATCAAAGGGTCATGGCCGAGATGATGACTCAGAAAGGGGGCTCAGAGGACGCCTTTGTGCCCCGGGAAAAGCCACCTGAGGTCACCCTGCCCACCCCACACCTGCCTGCCTCTGGACTCACTTCCAAGCTAAGAGGAGCCAGTCACAGCCACCCTTTCCTGAGGTCTGCGGCCCTAGGCTTCCAGGTTCCCCCAAACCTGCTATTGTAACCAAAAAAAAAAAAATTGAAGGAATGTGCANAAAGGTCCGGGAGCTGGTGAAGGACAGGGAAGCCTGGCGTGCTGCAGCCCATGGGGTTGCAAAGAGTCGGAACAACAACAGTGGCCAATTAACAATGTTGTGACTGTTTTAGGTGAATAGCAAAGGGACTCAGCCATACATATACATGTATCTATTCTCCCCAAAACTTCCCTTTCATCCAGGCAGCCGCATAACATTGAAATGTTAACAATTAACATTGATAATCGGCTATACCCCAAAGCAAAATAAAGAGTTTAAAAAGAAGTGTTACTTGGGCTAGGATCATACTTAATGCGGAGAAGGCAATGGCACCCCACTCCAGTATTCTTGCCTGAAAAATCCCATGGACGGAGGAGCCCAGTAGGCTGCAGTCCATAGGGTCGCTAAGAGTTGGACATGGCTGAGAGACTTCACTTTCACTTTTCACTTTCATGCATTGGAGAAAGAAATGGCAACCCACTCCAGTGTTCTTGCCTGCAGAATCCCAGGGAAGGCAGAGCCCGGTGGGCTGCCATCTATGGGGTCGCACAGAGTTGGACATGACTGATGCAGCATACTTATGTTTCTCATTTTCCCATTGTTCACACACCAGTTACACATCCGCTGCTTGGAAACATGATTAATTTAAATCCAGGAAGCTGTCATTCAAAATGCCCAAGGCCATCTCATTTCAAACACTTAGAAAAATATTCCATTTTGTCCTTTTTGGCTCATACACAAGTTTCTTGAGAATTGGGACTGTGCTGTCTGTTTTCCTGGTCATCTAGCACAGTATAAAGGTTAAAAGCACATTATACAAATTAGTTGCTGATTCACTTCTCAGCAATTTGAAAATAACTTTTCCATGGAATATTTTGAACAGAGTGATTAACTCCCCACCCTAACCCATGAAATCCTACTTAATCCATGTCGTTGCTTAAATTGAAGACAATTATTACAAACATAAGAAATCATGTGTATTTTTTCCCTCAGTATAATAAAGTAACATCAGCCTCAGTAGAAGTCTCCTCACATTGAAAAAGGAAAATACTAAATTAGCTGGCATTCTAAATTTCCTTTTCTCTCTGATAAATAACCTCATCTGTTTGAAAAGATGCGACTCACCCAGTTCCAAATAGGCTGTAATTCAGTTCAGTTCAGTTCATTTCAGTTGCTCAGTCGTATCCGATTGTTTGTGACCTCGTGGACTGCAGCACGCCAGGCTTCCCTGTCCATCACCAACTGCTGGAGCCTACTCAAACTCATGTTTATCGCATCGGTGATGCTATCCAACCATCTCATCCTCTGTCGTCGCCTTCTCCCACCTTCAATCTTTCCCAGCATCAGGGTCTTTTCAAATGAGTCAGTTCTTCGCATCAAGTGGCTAAAGTATTGGAGTTTTAGCTTCAGCATCAGTCCTTCCAATGAATATTCAAGACTAATTTCCTTTAAGATAGATTGGTTTGATCTCCTTGCAGTCCAAGGGACTCTGAGGAGTCTTTTCCAACACCATAGTTCAAAAGTATCAATTCTTCAGGACTCAGCTTTCTTTATAGTCCAGCTCTCATGTCCATACATGACTACTGGAAAAACCACAACTTTGACTAGACGGATCTTTGTTGATAAAGTAATGTCTCTGCTTTTCAATATGCTGTCTATGTTGGTCTTATCTTTTCTTCCAAGGAGGAAGCATCTTTTAATTTCATGGTTGCAATCACCACCTGCAGTAATTTTGGAGCCCCCCAAAATCAAGTCTGCCACTGTTTCCATTGTTTCTCCATCTATTTGCCATGAAGTGATGGGACCAGATGCCATGATCTTCGTTTTCTGAATGTTGAGCTTTAAGCCAACTTTTTCACTCTCCACTTTCACTTTCATCAAGAGGCTCTTTAGTTCCTCTTCGCTTTCTGCCATAAGGGTGGTATCATCTGCATATCTGAGGTGATTGATATTTCTCCTGACAATCTTGATTCCAGCTTGTGCTCCATCCAGCTTGGCATTTCTCATGTTGTACTCTGCATATAAGTTAAATAAGCAGGGTGACAATATACAGCCTTGATGCACTCCTTTCCCTCTTTGGAACCAGTCTGTTGTTCCATGTCCAGTTCTAACTGTTGCTTCTTAACCTGCATACAGATTTCTCAGGAGGCAGGTCAGGTGGTCTGGCATTTCCATCTCTTTCAGAATTTCACACAGTTTATTGTGATCCACACAGTAAAAGGCTTTGGGATAGTCAGTAAAGCAGAAGTAGATATTTTTCTGGAACTCTCTTGCTTTTTCGATTATCAGGCAGATGTTGGCAATTTGATCTCTGGTTCCTCTGCCTTTTCTAAATCCAACTTGACCATCTGGAGGTTCACAGTTCACATACTGTTGAAGCCCGGCTTGGAGAATTTTGACCATTACTTTGCTAGTGTGTGAGATGAGTGCAATTGTATGGTAGTTTGAATATTCTTTGGCATTGCCTTTCTTTGGGATTGGAATGAAAACTGACTTTTTCCAGTTCTGTGGCTACTGCTGCATTTTCCAGATTTGCTGGCATATTGAGTGTAGCACTTTCATAGCATCATCTTTTAGGATTTGAAATAGCTCAGCTGGAATTCCATCACTTCGCATAGCTTTATTCGTAGTGAGATGCTTCCTAAGGCCCACTTGACTTCACATTCCAGGATGTCTGGCTCTAGGTGAGTGATCACACCATTGTGGGTATCTGGGCCATGAAGATTCATTTTGTATAGTTCTTCAGTGTATTCTTGACACCTCTTCTTAATATCTTTTGTTTCTGTTAGGTTCATACCATTTCTGTCCTTTATTGTGCTCATCTTTGCATGAAATGTTCCCTTGACATCTCTAGTTTTCTTGAAGAGATCTCTAGTCTTTTCCATTCTATTGTTTTCTATTCTATTCATTCTATTCTTTTCCTCTATTTCTTTGCATTGGTTGCTGAGGAAGGCTTTCTTATCTTTCCTTGCTATACTTTGGAACTCTGCATTCTAATGGGTATATCTTTCCTTTTCTCCTTTGCTTTTAGCTTCTCCCCTATTCTCAGCTATTTGTAAGGCGTTGTCAGACAACCGTTTTGCCTTTTTGCTTTTCTTTTTCTTAGGGATGGTCTTGATCACTGCCTCCTGTACAATGTCATGAACCTCCATCCATTATTCTTCAGGCACTCTACCAGATCTTATCCCTTGAATTTGTCACTTCCACTGTATAATCGTAAGGGATTTGATTTAGGTCATCCATGAATGGTCTAGTGGTTTTCCCTACTTCTTCAATTTCAGTCTGAATTTGGCAATAAGGAGTTCATGATCTGAGCCACAGTCAGTTCCCGGTCTTGTTTTAGCTGACTGTATGGAGCTTATCCATATACATTCTTCAGAAATGCATTTCCCTCAAAGATGTAAATTATTAATTCAGAGCCAGCACCTCCCAACAGATCTGTGGGGACTTCAAAGGAGACTGTCAGGAAAACCCTGCCCTAAATCAGTCCCACTTCCTGGGTGACTGGATCCCATTCCCTCTGAGAGTGGTAGAGACAGACAGCACTGCTGGGGAGGAGAACAAGGCATCATCAGAAAGATCCAGGTTGAAGCCAGGAAGACCACAGGCTCTAGAGGCAAAGCATCATGGCCCAGTAATGAACAGGGTTGAGAAGCAGAGAGAAATTAGGTGTTCAAAATCAAAGCTGTTGAGGGATTTCCAGAGACTAAGACTCCAAGCGCCAATGCAGGCATCCTGAGTTTGATCTCTGGTCAGGGAACTAGATCCTACATGCTACAACTGAGAGTCAGCACAGCCAAATATATATATATATCTTTAAAAAGCACAAAATCAAGCCTGTTGATCATGAGTTTGGGCTGGAGTTTGCAGTAGGTGGGAATTGTGTACCTGAGCTGGGGGCAGGGTCTTGATGGAGCTTACAGACAGGACATCTGGAGGAATTTCTTCTTGTCTTCCATCTGGAAATTGAGATCCATCTTTTTTTCTTCCTTTTCATCCTTCTCCTCTCCTTCTTTCTTTCCTCCATCTTTGTTTATTTGGAAAAAACTTTATATACATTTCAAAACTTCACATGGATAAATGTTAATTTTGTATCACATTTGCTCCAAGTATATTTTTATTTTTAAAATTTATTTTTTAATTGAATGATAATTGCTGTACAGAATTTTGTTGTTTTCTGTCAAACCTCAACATGAATCTGCCATAGGTATACATATATCCCTTCCCTTTTGAACCTCCCTCCCATCTCCCTCCCTGTTCCACCCCTCTAGGTTGATATAGAACCCCTGTTTGAGTTTCCTGAGCCATAGAGCAAATTCCTGTTGGCTATCTATTTTACATATGGTTATCTAAGTTTCTATGTTACTCTCTCCATACATCTCACCCTCTCCTCCCCTCTCCCCATGTCCATGAGTCTATTCTCTATGTCTGCTTCTCCATTGCTGCCCTGTAAATAAATTCTTCAGTACCATTTTTCTAGATTCCATATTTATATGTTAGAATATGATATTTATTTTTCTTTTTCTGATTTACTTCACTCTGAAAAATAGGCTCTAGGTTCATCCACCTCATTACAACTGACTCAAATGCATTCCTTTTCATGGCTGAGTAATATTCCATTGCGTTATGTACCAACTGCTTTATCCATTTATCTGTAGATGGACATCTAGGTTGCTTCCATGTTCTAACTATTGTAAATAGTGCTGCAGTGAACTTTTGGGTACATGTATCTTTTTCAATTTTGGTTTCCTCAGGGTATATCCCTAGGAGTGGGATTGCTAGGTCATATGGTGGTTTTAGTCCTAGTTTTTTAAGAGATCTCCATACCATCTTCCATAGTGGTTGTATCAATTTACATTCCCACCAACAGTGCAAGAGCATTCCCTTTTCTCCACACTCCTTTCCAGCATTTATTGTTTGCAGACTTTTTGGTGATGGCCATTCTGACAGGTGTGAGGTGATATCTCATTGTAGTTTTGGCTTGCATTACTGTAATAAGAGATCTCTAGTCTTTCCCATTCTGTTGTTTTCTTCTATTTCTTTGCATCCATTGCTGAGGAAGGCTTTCTTATCTCTCCTTGCTGTTCTTTGGAACTCTGCATTCAAATGGGAATATCTTTCCTTTTCTCCTTTGCTTTTTGCTTCTCTTCTTTTCAAAGCTATTTGTAAGACCTCATCAGACAGCCATTTTGCTTTTTTGCATTTCTTTTCCATGGGGATGGTCTTGATCCTTATCTCCTGTACCATGTCACAAACCTCTGTCCATAGTTCAGCAGGTACTCTGTTTATCAGATCTAGTCCCTTAAATCTATTTCTCACTTCCACTGTATTATCATAAGGGATTTGATTTAGGTCATCCCTGAATGGTCTAGTGGTTTTCCCTACTTTCTTCAATTTCAGTCTGAATTTGGCAATAAGGAGTTCATGATCTGAGCCACAGTCAGCTCCTGGTCTTGTTTTTGTTGACTGTATAGAGCTTCTCCATCTTTGGCTGCAAAGAATATAATCAATCTGATTTTGGTGTTGATCATCTGGTGATGTCCATGGGTAGAATCTTCTCTTGTGTTGTCGGAAGAGAGTGTTTGCTATGACCAGTGTGTTCTCTTGGCAAAACTCTATTAACCTTTGCTCTGCTTCACTCCGTATTCAAGGCCAAATTTACCTGTTACTCCAGGTGTTTCTTGACTTTCTACTTTTGCATCCCAGTCCCCTGTAATGAAAAGGACATCTGTTTTGAGTGTTAGTTCTAAAAGGTCTTGTAGGTCTTCATAGAACCGTTCAACTTCAGCTTCTTCAGTGTTGCTGGTTAGGGCACAGGCTTGGATCACCATGATATTGAATGGTTTGCCTTGGAAACGAACAGAGATCATTTTGTCATTTTTGAGACTGCATCCAAGTACTGCATNAGGTCTTCATAGAACTGTTCAACTTCAGCTTCTTCAGCATTACTGGTTGGAGCATAGACTTGGATTACTTTGGTATTGAATGGTTTGCCTTGCAAGTGGACAGAGATCATTCTGTCATTTTTGAGATTGCATCTAGGTCATAAAACAAGTCTCAAAAAGTTTAGGAGGATAGAAATTATTTCCAGAGTATTTTCTGACCACAGTGGTATGAAACTAGAAATCAGGTGCATCAAGAAAAATGGATAAAGAATGAATATGTGAAAATTCAGCAAAATGCAATTAAAAGAACAATGGGTCAACAATAAAATCAAAGAAGAAATCAGAAAATACTTTGAGACAAATGAAGATATAAAACACAACTTTGCAAAATCTATGCAACTGCCAAAGTAGTTCTAAGAGGGAAGTTCACAGTGATACAGGCCTTTCTCAAAAAAAAACAAGAAAATTATCACAAACAACCTAAATTACCACCTAAAAGAATTAGAAAAAGAACAAATGAAAGTCAAATTCAGCTGATGTAAGGAAATAATAAAGATTGAAAAGGAAATAAAATAAAGATGAAAAAAGACTAGAAAAGATCAATAAAGCCAAGAGCTATTTTGTGGAAAGGTAAACAGAATCAACAAACCTCTAAGCAGGCTCACCAAGAGGAAAAGAGAGAGGACCCAAATTAACAAATTAAGAAATGAAAAGGAAAAATAACAATTGATAACACAGAAATAAACAAAAAATCATACAAGAATACCATGAATGGTAATATGCTAACAAATTGGACAACCTAGAAGAAATGGACAAGTTTCTAGAAACATATAGCCTGCCAAAATGGAGTCAAGAAAAAAACAGATAAGTTTAACAGACCCATTACTAGAAGTGAAACAAAATCTTAAATTTTAAAAACTCCTAAAGTAAAACTTCTAATGTTTGCAAATGATGGAACTGACAAGGGATTGATTTCCAAAATATATAAACAGTTCATACAACTCAGCAGAAAAATACAAGAACAAAACAATCCAATCAAAAAATAAAAAAAGGGTAGAAGACCTATAGACACATCCTTCTCAAAAAAGACATATAAATGGCCAATATGCATATGAAAAGATTCTCAACATCACTAATTACTAGAGAAATGCAAATCAAACCCACAATGATATATGGCCTTTTACCAGTCAGAATGGCAATCATCAGAAAGCCTACAAATAATTAATGCTGGACACTGTGTGGAGGAAAGGGAATCCTCCTACATTGTTGGTGGAAATGTAAACTAGTGCAACTGTTAGGGAGAACTGTATGGAGGACTTTAAAACACTACAAATTAGAGCTACCATATTATCCAGCAATCTCACTCCTGGGCAGGAAAAGACAAAAATTGTAATTCAGAAAGATACTTGCACCCCAATGTTCACAGCAGCACTATTTATAAGAGTCAAGATGTGGAAGCAACCTAAATGTCCATGGACACATGACTGGCTTAGGAAGATGTGAGATATATCTATATATCAAAAAAGAATGAAATAATGCCATTTGGAGCAACATAAATGGACCTAGAGATTATCATACTAAGTGAAATGAGTCAGAGAAAAATAATACCATATGATATCACTTATATGTGAATCTAAAAAGTGATACAAATTACTTTATTTACAAATTAATACTCACAGATACAGAAAACAAACTAATAGTTGCCAAAGGGGAAGGGGCATAGAGAGATAAATTATAGGTTCAGGATTAATAGATACACACTACTATATAGAAAATAAACAACAAAGACCTACCATAATGTATAGTACAGGGAACTATATTCAATATCTTGTAACAACCTATAATGAAAAAGAATCTGAAAAAAGTATACACACACATATATATAACTGACTCACTTTGTCATACACTTGAAACTAACACAACATTGTAAATCAAATATATAGCAATAAAAAATACTCTCTACTAAAAAAATTAAAAGTCAAAATTTTAAAGTCAAAAATTTAAAGACATATACAATATATGATGCTATAAATCTCTTAGAAGAGAACATAGGCAAAACATTCTCTGACATAAATTACAACAATATTTTCTCAGGTCAGTTTCCCAAAGCAAAAATAAACAAATGGATCCTAATCAAACTTAAAAGCTTTTACACAGCAAAAGAAACCATCAACAAGACAAAAAGACAATTTACAAAATGAGAGAAAATATTTGCAAATGATGCAACCAACAAGGGGTTAACATCCAAAATACCTTAAGAGCTCATACAACTCAATAGCAAAAAAGTAAATAAATAAATAAATGGGCAGAAGACCATAATAAACACTTTCCAAAGAAAACATACATATGGTCAACAAATGCATGAAAAGATGCTCAACATGGCTAAACTTTAGAGAAATGCAAATCGAAACAATAATATCATCCCACTGTTGACAGCTACCATCCAAAAGTACACAAATAATAAATGGTAGAGAGGATGTGGATGAGAGGGAACCTTCCTGCACTACAGGTGGGAATGTAAATTGGTGCAGCCACTATGGAAAATAGTATGGAAGTTCCTTAAAAAATTGAAAATGGAGCTACCATATGATCCAGCAATCCCCTCCTGGGTAAATCTGGAAAAGATGAAAACTCTAATCTGAAAAGATAACCCATTGTTAACAGCAGCACTATTTGTAGTAACCAAGACATAGAAACATATCTATGTACACCCACACACACACAGGAACATNCCTTAAAAAATTGAAAATGGAGCTACCATATGATCCAGCAATCCCCTCCTGGGTAAATCTGGAAAAGATGAAAACTCTAATCTGAAAAGATAACCCATTGTTAACAGCAGCACTATTTGTAGTAACCAAGACATAGAAACATATCTATGTACACCCACACACACACAGGAACATTCAGTTCAGTTCAGTCACTCAGTCGTGTCCGACTCTTTGTGACCCCATGAATCGCAGCACGCCAGGCCTCCCTGTCCAACACCAACTTCCGGAGTTCACTCAGACTCATGTCCATCAAGTTGGTGATGTCATCCAGCCATCTCATCCTCTGTCATCCCCTTCGCCTCCTGCCCCCAATCCCTCCCAGCAGCAGGGTCTTTTCCAATGAGTCAACTCTTCGCATGAGGTGGCCAAAGTACTGGAGTTTCAGCTTCAGCATTAGTCCTTCCAATGAACACCTAGGACTGATCTCCCTCAGCCATAAAAATAAAATACTGCCATTTGCAGCAACATGGATGGACCTAGAGAATATTATACTTACCAAAGTCAGTCAGACAGGAAGACAAATATTTTATGCTGTGACTTATATGTGGAATGTGAAAGATAATACAAATCAATATATATATATATATAATTAAAAGACTCACAGACATAGAAAACAAGGTTATGGTTATAAAAGGGAAATGGGAAAGGGGGAGGATAAATTAGGAATATGCGCTTAACAGGTAGGAGATATATTGCAGAAAATACCAAAAGCAACAAGAAAAGGCAGAGTAACCAGAGATCAAATTGCCAACATCCGCTGGATCATACAAAAAGCAAGGGAATTTCAGAAAAGCATCTACTTCTGCTTCATTGACTATACTAAAGCCACAGGATCACAACAAACTGTGGAAAATTCTGAAAGACATGGGAATATCAGACCACCTTACCCATCTCCTGAGAAAACTGTATGTAGCTCAAGAAGCAACAGTTAGAACTGGACATGGAACAATAGATTGGTTCAAAATTGGGAAAGGAGAACCTCAAAGCTGTACATCATCGTCCTGCTTATTTAAGTTATATACATCATGTGAAATGCCAGGTTGGATGAAGCACAAGCTGGAATCAAGATTGCCAGGAGAAATAACAATAACCTCAGATATGCAGGTGATACCACTCTAATGGCAGCAAGTGAAGAGGAATTAAAGAGCCTCTTGATGAAGGTGAAAGAGGAGAGTGTAAAAGCTGGCTTAAAACTCGACTTTCAAAAAATGAAGATCATGGCATTGGGTCCCATCACTTCATGTCAAATAGATGGGGAAACAATGGAAACAGTGAGAGACTTTATTTTTTTATGCTCCAAAATCACTGCAGATGGTGACTGCAGCCATGAAATTAAGACACTTGCTCTTTGGAAGAAAAGCTATGACAAACTTAGACATCGTATTAAAAAGCAGAGACATCCCTTTACTGACAAAGGTCCATCTAGTCAAAGCTATGGTTTTTCCAGTAGTCATGTATGGATGTGAGAGTTGCACCATAAAGAAAGCTGAGCACTGAAGAATTGATGCTTTTGAACTGTGGTGTTGAGAAGACTCTTGAGAACCCCTTGGACTGCAAGGAGATCCAACCAGTCCATCCTAAAGGAAATCAGTCCTGAATATTCATTGGAAGGATTGATGCTGAAGATAAAGCCCCGATACTTTGGCCAACTAAGGCAAAGAGCTGATCATTGGAAAAGACTCTGATGCTGGGAAAGATGGAGGACAGGAAGAGGCTAAAGGGGTGACAGATGATGAGATGGTTGAATGGTACCACAGACTCAATGGATATGAGTCAGCAAACTCAGGGAGATAGTGAAGGACAGGGAAGCCTGGCATGCTGCAGTCCATGGGGTTGTTCCAAGTCCAGTTCTAGCTGTTGCTTCTTGACCTGCATACAGGTTTCTCAGGAGATAGGTAAGGTGGTTTGATATCCCCATCTCTTTAAGAATTTTCCAGTTTATTGTGATCCACACAGCCAAAGGTGTTCATATAGTTCACCGACTATTGAAGCCTAGCTTGAGGGATTTTGAGAATTACTTTGCTAACATGTGAAATTAACACAATTGTAGTGTAGTTTGAGCATTTTTTGGCATTGCCTTTCTTTGGCATTGAAATGAAAACAAATCTTTTCCAGTCCTGTAGCCATTAGAGTTTTCCAAATTTGCTGGCATATTGAGTACAGCACCTTAACAGCATCATCTTTTAAGCTTTGAAATAACTTAACTGGAATTCCATGACCTCCACTAGCTTTGTTCATAGTAATGCTTCCTAAGGCTCACTTGACTTCACACTCCAGCATGTCTGGTTCTAGGTAATTGATCACATCACTGTGGTTATACGGGTCATTAAGACCTTTTTTGTATAGTTCTTCTATGTATTCTTGATACCTCTTCTTAATCTCTTCTGCTTCTGTTAGATCCTCGCCACTTCTGTCCTTTATTATGCCCATCATTGCATGAAATGTTTTGTTGTGGTCTCCAATTCTCTTGAAGAGATCTCTAGTCTTTTCTATTCTATTGTTTTCCTCTATTTCTTTGCGCTCTTCACTTAAGAAGACTTTCTTATTTCTCTGTGCTATTCTTTGGAACACTGCATTCAGTTAAGTGTATCTTTCCCTTTCGCGTCTCCTCTCAGCTATTTGAAAGGCCTCCTCAGATAACTATTTTGCCTTTTTACATTTCTTTTTCTTGGGGATAGTTTTGGTCACTGCCTCCTGTACAATGTCATGAACCTCTGTCCATAGTTCTTCAGGCACTCTATCAGAGGTAATCCCTTGAATCTATTTGTCACTGCCACTATATAATCATAAGGAATTTATGTCATACTGAATGGGGTCCCTACTTTCTTCAATTTAAGTATGAATTTGGCAATAAGTAGTTCATGATCTGAGCCATAGTCAGCTCCCAATCTTGTTTTTGCTGACTGTATAGAGCTTCTCCATCTTCGGCTGCAAAGAATATAATCAGTCTGATTTTGGTGTTGACCATCTGGTGATGTCCATGTGAAGAACTGTCTCTCATGTTGTTTGAAGAAGGGTGTTTGCTATGACTAGTGTGATCTCTTGGCAAAACTCTGTTAGCTTTTGCCCTGTTTCATTTTGTACTCCAAGGCCAAACTTGACTATTATTCCAGGTATCTCTTGACTTCCTACTTTTGCATTCCAATTCCCTATGATGAAAAGGACATTTTTTTTTTTTTTTTGGTGTTAGTTCTAAAAGGTCTTGTAGGTCTTCATAGAACTATTCGACTTAATCTTCTTTGGCATTTAGTGGTTGAGTCATAAACTTGGATTACTGTGATACTGAATAGTTTGCTTTGGAAACAAACCAAGATCATTCTGTTAGTTTTGAGATTGCACCCAAGTACTGCATTTCAGACTCTTTTGTTGACTACGAGGGCTACTTCATTTCTTAATAAAAGATTCTTGCCAACAGTAGTAGATACAATGGTCATTGGAATTAAGTTCACCCATTCCCATCCCATGTTAGTTCACTGATTCCTAAAATGTTGATGTTCACTCTTGCCATTTCCTGCTTGACCATATCCAATTTACGTTGATTCATGTATTTAACAGTCCAGGTTCCTGGAAGATCTATTGCATGTTTCCCAACAATTTTTGGTGCTCTCTACTTCGTTACTCTCAAGCCCAACACCTATTTGACCTAGTTGGCCTTTAGTAACAACGTATTTCCCATCTACAAATTTTATTAAAACCGATTTATGCAGTCACTAGCAAAGAGTTCAATTCAAATCGGGCCACTCCAAGAATAGGCCCTTGAGGATATCCAAAAGTTTGTCTGTGACATGTGGAATAATGGTCCCCCAAGGATGTTCATATCCTAATCCCTAGAACCCATGCATATATTAGGTTATATGACAAAGAGGAATTGCTGGTTGCAGATGTAATCAAGGTAGCAATTTGCCTATCTTTAAAATAGGGAGTTTAATTATTCCAGTAAGGTCAATATAATCACAGAGACCCTTATACATGGAAGAGGGAGTCAGAAGATAGCATCAGAAAAAGATGATAAAAACAGTGCTGTGTTGCTGGACTTGAAGATGTAGGAAGTCAACCAAATCACAAATTTTATTATACCTTCTAGAGTCTCTGGACCACACATGATATCACATGACTTCCTATGGATTTCTGGAACAAATAGTTCCCCTCAAAAGCCCAAAGATACCCCTCTTGAAATACAACTCTTAGAGGACTATTGGATCCTTCTTGGTCCAGAGCTACTATGGGTCTTGAGTCTGTGATCTTTTGGAATCAACTGCTCACTGCTTTGGGTACTGGAGGATGCCCTCAATAAATGCAAGTTCGCTGTTCAGATTTTTAACAATTCCTATGCAGTGGTTAACGGTCTTGTCTTTTGGTTTAGTCAGTAGGCTCAAAACAGACTTTACGTTCAAGACACTGGGACTAGGATTCTATTACTCCAGTTCAGTGCCAAATGCCTTAAGCTCCTTTCTGCCCATGCTGTCATCCCTACTTGTTTGGGGTGGTCAATCAGCCCACAGCTTCCCAAGAAGAAGTTACACCATAACTCCTAGAGGCAAAGGAATACTGCTCCTCCATCATATTTGTAATAATTTCTCAAGTGCAAAACTTTGCCTCAAGGTTTTGGGGTTAGTCCAGGACTTATATCAAGAGCCCCCACCCTCAGCCACCCTAGGGTTTTTACAGGTACTATCCACAAGTCAATTCCAGTCAACAGCACAATCATCTCAGGAATGACCATCTCAGCCCTGCAGACAGTGCATCCCAGATGGTGACCTCAGGATAGCCAACAATCCCAGCCTCAGCACAAGTACTCCAAGGTAACCTGCTAACACAATTCCATGCTGAAACCTGCCAAATAAAGACTTTGCTCCCTGATCCTCTCTCTTCTCCCTGATCTTCTCTCTAACCATGGCTCTGCCACACACCTGTACCCCTATAACTTCCCAACTACCTCTTCTTCTTTCTTGCTTTCTGACTTACTCCTCAAGTTTCAGTCTATGCAGTCCTACCTAGATTAATCCTGTTCCCAACCTAACTGATGCCACCTCACAAGGCCTATTGTGGACTACTTCATAAAGATCCAATCCCCCCAAATTATATAAGTCTCTACAACTCCATATCCTCTCCTATGCAATGGAAGGACACCCTGCAAGAAGCTGACAATTATTGTCAGGCTCTTCCCTTCCTAAAATGGCAACATAGGGACCTACCTTTGCACATTACCTAACCTTTTGCATCAAGGAACTCCCACTAGGTTATTTCAATTTTGCTTGATCCATTCATTTCCCTCTTTCTGGGGTTGCTTCCTGGTGGAAACTAACGTCCTACAAATTAGCTGACTACCTCACTGGTGCCCTACGATGTATCTCTCCTTTTAGATACTTAACACCTGAGTTTGGATCCCCATCTCCACTATCCCTACACAAAAGCCTAAAACTCTACTCTCTACCATGGCATTAGTTGACACCTGGCTACATTAACTATTCCTATGACCCCCTACAACCACATATAAGCTCTGATGTCTTCTCATCCAACTACCCTCATTTAAATCTTTACTACTGCCCTGTCATCATCTCCACTCCCTACTTTCCTAGACCTAGACACTACCTAGATAACAGTAACAGAGCATGTTACCTGGAGCTAACCCTTTATCAATATATGGCTTGCTTTTAGGTGCCCCAGCCTAGACAACCACGATACAACTAATTTCTGCCCTTTTATAGATATGCCATATTCATCTCAGCTGCTTGTCATCCTCTCCAGTCACCATCCAGCCCAGCACTCCTTCAGCCTCACCAGATGCTTCCATATTAACTTTCCCTCCTCGGACTCCTTGTCTTTCTCTGCTTCCTCGGTCAATCAGTATTACATACCACCGTGTCTCCCCACCCACTGCTGGGACTATTTAGCCATCAAGTTCCTGCTTTGATATAGATTTGCCCACCAGAAACTCCACCCTGCAAGACCAGTGGGCTACTGGTTCTCCTGTAGCACTTTTCCTCCTCCAGGGGGTCCTACACTCAGCTCCTCCACCCTACCCCTTCCCACCTGGGTGACCTGGCTTGTGTCCTGTATGCATATAGTACCCAGGTCACTCTATCCAACTAGAGAATTCACTACTCTCATAGAGACTTCCCTCAAAGGGGCCACTTTTTAGCTATTATATTGGACCTCATCACAATCTTTGGTGTAACAGGTATACATTTTAGGTGTTTTCTATTCTGTAATAGTCACAACTCAGAGAGGTCACACAGATAAATGCCACAGCTCCTGGAAGAACGCATACATCAAACAGCCCCTGCTGTCAATGCTGTTAATGAGGGACAAAGTTCTCTGGTTGCTATGGTAGCTGATAATAGATTAGCATTAGACTACCTGCTGGTATGTTAAGGAGGAATGTGTGCCTTGAAGGGATGCTCATACTCCACGTGAGTCAATACACAGGAAAGAGCTCCAGAAGAGTTCAACAAATAAAACAGCAAACCAAAACAGTCAATATTACTACTAAAACACTCAAAGAGATTCCCTGGACGCCATTGATTTCTTCTGGCTATCTCCTTTTGCTGACTCCCCACTATCCTTCAGAAAGCTAGCGTAATAATTGCTGGCCTTATTATTTTCATCAACTTTGTAAATTTAATTTCTTCCAAGTACACATTTATTTACAGGAAAACTGGGAGGTTGCTGTATTAACCCAAATATCTCAGGTGAATTATGAAGAACTCAGGAAAAGAAACTTGGTCCTCCAGTGAGATTTGATTTAGTGCCAGTAGACTCTGTCTCATCTCCTGTCTGTGTCTGTCAACTCTCGTCCAGTAAGATTCACACTGGTCCACTCCCATCCCTCAAGCTCATGTGTACTCTTGGTGGCTCTTTCAAACTTTTGGCAGTAGGTTGGCTCTCCTCCCACTGGCAGGACTTTCCTCTCTACAAAATGCTTACTGGGAAGAAGGACGGGGAGAAGGGATAGTTAGGGAATTGGGGATGGACACATACACACTGCTATATTTAAAATAGATAACCAACAAGGACCTACTATATGGCACATGGAACTGCTCAATGTTAGTGACAGCCTGGATGGGAGGGAGGTTTTGGGGAAAATGGATACACGCATATGTATGGCTGAGTCTCTTTGAGCTGTTCACCTGAAACTATCACAACATTGTTTGTTAATTGGCTATACTCCCAATACAAAATAAAAAAATTTTTTAAAGTGCTCACACACTCTCTACACTGTCACTTCTGGATCTATTCCATCAGAGTCTTCCTTGCTCATTACCTTGGGACTTCCCTAGCTGTGTGAGTCATAATCCTGTCTTTCTTTGATTATACTAAAGAACTACTCTTAAGGTTTTGACATCTGAAGATGACCTTGGAAGGGGAGCTTCCTCATTTTATGGTAACAGTTTCTATGAGGTATATCATTACAATTATTTTGCTGATGAGCAAATTGAGGAGCTTTGAAGTCATTCTAGATGATTAGACACTACCCAAGAGTTAATAACACTAATACAATTCTATGTCTTCGAAGCCAGATTATGTACAATAAATTAGAGCCTGTCTTTTTTAAAATTCATTTTAATGAAGTAGAGTTTATTGTGTTAGTTTCTACTGTACAGCAAAGTGATTCAGTTATACATATATATTTTTAATATTCTTTCCCATTATAGCTTATAGAATACTGAGTACAGTTGCCTGTGCTATACAATGGGACCTTATGGTTTATCCATTCTTCCTATAATACTTTGCATCTGCTAATCAAAAGCTCCCAATCCATCCATTCTCAACTCCCCCTTGAGCCTACAAATCTTTTGATATGTGGTGTGCTGCCAGCCAGGAAATTTCTCTGCCTGGAAATTATATAGTTGTGACAAGAATTAAGAAGAAATCTTCTAAGCCACCTAGAAGTGGAGTGAATGGAGCTGGTCTTTTCTTAGGAAATCGTTCCTGCTCCTGCTCACTGTGGCCAAATCCTAGTGATTGATTTGTGTGACCATCTATCTCAGGGAAGAAAATGCTTCATCTCTCTTAGTTCCCATCAATGATTTCTTGGGTGATCACAGTAAAACCACAGGCTCTGAAAACTCAGGCCATAATGATATTTTGGAACATATGGGTTACCAGACTTAGTAGAAGAACCATATTGCTCAATCTCTACTGATGCAAAATCCCCTCAGATCCATTAACCTGCTTTTCTTTCAAGAAAAGGTCAGTATGCTGAACATGATTGATAGTCTTTCTGTACAAAGAAACCATTCTACTCTTTCTTGCTTCAGCTGTGATCTTAGAGAGGGTAAGATGATAAATGGGGTGTTATGGGCCACTGTATACCATGAAATGGTAAAATAATGATGGATCTCCTATCTTGAGCATCTATTATGTTCCAGGTAACTTATATACATTACCTCGTAATTCTTACAAATCCTTATATCTGTGAGATGGTTAATTTTGCCATCCCCATTTTACAGAAAAGAAAAAGAGGTACATTCAAAGTCATTTATCTAGCAAAAGACAGAGCTAGTTTTCAAGTTCATGCCACTCTCCATATGTGAAAAAAAAAAAAAACTACTCTCTCTTCTTCCTAAGACGTCTGTGCTGTGCTGTTGTGCTTAGTCCCTCAGTTATGCCTGACTCTTTGAGACCCCATGGACTGTAGTCCACCAGGCTCCACTGTCCATGGGGATTCTCCAGGCAAGAATACTGGAGTGGGTTGCCATGACTCCTCCAGGGGATCTATCCAACCCAGGGATCGAACCTAGGTCTCCTGCATTGCAGGTGGATTCTTTACTGTCTGAGCCACTGGGGAAGCCCTTGTCTATGGACTTTAAGATGTTTATGATAGGCAAAATGATGCTGCCCTCCCAGTTCCCTACCCCCAGCCAAAGATGTCCACATCCCAATATCCAGAACCTGAGAATATATTCCCTTACAAGGCAAAATGAATTTTGCAGATGTGGTCAAGGAAAGAATCTTGGAATGCGGAAATTATTTTTAGGATTATCCAGATATGCCTAATGTAATCACAAAGGTCCTTATAGGAGGGAGGCAGGGTAGATCAGAGTCAGAGAAGATATGATTATTCAAGCAGAGGTTGGAGAGATAAGACGATGAGCCAAGGAACAAGGGCAGCCTCTAGAGGCTGGGAGAGTCAAGGAATGGATTCTCCCCTAGAGCCTCCAGAAGAGACATAGTCCTGCTGACACCTTGATCTCAGCCCTATAGACTCACTTTTAACTTCTGACTTCCAGAACTTTAGAATAATAAATGTGTATGGCTTTAAGCTCTCAGGTTTCTGGTATTTGTTACAGCCTCCATAGGAAACCGATGTAAAGTCCCACTGTATTTTAACTGTACTCTCTGATATCACTATTCACCTTATAATATACATAACACTAACATATATACATATATTACAAGGTAAATAGTGGTATCAGAAAGTACAGTATACAAAAATATGTATATATTACAAGGTAATTCTTGTCTGGGAAAGCTCATGGACAGAGGAGCCTGGCAGGCTACAGTCCATGGAACTGCAAAAGAGTTGGACACGACTTAGCAACTAAACAACCATACCAAAATAATTCCTCTATACTAACAAATCTTAACTTCTTCCAGTGCTTATAGTATACTAGCACTATAATAGGCACTTTCAGTTCAGTTCAGTCGCTCAGTCGTGTCCGACTCTTTGCGACCCCATGAATCTCAGCATGCCAGGCCTCCCTGTCCATCACCAACTCCTGGAGTTCACTCAGACTCCCATCCATCGAGTCAGTGGTGCCATCCAGGCACTTTACAAATAGCCATTTAATTTTTCTAACAACATGCTGTAGTGATAGATTCGTGTACAAAATGCAGAGTTGTTTCAAGAAACTGGTTGTCCAACAAGAGACTATATTTCCTATAATATTTCATTCATCTTAGTATGGCCATATGATAGATTTTGCTAGTGAAATCTGAGCAGAAGTAATGTGGTTAGGATTAAAATTCAACATTCAAAAAACAAAAATCATGGTGTCCAGTCCCATCACTTCATGGCAAATAGATGGGGAAACAATGGAAACAGTGAGAGACTTTATTTTCTTGGGCTCCAAAATCACTGTGGATGGTGACTACAGCCATAAAATTAAGACACTTGCTCCTTGGAAGAAAAGCTATGACCAAACTAGATAGCATATTGAAAAGCAGTGACATTACTTTGCCAACAAAATCTGTCTAGTCAAAGCTATGGTTTTTCCAGTAGTCATGTATGGATGTGAGAGTTGGACCATAAAGTAAGCTGAAAGCAGAAGATTGCAATTCTTTTGAACTGTGGTGTTAGAGTAGACTCTTGAACTTCAAGATCAAATCAGTCAAGCCTAAAGGAAATCAATCTGAATATTCATTGGAAGGACTGCTGCTGAAGCTGAAACTCCAATACTTTGACCACTTAATGTGAAGAGCCAACTCACTGGAAAAGACCCTGATGCTGGGAAAGATAGAAGGCAGGAGAAGGGGACTACAGAGGATGAGATGGCATCACCAACTTAATGAACATGAGTTTGAGCAAACTCTGGGAGTTGCTGATGGACAAGGAGGCCTGGCGTGCTGCAGTCCGTGGCTTTGCAGAGTCGGGCACAACTGAGCAACTGAACTGAACTGAATGTGGTTAGCAAGTTTGTATGCTTACTTCACTCTTCCTTTCTCTGCTACACTCACCTAGAAAACTGTACTAATAGAAGCAGCTTTGGTCCCTTTTCACTACTAAAATCTTTTAAGAGGAAGAAATAAATATCTAGCATATAATCCACCAAGGCCTGGGAATTTATATTTTGTATTGGTTAGTGTTACTTTAATCATACTGTATCCCTATGAAGTATACATTATTAACCTCATGTTTAATGGTAATGGAATTAGGACTCAAAATGATGAAATAACTTGACTAAGGTAAGAAATTTGAAAGTGGCGGAGGCAGAGTTCTGACTCCAAAGATCTTTGTATTTCTACAAGGTTACAAAGCATCTTAAAGCTGTTGTTCAATTGTTTGTTGAACAAATCTATTTAAAATTTAAAAAAAAGTCTCTGGATCATATTTTAGGTTTATAGGCATTTTAGAGATTAGTGTGTTAGTCCCTCAGTCCTGTGGGACTCTTTGTAATCCCATGGACTATAGGCTCCTCTGACTATGTAATTCTCCAGGCAAGAATACTAGAGGGGGTTGCCATTCCCTTCTCCAGGGGATCTTCCTGACCCAGGGACTGAACTTGGATCGGTCACATTGCAGACAGATTCTTTATCGGCCGAGTCACCAGGGAAGCCCCTTTAGAGATTTTCTTCCCTAAATCTTTTATAGTCCTTCAAATATGAGAAAAGGGGGCCTAAAGATATGAGTGACTGGCTCACATGAGGGACCAGAACCCAAGTCTTCTTTTCTTCATCCAAATGGTCCTATACATCAATTTGCTTTTTAGTCAAAAATGGTTTTCAAACATTTGAATATAATATCATCCATGACCACTCAAGGTAAGAGTGTCCTCCTTAGAATTAAAAAAAAAAATAGCTGTTAAAAATACCTCTGAAGCTACCAATGATATATTTTTCCTTAGACTATGTATATGTGTGTGTCTTCATATTTATACCTTGTTTAAATATATCTACATAGATAAACACACACCTTATTGTAATTCTAGTCTCTTATTCTATTGAGACTAAGTTATCTTCACACTATAAAAGTGGCAGAGCACTGAACAGATGGAGAGTTAAAAGAATGAGTTGAGGATTCCACATCTTGGCAGTCTGAAAATATGTTCTACTATAGTAAACATATTTTTAGCAAACAAATAATGGCAACTCACATGTTGATCTCTCATTAGAACTCTCTAGTTTGGCTTATTTTGTTCTCCAAGTATAGCTGAACTTCTTTGCAAAAAATAATGACTTCCCCCACTTTTCAAGCCTGAATCTGAATTTAAGGATGCCAGAGAACAAGTTAAAATTGTAAAACTACAATTACGATTTTGCACTGGGTAAAATTTTTCTTCTGAGATCAGAACATGAGTACGAGATGGATCATTTTGATTTTTGCTACTGAAATGGTTTCAAGTTGGACATGGAAGTTCTACTGTGAAATGATTTCTCCAAAGAGCTATTTCTTTAATAATGATAGCTCTAGTGAAGAAAGGTCTGAACTTCTGAATATACAATATATTGTGAGATAATGACAGACCCACTGTATTTGTGGTTCTACATGTTAAATTTTTATTTCAATTCATTATCTTAGTATCAAGGAATCTAGAGGCTGGAATGGAATAGAACAAAGGGTCTCCCCAATTTCTATTACCTTAAAGCTATAGCTGCATACTAAATATACTATTCATTTCTTAGTTTTTCTCTAAATTTTCAAACTAAAATCAATTAAAAAAAATTATTAGCTTTCTTGAGGTACAACCTACATAAAATTCACTTATGCAAATTTAATAATTTTGAGTGAATTTACTGAGTTGCACCCATAACCACAGTGAAAATTTAGAACATTTCCATCACCTCTAAAGGATACATCCTATCCACTTTCAGTCCTGGCTCCCACTTCAGCCCTAAACAAACACCAGTCTACTTTCTGTCTCATAGATTTGCCTTTTCAGGATATGATATATAAATGGAAGTCCACAATATATGGTCTTCCATGTCTGGCTTATGTTCCCTTGGAAGTCAGTCTGTCTGACTAAAAGTTGGGCTCAGACCACTTCTGGGACTCCCCAAGGAGCTAGTGGGGCAAAGCACAGAACTTCAGCTCACCTTGATTCTGTCTGTGTTCAGCTCACCCCACAGCCTCAGATTCTTCTGAACAGCACAGAGAAAGGAACAACAGATCTTGACACTCCCACATCCTTTTAAGGAAGCCTTGTGGTGACTTTGACTTCTTTTACAAAGTTAAACTCGACCATCTTCTCAGAGCTCCATCAGGGTCATGGCCTTTGCAGAGGGGCTGACCCCAGCGTTTCACTGCACTGTGCAGTTGTTAAGAGAGACTGGCTGAATGGATGAAGGGCAGGGACTTAATGCAAGTTTATGACCTGCACTTACTGGTAACTCTTCCTTCAGGAGGAATAACTGCAGTTCCAGATAGAAGAATGGAGTTCAATGAGTTACCCAAACCTGCTGGAATCTGTTAGGCACGCCTGGAGCTGGTCAGTATAGCTGAGGCATCCGTGGCCATCCAAAGTTACCACGGACTTGTTAATACTCCATCTGGAGTGACTGAACACAACTTGTTCCTGTAAGAAGCTGGGTGACACTGGCTGCTCAGGGTCATGTAACTACTTAGCATGCCAGAATCTCCTTCCTTATCAGAATTAACCAAACAAATTGCTTTACCAACTGAGATGGACAGTACGCTGTATATATCTATCTTTTCTGTCTAGACTGGCCAAGATCCCTCAGTTGAGTCAAATTATACCATGGGTACCACTTCTGGGGTTTCCCTTTCTTAATTCCCTTAAGTTTAAGCTTTGCAACCATGCAGCCCCTAGAACCCAAAGACTGGTTTCTCAGAAGCTGTCCTAAAATTCATGGGAATTACATTATCACAGTCTAATTTTGTATTGCTTTGTCCCTACCTTAATCAAGGATGAAACTCAAACATTTTCGATAAATACTTATATTTCTTCTGTCTGGTCACGAATTTCACCTCTAGCAGCACGATACAAATATCTCCTAGCTATCCCTCAAACCATGGCTTCAATTCTGAAGACCAACAAAACAGTGGTCCTATTTCCTTACTCATAACTGTGCTCCTCAAGGGGCTTGGAATGGCTTTGAATACTTTTTTTTAACAGTAAACACTCTGGGCCCACAGAACACTCAGCTGAGCACATCAAGGATGTTCTAAGAGGCAAGGGGCAGGGACAAGCGGCATAATGTTTCTGAGATTCATCCATGTTATAAAAAGTATCATTACATTTTCATTGTATGCATGTACCACAGTTTGATCATAGGAAAAGCAAGGGAATTTCAGAATTCCATCTGCTTCACTGACTACACTAAAGCCTTTGACTGTGTTTGTTGTGCTCACAACAAATTATGGACAATTCTCAAAGAGATGGAACTACTAGACCACCTCACCTGCCTCCTGAGAAACCTGTATGCAGGTCAAGAAGCAAGAGTTAGAACCAGCCATGAAACAATGGACTGGTTCAAAATTGAGAAAGGAGTATGCCAAAGCTGTATACTGTCACCTGGATTATTTAATTTATATGCATAGTACATCATGTGAAATGCTTGGCCGTATGAATCACAAGCTGGAGTCAAGATTGCCAGGAGAAATATCAATAATCTCTGACATACAGATGACATCACTCTAATGGCAGAAGGTGAAGAGGAACTAAAAAGCCTCTTGATGAAGGTGAAAGAAGAGAGTGAAAGAGCTGGCTTAAAACTCAACATTCGAAAATACACGGGGAAACAGTGAAAATGGTGAGAGACTTTATTTTCTTGGGCTCCAGAATCACTATGGATGGTGACTGCAGCCATGAAATTAAAAGACACTTGCTGTTTGAAGAAAAGCTATGACAAACCTAGACAGTGTATTAAAAAGCAGAGACATTACTGACAAAGGTCTGTCTAGTCAAAGCTATGGTTTTTCCAGTAGTCATGTGTGGATGTGAGAGTTGAACTATAAAGAAAGTTGAGCGTGGAAGAATTGATGGTTTTGAACTGTGGTATTGGAGAAGATTCTTGAGAGTCCTTTGGACAGCAAGGAGATTCAATCAGTCCATTTTAAAGGAGATCAACCCTGAATATTCATTGGAAAGACTGATGCTGAAGCTCTAATACTTTGNTTGAGCGTGGAAGAATTGATGGTTTTGAACTGTGGTATTGGAGAAGATTCTTGAGAGTCCTTTGGACAGCAAGGAGATTCAATCAGTCCATTTTAAAGGAGATCAACCCTGAATATTCATTGGAAAGACTGATGCTGAAGCTCTAATACTTTGGCCACCTGATGCAAAGAGCAGACTCATTGGAAAAGATCCTGATGCTGGGCAAGATAGAAGGCAGGAGACAGGGATGACAGAGGATGAGATGGTTGCATGGCATCACCAACTCAACGGACATGAGTATAAGCAAGCTCTGGGAGATGGTGAAGGACAGGAAAGCCTGGCGTGCTGCAGTCCAAGGGTCGCAAAGAGTTGAACACAACTGAGTGAACAACAACAGCAACAACAACCACAATTTTATTATCTGTTCACTAATAGGTATCTTGTTTATTCCTTGCTTCTTCATTTTGGCTATTATAAAGCTGCTATGAATATTCATGAACAAGTGTATGTGTATGTTTCATGTTTCTTGGATATTTACCTGGAGGTAGAATTTCTGGGTTATATGATTAATTTATGTTTAACGTTTTTAAAAACTTTTCCAGAGTAGCTGTACCATTTAAAAAACAGCAATGTATGCTAGTTTCTCCACATCCTCCCCAGAATTTGATATTATCATGTTTTTAATTTTAGCAATTTTGGTAGGAGTGTGTGATATCTCATTATGGCTTTATATTTCCTCAGTGGCTAATGATGCTGAATCTCTTTTCATGTGATTATCTGCCATCTGTATATCTGCTTTAATAAATATCTATTCATATCTTTTGTTCATTTTCTAATTGGGATTTTTTTACATGTGGAGTTTTTAGCATTCCTTACATATTATTCATAGGACTACTTTGTCTAATAGGGGATTTACAAATACTTTCTTCTAGCCTGCATACTTATCTCTTCATCTTTTTAATAGAATTGTTCACAAAGCAAATGATTTTAATTTTCTTGGTAATGAAAATATTTGAATTGTTCCTTTATAGATGGTGCATTTACTCTCAAGTCTAAGAATTGTTCAACTTGTCCTAGGTTCCAAAGATTTTCTATGTTTCTCTCTGAAAGTTCTATAGTTTCTATATTCCATTTGAGTAATTTTGCATTAATATGTTTTTGTAAGGTGTGGGGTCTAGGGTTTTTGCCTATAGATGTCTGCTAATCAGCTCAGCTTGCCATAGCAAACTGTCATAGGCTGGGAGGTTTCAGCAACAGAAATTTATTTTCTCACAATTTTGAACTCTAGAAGCATGAGATCAGGGTTGGGTTCTTGGTGAAGGCCCCTCTCTCCCTGGCTTGCGGAGATCTCCCTTCTTGCTGTGTATTCACAAAGAGAAGGGAGGGACGAGAGAAAGGGAGAGAATGTAGATATCACTCTTCCTTTTTCTAATATGCACTAGGACTCTATCCTTAGGATCTCATTTAACCTTAAATACCCCCTCAAAGCCCTATCTTCCAAATATAGTCACCTTAGGGATTAAAGTTTCAACATATGAATTTGTGGGAGTGTGGGGCAGACACCATTCATAACATCCTATCACTCCAGGACCATTTGTTAAAAAGGTTATTCTTGAATTGTGTCAAAAATCACTTGGGCATATGTTGCAGGTCAATTTCTGGGCTCTCTGTTCTGCCCCCTTGATTTGTGTGCCAGTACCACACTGCCTTGATTACTGTAACTATTAAGCCTTAACACTGAAAAGTCTTTATTCATACTTTACTCTTCTGGAAAATTATTTTGGCCTTTCTAGCACATTTCCTTTTTCACATAAATTTTAGAATAAGCTTGTCTATGTCTACCAAACTGTGCTAGGATTTTAATAGAAACTGCATTAGGTCTATAGATCACTTGAGTCTTACAGGGTGACTCTTATATAGTCACTTGGCTAACATATGCACAGACCTAGAGAGGACATGGAATGCTGTGCAGAAGAGTGCCAAAGGGGCAGGTAGCCTAGGACAAGTTAGTGTGCCTTTATCAGTTGCAATTCTGATTTGGGCTGAAGGCAATTGGAACTAACTGTATCATATCTTTGTTTCTTACTGTGAGTTCTTGCCAGAATCCCAGACACACAGAACATGAATCTGAATCTTCCTTGTGGCCCTGGGGCCTGGTAATTCTAAACTTTGGGACCAATCTAGCCTCAAGGACAATCTCCAAATACCATTGACCTTAGGCTGCCAAGTTTGATGAAAGCAACAAACAGAACAAGCCTGGGCAAATGGACCCTCTTTCTTATTAGCTATGATTTAGACCCAGTGCCTCTGTGGAGCCATATGGTCCCAATGAACTGAACTGGAAAAATATTCAGGACTCTTTGCCCCTTTACCTTTAAGTCTAGGCATGGGACTGCCTCAGAGACAGAGGAAGCCTCGCTTCCCCTGAGCCCCTCTACTGGTGCCCTTGCAGTATCTACTTAACCTTCCCAGGACACAGATATCCCTTCCTTAGTCCCACAAGAAAAGAGAGAGTTCCAAAGCCAAATACAGAAGGCAAAAAGGGAAAAACCACAGCAACACCATGGCATTTGAATTCCAGCATTGTTTTTTGGTTAATTTTTGAATCATTTTCCTTATTAGCCTGCAAGGTCGGCCCCAGCCCTGTAGCTCTGTGTTCCAGAGCCTTGATCCCAATCAGCACGGCCGCCTGGAGGTGGAGCTGGAGCCATGGGGGGGAGGGTAGCCTCAGTCCCTCCCTAGAGGTCGCCTTTCCCCAAGCTCTTCCTAACTGCACAGCTGAATCTGTTTGCCTGTATTGGTGGAGAAATTGAGTTTCATAAATCATCATGCAGTTCACGTGGACGCTAACATCAGATAAACTGCCTGACAACCTAGCTGTAACAAATCATTGCTTGTTGCTATGCTGCTCCTCAGAGCTCGGAGAGAAAGATTCCATGGCGCAGTAACAACCGGTTATGTGTCCCAGGGGCAGCCAAAGCCCGTGGCTTCAGCCTTTCAGTGCCTTTGCTCATGTTGCTGCCTTCTTTTTAGAAGAGACCCCGCTATCCATCACTAAATCCAGCTCGGCAGCCTTCTGTGGAGTCTCCCTGCTCCCCACCCCCAAGCCCCCACCCCTCAGCCGCTGCTCCTCCAGCAAAAGCATCATGAATCATCCACACCTCCCGTTGCCCCAACAGCCCTCGTCTCTTATTGTTCTTCTAGCATGATTGGTTTTGTTCCTTATTAGATGGTAAGCTGTGGGCAGTGGGGAGCCAGGGAAGGTTTCTGAGCCCGGCAGAAACCTAACCAGATTTGTGTTTCCATCAGATGACTGATGGTAATGGAGCATGAGATAGCTGGGAGAAAAATCTGAGGCTGAGTCACTGGGGAGGTGGTTCTGACACTGTAAGGGATGATGGGGGTGGATTCGGTGTGGGGGTAGTCAGGATAGAGAATATTGACTTTAATTCCAATGTGTTGGTACGTTTTACCTGAAACATGCGATTTAGATCTCTCAATCAGCAAAAACAAGGAAGAGATTGCTGCTGATGGATTAAATGGGATCCGGCTGGTACTGCACCTCACCTGGAGCCTGGCATTTGGTCAGCAGCAGTTACCTCTCTTCCTCCCACCACAGCAGTCGGTGTTCTGGGCTCTCATCCTGGGGTGGGGTGGCCGAGCGAACAGTGATGTCGAAGCAAACCAGGGCAGAGGATTCATCCGTTACAGGTGAAAAGGAATGACCTAAATGGAGGTGGGTGGATAGATGGCCTTCCCGCTCCTGTACCTAAGCGGTGTAATATGTCTACTCACCCAAGATCTGAATTTCAAACGTGGACAATAAGAGGCCGAATCTTTACACTAAAGGAGGTTGTTAAAATTCACAGAGCAGAGAAGCTCTTTAATAGACAAGATTCATGGTGGTCTTTTCACAAGGAAGCAGAAGATTTATTACAAGCATGGGTTCTAATGTGTGTTGTGCTTGATGCCCTCCTCCTTAGAACAGAGAGGAGGAGAGACACCAAGGGCATTCAGCTGGGTACTCCCTATATGCACTTCCCGTGTCCTTTGTTCATGGCTGCTTGAAGCCAGGGAAGGCCAGAAGTTATGCTGACCATCAGCAATTTGTTTATGCTCTCGGAATCTTTGCTTTTTTAATTTTACACCTGCAGTTTGGAAGTAATCGTATGTTTCTTGTCTACCCTACAGGGTTTTGCTCAGATTGAGGCAAGGAAAAGGGAGTTATGACCCGGTGTTTAAATCTATGCTAAGCCAATCCATTGACTACAGAGAGTTCTTTTTGAAACACTAACCTGAGTCTGTGGCGTAAGCTTTAAAACAGCCTTCTACTGCCCTTACAAAAGTCCTCAATCTTCAGCATGGCTACGGGTCCCAGGATGCTCTGGCCCTACTTGTCTGCCAGCCTCAACCTGTTCCATGTCCTTGGCACTCCAACTGCACCAGCCTTCTTTTCAATTCCCTTAAGATACCATACTCTTCCTTTCTAGGTCTTTAAACATATGGTTCCCCTGCCTGGAAGATTCTTGCTCCTCATCTTCACTTGGTTAACTCTTATCCTCCTTTTAGGATTCAAATGAAAAGAACTTCAGTCATTTGGATCACAAATATTTATTTAGTACCTACTGTGTGTCGGGCACTGATTTTTTTTTTTAATATTTATTTATTTGACTGGGTCAGGTTTTAGTTGCAGCACATGGGCTTGCCTGCTGCCAGTGGGATCTTAGTTCCCTGACCAGGAATTGAACCTGTGTCATCTGCATTGCAAGGTGGATTCTTAACCACTGGACCATAAGGGAAGTTCCAGGCACTTTTTAGATGACAGGGACAGTAGTGAATAAAAGGCAAAGCCCTAGATCCTGTTTATCTTATATTTTAGCACTGAGGAGAAAGAGGAAACAAGCAAGCAATGAATGCACAAGATAATTTTGGTAATTGTTGGAAAGACAATAAAGGGGAGGGAACTCCAGGCTCTCTGGAGAGTAGTGGTTGGGTGGGAGAGGTCTCTACAGGTTGATTGGATCACCTCTTAGTGACTGGAGCTGTGACACTGATAAAAAGGACAAACCAGAGAGAGGCAGCAACAAGAGGAAAAAGACTTATTCCTAGGGCACAGTGATGGAGATAGACAGGTTACCATTGGTCAGAGAGGTAAGCGGGGCAGATCACCTAGGGCATTATAAACCATGGGTAAGCAGAGTACATCATGAGAAACGCTGGGCTGGAAGAAGCACAGGCTGGAACCAAGATTGTCGGGAGAAACATCCATAACCTCAGATATGCAGATGACACCACCCTTATGGCAGAAAGTGAAGAGGAACTACAAAGCCTCTTGATGAAAGGGAAAGAGGAGAGTGAAAAAGTTGGCTTAAAGCTCAACATTCAGAAAAAGAAGATCATGGCATCTGGTCCCATCACTCCANAGGGAGGCCTGGTGTGCTGCGATTCATGGGGTCACAAAGAGTCAGACATGACTGAGCAACTGAACTGAAGGGCCTCAGATTTTCAGTTTAAATGTAAGTCACTGGGACATTTTAATTTATGTTCACATTTTTAAAAGATTACTCTTGATGCTATGGAGAATGGGTAGCAGATATGACAGAGAGAAAGCATGGAAGGAAAACCTTTGGAGACTCCTGCAGAAGGCAAGGTGGATGTGGTGGTTCAAGAAAGGATAATACTGGTGGAATTGAATAAAACTGGGGTTTATTTTACAATAAGAGCCTGTATATCTTGTTCATGGATTGGACACTGGGGGTGAAGAAAATAGGTGAGAATACAGAAAGTAAGGAGAAATTCCCCCGGGGAGAAATTAAGATTTCAGTGTCTGATATGCCAGGCTACCTTCTTATGGAAGACTTCCCTGATCTCCAGTTAGGGATCAGGTTAGAGCTTTTTACTGGTCACTCTGACAGCAACCCATAGTTCTTCTCTATAACATTACTAACATTTATAATTTGTCAGTATTTGTTCAAAAAAATTTCCTCCACTAGACCTGAGGGGAGGGACCCACTTGTCTTGTTTAACCTTGTTTTTCCAATGTTTTGCACAGTGCCTCGTAAATAATTGCAGCTTATAATGTGATGTAATGGTATTAACAGCACTTAAAGAGTAGTGTCACTGTGCTAGATCCTGTTCTGAGTACTTCACAAGTATTAATTCGAGTTTCACAACAATCCCCTGAAATGGATACTATCACATCCCTTTGACAGATAGGTAAACTGAGGCACAGAGAGTCAACTTGCCCAGCTAGCAAATGCCAATAAAAGAGAGTTATTCATTACAAACAACATCTTATTCAAGCTGCAAGCCAACACCATGAGGTATGCTTGTGTTTCCACCATCAGTTTGAGGCCAGGCATGCATGCTAAGTCTCTCTAGTTGTGTTCGACTCTTTGAGACTCCATGGACTGTAGCCTTTCAGGCTCTTCTGTCCATGGGACTCTCCAGGCAAGAACACTGGAGTGGATTGCCATGCCCTCCTCCAGGAGAAAGTCCTAACCCAGGGATTGAATTTGTGCCTCTTGTATCTCTGGCATTGTAGACAGGTTCTTTACCACTAGCGCCACCTGGGAAGCCCCAGTTTGAGGCTGGCAAGACATGTAATCTGTTGACAGAGCCAATCATGGGAAGCAGTCAGTGGGCTTTGGAACATGCAGAGGCTAATTGAGAAAAAGCTGTAATTGTGAAGACAGCATAGTACAGTGGTTGAGAGCACTCACTTTGGGCCCAGACTGGCTTGGTCTGAAACACATCTCTACAATTCACCAGCTCTGTGACACCTTCACGGATTTGGGTTGGCCAAAATGTTCCTTTGGGTTTTTCCTGTAACATTTCACCAAAAACCCGAACGAACTTTTTGGTCAACCCAATACTTAATGCCTATGTGACTCAGTTCCCCCACATGTAAACACCAGTACTAGTAATAGTACCTGTCATCATTTGGAATGAATGTGATAATATTTGTAGATAATAATGTGATAATATTTGTAGCTACACTTAGCATAGTGTAGCTGTTATGGGAAGGAACTATAGTTTGCCTATGGGAAATGTCAAAACACCAGGATTCCCTGCTCACTTCAATCTTCCCCATAGGGCATTCATCCTGGATTAAGATGTTAGGGTTAAAGATTCACTGGGGTTAGAATGGACAGTAACCTAATTCACCCCCTCTTCTTCATCACACAGATAAACTGGGGTATGCTAGGAGGATGAGTAGGATGAAATGGACAAAACCCTGGGAGTCCCTTGGACTTCTGTATGTTAGAGGTTTAAAAAAGACTAGACATGTACTATCCAAAGCTAGAAAAATCAGACATCATTATGATCGAAAAAAAAATTCTTCCCAATTATAAGACAACCTCTCAACTTTCTGTGATTTAACAGTCAAAGAGCAAGGATCATTAGTGTTCACTTACATTCTGAGTTTATTCACCCATCAATCAAAAAAGAAAATCAGAAAAGCTTGGGCATCTCTGATTTTCTGTTTCTTTGTTCTTTCTTACAGTCTTCTGGCAGAGGGGTTAATGAAAAATGAACTGGTCAAATCCCAGCTCATCAGAAAGAGACAGACCAGGGCTAAAAATGTGTGATAATCAGGCCCCAAATCATCAGGATTGTCTCTGCTGAAGTGGACTTAAGGTGTCTGAAAAACAAGTCCTCCCATTTCTTTACAAAGAGCTTTCTTCAAGTTGTCCTCCTTTCTGTCCAGCAATGGTCGATGACATCAATTTCATTTCTACACCGACGACATAAACAGCTCCTTATCAAGCACTCGGGCCACTGCACAAACCTGGCTTCAAGAAAGAACTGTCCTGATCTGACACATGATCCAAGTCAAAATATTTGAAATCCAGTTTGAAACTGTGGTCTGGCCTAACCAACACCATTCAGGGCTAGATATTTAAAAGCTGGTGCAGAATGTACAATCCACTGGCAGAACATTTGCCCAGGGCCGGTGGATATGCAGATTGTTGCAGTCTTTCCAAAAAGCAGTTTAGAAACACAGATCAAGAACCTTAACTGTGCTCAGACCCCTTAACCCAGTAATTTCAGTCATAGGAATTAAACCTGAGGAAATACTCAGAGACAAGGGGTAAGATCAATGTACAAGGTTGTTACCTGCAGCACTATTTGCAACTACAAAAGCAAAGTAGGAACCAAAGAAAATATCCAACAATAGCAAATTACTTAAGTTATGTCATATTTCAATCAACCAAATGCATGGTTGTTTAAAGAAATGTTTAACAGAAGGGGAAAAACATTCCCAATGTGACCATGGTGGGGAGGAGAGGGGAATGCAGGATTCTAAGCAACATAATTCCAATTTGTTCAATCAATTCTATTTATCTATTTATCCACCACATGTCATCTCTCAACCCACCTAGAGAACAATGCCTAGAAAAAAGCCTGGCAGTAAATAAATATATTAATGGTAGTTACCTTGGAGTATCAGTGTCATGGGTGTTTACACTTTTCTGTATGTTCTAAGTTTTCGATACTGAGGGTGTGCATGCCTCCTGCGTGCTCAGTTGAGTGCTGCTCTTTGAGACCCCAGGGACTGCAACCTGCCAGGCTTCTCTGTCCATGGAATTTTCTAGGCAAGAATACTGGAGTGGTTGCCATGTCCTACTCCAGGGATCTTCCTGAGCCAGGAATCAAACCCAAGTCTTTTGTATTTCCTCACTGGCAGGCATAATCTTTACCACTGTGCCACGTGGGAAACCCACAGTGAGTACATGCTACTTTAAATGTGAGAGTTATAAAGAATATCAATTGCAGAAACAAGCTAACCGTAACTCTTCTTTCAAGGAAGATCAAAAATCACTGGGGTCCTACCTTTATCTCCCTGCCTTCGTTCTCCCTTTCCTTCAACTCTTCTGCTGTGTCATTTTTTCTAAACTATTCTTTTTATTACATACCCCCTTCTGCTTTAAAAGATTCTCTAGCTCTTTACTGCATATATATATATATTATATATATATATATATATGGGCTATCTCTGTGCCACGTTGGAGAAGGCAATGGTACCCCACTCCAGTGTTCTTGCCTGGAGAATCCCAGAGACAGGGGGCCTGGTGGGCTGCTGTCTATGGAGTCACACAGAGTCGGACATGACTGAAGCGACTTAGCAGCAGCAGCTGTGCCAGGTTGGCGCCATGCTTTCCCCCTCACCTCCCATTACACTCCACATATTGCCTGTGCCCCAGAGCAATCTCATTTGTGCCTATCTGCAAGTTTCTTCTCCTTGGCCCACTCCACTACAGAAGACTGGGTGCATGCCTAACATCCTCTTCTTACTTAAATAGGTTGCTTTCTGCCACATACAGCAAACCAAGTGCTGAGATGCCAAACTTTGTACCAAAGGGCTCATCCACAAGGCGGCCAAGCAGAAAGATGGAGAACTCTCAAACCGGCCTCCCCTGAAATGAGGGGCTGGGGGTACTTACGGGATAAAGCTGAGGCGTGGGAAGCGTGGGAAAAGGTGATTGGAAATTAGAAAGTGATGTAATCGTTGTTTTGTGCAGGCAAAACTATGCTATAGCCTTCTTCATAGGCTGAAGATTCAAGAAACGGAGACATTAGCATGTTCTGAGGGTGGAGTTTTGGGCCCTCTGATGTCAAAAGGTCATGGACAAACACTTGTTCAAGCCCAATCGGAGGGCTGTGGTCCTAAGCAGTCTTAACTGGCTTGAACTTAAACTGGACACAGCTAGCTCCAAGTTCTTGACGAACAACTTGGACAACTTGTTTAAGCTACTTGATGCTTGAGAACATGCAAGGTTTTTGTAGCAACAGTTAAGCAAGCTTGCTTGGTGAAGACATGTTACAGGTTTAGTTGATCTGACCGATGATTACATTGATCTCACTCTCAGAGATTTTCACTTGTCTCCCCATTGGGAGCACGTGTTCTAGAGATTTAGGCAAGTGCCTTAATTTCCCCTTGCTTTAGCTTTCCCATGTGAATAATGAGAACTGTATTGATAATAATAACATGCAACATATACTATTGGTTGTCAAGATCAAAAGACCTAACACATGTCTAAGGCTTAGAACAGTGTCTAGCATAATATAAGAGTTCAAGAAATGGTCCTTATTCATGTTAGAGGCTGTAAATTCCTTAAAGGTAGGATCCTAATTTCATCCCGCTTTATAACTCCCACAGGACTTAGCATCTTGCTTTGTCTCTGTCTGGGTATTCAAAGAATATTTGTTGGGTAAATGTGTGACTGAGTGACAGTTACATGAGCCTTTTCTGACCATACTGCTCACCCTTCTGGGCACCCTGTGACTAAATTGTCCCCCATCAATCATGTGGTTCTTATCAGTGCTCATTACGCACAGAGCCTGTGCAGGAGCTGTTTAACTCGGCACCAGATTTCTTCTGCTCCTAAAGCATTTGGGGGCCGAGAGGTTGATGCTTGATACCCTGCTCCCAGGTTTTTACTCTGTTCAGATTTTTCCATTGCAAGTTGCAGAATAGCTACCTAATATTTTTCAGTCTTACTAATTTTCCTGGCCACAGCCTAAAGAAAATTGCATTAAGCCTCTCGCGTTAGCCCACACGTTATACTATCGCAAATGAACCTCAGGAACTGTGGAGTAGACTGCAGGGGGACCACCTACACAATTCATTTGCAAGTTAGAGAAAAATAAATAAATGAAGGCAAAATATGACCGATTTATTTACATAACCATTAGTGTACTGGGCACTGCGATAACAGTTTCGTGCATTATCCTGCTGAAAAATGTTCTAGGCACTTAAAAGCTGCGTGATCATAGTCAAATCAGTTTGTTCCTCTAAGCCTTGGCTGATTTCCCCAGGCCACTTCTGCCCTGCCTGGATACCTCTCCTTTTTGCTGACCCACCTGTCAACTGCCTACTAGAAAACTGCTTACAAGTGCAAAGCGGAGTTAATTATTTCCTACCCTGGACCCCTCGCCACCCACTCTGCTGCCCAGTGCAGAAATCTGGGTATAGCCTCCCTCCCCTCTTTCCCCCCCTCACATCTGCTGCTGCTGCTGCTGAGTCACTTCAGTCGTGTCCGACTCTGTGCGACCCCATAGACAGCAGCCCACCAGGCTCTCCCGTCCCTGGGATTCTCCAGGCAAGAACACTGGAGTGGGTTGCCATTTCCTTCTCCAATGCATGAAAGTGAAAAGTGAAAGGGAAGTCGCTCAGTCATGTCTGACTCTTAGCAATCCCATGGACTGCAGCCTACCAGGCTCCTCTATCCATGGAATTCTTCAAGCAAGAGTACTGGAGTGGGGTGCCATTGCCTTCTCCACCCCTCACCTATAATTCATTGCAAAATCATTTCAACTCTACCATGCTACACTTGCCCTCCAGATTTACAGCCATGATTTCAGTTCAGGCCTCTTTCATGTCTTATCTGCTTTTATGGTAACAACCTCCCAGCTGGGCCCCCATCCCAAACCCCTCTCAGCCTTTCTAGTCTAGTTTCCTCACTATAACCCATGATCTCTCCAAAATAAAAGAATGACCTTGTCACTCTCCAGCTTTTAAGCCCTCAGTGGCTCTCCATGAACTCCATCAGATGCCATCTGGCCCCTGCTTCTCTCTCATGCTTTATCTCCAATCCATCAGTTCCTCCCCTGCATACTTTGGACTTTTTATGCTACATGAGAGGTTCTCAAAACATGATTCAAGGACCCATGGGGTCTGTAAGGCCCTTTCAAGGGACCTGAGGTCAAAGCTATTTTCATAATAATGCTAAGACATTATTTGCTTTATTCACTTTCACTCTCTCATGAGAATTCAGTGATGTTTTTCCAAAGCTCCATAATGGGCCATATTCTAACAGATCGAATGAAAAAACAGGTATAAGGAGCCAGTTGTCTTCTGTTAAGCTTGACAAGGGGTTTGCAAAAATGTAACTATGTCAGCTTCTCATTAAAGTTTTTTTGTTTTGGCAAATGCATTTATTATTCATAAAAGATATACTATTTGTGTTTATTTAAACTAAAACTATTATTTTCAATTAATAAGCATATTAAAATTTTTTTCATTTTAACTCAGTATTTTGCAATAAATACCCAGAGATATGATCCACATAAACAAAATCTTTTGAGGGTCCTGAATAGTTTTTAACACCATAAAGAGTTTCCAGCACCTGAAAGTTTGAGAACCACAGCACTAGCCCAATGGAACCATCCAGAGTATTCCAAAGCGTCAGCTAATGAGTGGCACCATTGATTTGAATCCATTCTCTCTCCATCTGTCAGTGGTTCTTGAACTTGAGGGTGCCCAGTGGTGTGCTGGTAAATCTTCAACAACTGGTTCTTCAGACAGACCAAGACCTAATCTGTAGCGTTTAGCAGTTTCCAGGGTGTAAATACTCCCATGGGCTTCCCCAATAGCTCAGAGTGTAAAGAACCTGCCTGCAATGCAGAAGACCTGGGTTTGATCCCTGGGTTGGGAAGATCTGCTGAAGAAGGGAATGGCAACCCACTCCAACATTCTTGCCTGGAGAATTCCATGGACAGAGGAGTCTCGCAGGCTACCATCCATGGAAAATACTTCTGTGGTGACCAGTTTCAAGCTATCAACGTGACATCACTGAATAGTGTTGGGAAGGGCCACACAGTAGCTCAGGCTGTAGAGTATTTCTGCTGTACAAATACAGTCAACATAACCCAAGAGCACAGATACTAGTAATCTGTAGTAAAATACCTAGGAGTTATAGTGATGAATTTGGGGTATTTCAAGTTTGAGTATATTTGTTTTAAATATAATTAAACATAATTGTGGCTTTATATAATCTAATTTTTCACAATGGCTGCATTTAGCAACCAGCTCAAAAAATTCCTGAATATTTAACAGTTGGCTCTGGTGCCTTAGAATTAACTTTCAGCATTTGACAATTTCAGATGCTCAGGCTTTACTCCAAAATTACTAACTCCCCAGGGTGGGGCCCAGGCTTTTGCATTTTTACATTTGAATCCCCCAGCTATCATCAAGCCCAGTGCGAGTCATTTATACATTCTTCCCTTCATTAAGGACCTGTATTGTGTCAGACACTGTTTCAAGGTGCCAGGAAGATAAAACTGAATTAAAAAAAAAAAAAAAATCTCTGCTCTTAAAGAGTTGATATTCAAGTGGAGGAGACAGTGCCTAAACACAGGAGCAGAGATTATACACTGTACTTGAAGATGGCAATAACTGAAGAAAATTGGGTAGGGAGTGGAAAGCAGTGCAGATGCTGTGGGTAGTGAAAAGTCTGAGGCAAGGGCAAGTAGGGGGACTTGAGGAACCACGAGGGGGGCAGGCTGGGTGGAGCACTGGGGCACGAGGTGAGTGAAAGAAGGTGAGATCCAAGGAAGGCAGGGCAGAGCACAGAGGTGGGCGGGGGCGGTCAGGCTGAGGGGCGCCAGCCTTCTCTAGAGCTCCTATCCCAGCACCAACCCTTACAGAAGACCCAGGGTTTGCTCTGCTATATTCTAAGTTGTCCACATTCCTACCAGACTATGCGCTTTTTTAGAGCAGGGACAGTCTATTTCCCAGAGTTTGGTGTAGCGTGTCATACATCATACAAACTTCATAGATATTTGTGCTAGAGAAAAAAATTATGGCAACACACCAGCATTTATCTGGCTCGGCTTTGACCAGCTCAGATCCTTGGGACTGAAAAACAGAAGTGCCAAGGGCATAGACTGTGGCATTAGGTGGGCTGGAATTTGAATCTAACTCTTGGAAACTAATTTACTACCATCCAGCGTCCTCTAGTATACACTGCAGAGGAAAATTACATACAATTATGTTTTGCCCTATGCTTAGCAAAATATCCTGGCCATGTTATCTGAAAAATTACCCTGACAGTCTTGGTCCCCTCAGCCTATTTTTTTTTTTTCCTTCATAACACTTATCATTGAGGTTATATTGTATAATGTTTGTGTATTTGCTCATTGTCTTCTCCCTCTACTCTCCATCCCACTAGAATGTATGTTTCATGAGGGCAAGGGTTCAATCTGCTGCAATCATCTCTATATTCTCAGCACCAAGAAAGTCCTCAGTACCTAACAGGCCCCTAGTAAATATTCTATGGGTGTGGATTGATGGATTGATGAATAGGTGGATGGATAGGGATGGATGGATAGATAGATAAAATTTGATGCTCAGATAAATGAAGGGATGGTTAGATAGGCATGTGGAGAGCTCAATAAATGTTGGTTATTATTAATTTCATATCTTTTCAATTACTTCCCTTTGGATTAGGAGCCCCATTGGGTGGCTCACTTGTACCTGCTTGTGTCATGAGCCTGCTTTTATTTTTCATCCGTGGCACCTGCCACGGCCTCCTGAAGCTCCTGGCCTAACATCATGCATCAGTTCCAAGGCCTTTTGGTGATACCATCCTTCCCGCTGTGTCCTGGGGAGGCAAGAAGTCTACTTGAGAATTTTATTTCTTATTCTGCCAGAAAATTGTTTCTTACTAGAGCCTGACATCCCAGAAGTTTCTCAGCTTCGTACCTGATGAAGCCAAGCTCAAACTGACAAGTTTCCCAGCAACAATGGGGTAATTGCACTTCAAAGCATATATTTAGCTCTTGTTTTCAATCTGTACAGAAAAGATGGTTGATGACTTTGACTTCAGAACAAAACCCTACCTTCAGATTTGTTTGACTGGTGCTCTCCCTCGAGAGAGTGAATTTAGGAATAGAACATGGAGCTGTGCTCTTGGTTATAGCGATTAGGAGATTTTGGAATCTGGCAAATCTAGGCTTGAATCCTGGTTCTGCCCCTTACTAGCTCTGTGCCCTGGGAAGATAACTTAACCTTTATGAGCCTCAGTTTCCTTTATAAAATATTGCTTCCTCCCTTAATATGCATTTATTCAGCACCTATTAAGTTCCAAGCATTGTGCTAGACTTCAGAAGTACCGCCAGTGAGCAAAAGTCACACATGGCCTCATACTCACAATCTTATACTTTCTCTGGTTGAAAAACTACTTAACAAATAACGATGCAAAGGGGAAGGATACGGTGTGATGGGAAGCTACAATGGGGATATATTCTAGCCAGGTCAGAGGTTAACTGAGAAAGTAAGGGTTAAACTGAGTCAGGCAAAGAAAAGATGTGGTGAGTGGGTTGCAAGGAAAGAAGAAAAAGTTTGAGGTTTTATTGAGCTATAGTTTAGAACTAGAGATGAAGATTCTGCTTTCATAAGAAGTTTGGTGAGATTCTTGAAATGTCATGCCATTTTGGGGACAAAGTACACGGAATCCGAGACAAGACAATTACCCCAACTTCTGCATAATATCTTGATGTTTTCTAGCATTGGGAACAGCATCATGTGAACTTGATTTTGGACCTTTATATATTTTGGAGATTAATCCCTTATTGGACTTATCATGTGTAAGTACTTTCCCCCATTCAGTAAGGTTATCTTTTTCTTATTGATGGTTTCCTTTGCTGTGCGAAACCTTTAAGTTTAATTAGATCCCATTTGTTTATTTTTGCTTTTGTTTTCTTTGCCTGAGGAGACAGAGCCAGAAAAAATACATTGCTGAGATTTATGTCAAACAGTGTTCTGCTTATCTTTTCTTCTAGGAGGTTATGGTTTCTGGTCTTCCATTTAGGTCTTTAATCAATTTTAAGTTTATTTTTGTTTATGGTATGAGAAAAATGCTCTAATTTCATTCTCCTATATGTAGATGTCCAGTTTTAATAACTACTACTCATTAAAGAGACTGTCTTTTCTCCTTTGTATATTTTTGCCTCCTTTGTCATAGATTCATCGACCATAAGTGCGTGAGTTTATTTCTGGGCTCTCTATACCATTTCATTGATCTATGTGTATGTTTTGTGCCAACAATTTTTAATTAATTGTCAATATTTAAAAATTTTGAGATTCACCACAAAAATCAGAAAAAAATTTATAACACTGGGGTCCATGTCTCCCAGTAGAACTGGACAGAGGCAGTTCCCTACGGAACTTCCCACGTATTATCATCGAGATGCCTACTTACTCTCCGTGGACCTTGAGTTTGAGGTCCTCTCGTTTCAAAGATGAACTGCAGTCCACAGGCGTTTCCAGAGGTGGCTAGCTGGTTAAGAACAGCAGAGCTAATATCATAGTATCTTAAGGACTGCTTCTACCAGCAGGATAGGAGGCATTTTTCACTCAGGTGGACATTTTCAAGCAATAATTCCAAACATGTGATGAACTGCCTTGTCCTCAAACAGCCTGGCCTCATAGCCCTGCTTAATTCACATTTAAATTACACTGGGAACAAATACATTTGCACAATGTTCAGCTCCAGGTTGCAGAGAAAAACATACTAATAGAGCTCTGCAATTACGAGTAATTTTTCTCTGAATCCTTCTCTTTCTCTCCCACTCTGGATTAATGATTGCCTTCACAAAGAGTCCACATGAGCTTTCAGAGCCAAAGGAGTAAACAGGAGGACATGCATTAACGTGGCGAGCTGGTTACCTCCCACGCCTGAAAATAGAGCTTTTAGAAATGGAATTTTTTAGATGTGCTTCTCCTACAAATATCAGGTGAACATAATCTCCGAGGCCGTGGGTGTTGGGTGGAATGACATTCACATCAGTCATGGAGTAAATATCCAAGAGCATTGAAGAGGGAAGAAAACATCAGTCCAAGTCTTTTGAGTGGCAGGGGACTTCCTATGTGCCTAGTTGTTTGTGCACGATGCTTTCACAGGTTTTAGTTTATTTCCTTTGCACAACTCACAAGGTTGTGAACAGAAAAAGTAAAAAGACAAGCAAGGAAAGACACAGTATTAAACCTACATTTTTTGATTCTGGGTTCATTTTGGTGATATCAGGTACATCTGGGGGAGAATCCCAGCCCCAGTCATCCCAGTGTGTGACCTCAGGTTTATTATTTAATGGTTCTGAGCTTCATCTGGTCCTCGTCTGTTAAATGCCCTATGCTAGGTACACAGTAATAGCTTTTTTTTTCTTTCCGTTAGACTATGTGGTTTCCTCACTGGGGTTACTAACATTGAATACAATTTAAAAAGCACTGGGGCTGGTATTCGAAAATTTGGATTCTAGTTCCTACTCTGTCCTTTCCTGCTAAGACTCATAAGGAAATTATCTGGCTTTTTTCAATAATTAGAAAAACATTGCACATGGCAATATAATTCAAAATGTATTAAAGGTTATAAAATGAAAAGTGGGTCTTTTTCCCTATTAAACAGTCATTGCCTTTCTTGGAGGCAATGCCTATTAACATTTACTTGAATATCCTTCTAGAAGAGTTTTGTACTATGCATATACAATCACACACACACACACTCTAACCCTCAAACGGAAGCGGACTTAAAATAAGCCTTGGAGATATTGTGTGTTGGCCCGTATCACCTCATTATTATCTTAATGTAGCTAAGCCCATATTGATAGTCATTTAGGTAATTTCCAGTCTTCTGTTAATAATAGTAATAGCTAATATTTATGGATTGTTTGGAATGTGCCAGGCACTATTCTAAGTACTTTGTATGTATTAACTCATTTAATATAACCATCCTGAATAGAAGCTATTATCATCATCCCCATTTCACATCTGAGGACAATGATGCCCAGAGGACTTGCCCCTCAGACACACAATAAATAGCAGAGGTAGAATGAACAACGCTGTAACACATCTTTGTCTGCGTAGTTTTGTGCACATTTGTCAGAATAGCTAGCAAATGATGGCTCTTAACAGCAGTAGTGTAATCAAATTGCATTTTTGAAAGATCAATATGATAGCAGGGTGGAGAATGGACTCATCTTATGGCACCTGTCACACTCTGCTGTGCACTTCCCTGCCCCCCACCATCTCCCTTGTTCAATTATGAGCTTCTTAAAGGTAGGGATGCTGTACTCCAGGGGTTGGCACTAAGAAAAGATATTGCTGACCCTTAATAACATGTGTGAATAATTATTTTGAAAAATAAGAAAGCCTTCAAAGGTAATGAGAGTTGGTATTTGGGCAGAATTTTAAAGGGTGAATAACATTTTGATGGTCAGAAAATGGAAGAAAAATTTTCTTCTTTGTATGAAGAAATAACAAAGGAAAAACCACATAGGATGTTCCAGGAAACAGAAAACTGCCCAGGCTGTCTGGGGAAAAGCGTATATGGTGTGTTATGCTCACAGAGAAGACTGGAAAGGAAACTTGGAGGCAGACATGGGGGATTACCTGAGGGACACTACCCTGAGGGACAGGACAGAGCATCCATGAATGTATCCATGTAGACCCTTGAAGCTGATGTCAGTTACATTTTTGGAATCCCAGTCTATAAATTGTATTCATCTCCATACTAGGTTTTTCTCCTCCACTTTTCACTTTCCAGCCTCATAATGGACGGCAGGTTTGTCAGTATCAGTAGCCTGAAAAAACATCATATCAGTGCAGTAGGCATATTTTCAGTTTTCATTTATTTTAATCCTCACCAACTCCCTGAATTCACTGGCTGTCATATTTATTTTTCTAAGTTCTGGGCCTGTGGGTCCAGGTTTATAGATGTAGCTTATAGATGTTCAATTCCCATTCATTTATATGCAAACATACCTCTCAGTGGATTTTGTTACATTTCTGTTAATCTTGAATTTCATGAAGTTATGTAGATATCTGACAACACATATTACTTTAAATACATGCTAACGTTTTTCGACACTTGATTGTTGATTTTAGCTAATATATGCACAGTAAGATTCAAATTAGAAATTAGTTCTGCTAGCCACTCTTACTATGTATCAGCACTGCCCAAGAGGAATATAAAGTGAGCCAAATATGAGTCACAGATACAATTGAAAATTTTCCACTAGTCACACTTTAAAAAGCAAAAAGAAATATAAAATTAGTATGTTTCATTTCATCCACTGTAGCTAAAATATCTCAACATGTAATAAACATTAAAATTATGAGATATTCTACTTCCATTCTTTTCATAATAATGTATGGTATATTTATAATACACCTCACTTTGGACTAGCCATATTTCAAATACAGAAGTTACATAAAGCTAGAGGCCACTATATTGGATAGTGCAAAGACTAGAAGCTATAGGTTCCAGCTTCTTTGACTAACACTCTTAGCTGGAAGAACTGTTAGACTGGTTTACATCTTCCCTGCTCCAAGGTAACAATGTAAAGCTTCTTTCAAGCTTATAACTATTGGGGGGAGAGATCTACTAAGTCTCTAGGCATAAAACTCTTCAGGGAAAAGATATCCAACACCTCATGCTCTCGTCTCTGTTTCTAAACCATCCTGTGTGTTTTGTAATAGTCAATTTGCTTCTTTGCCTCCCTTCAGGATTCTAGGGAGGCTCTGAGAAAGCTTCCTTTTCCACATCTGTATAGTACAAATAGAGAATAGAGGCGTCAATTCCCTTGTCCTTGGACTAGTCATCTTAGAATGGACGTACACTGTGGTGGTTAAAGAGCACCAGCAAATGCTGCAGAACACCTGGCTTCAAATGTTGGCTCTGCGGCTTACTGGTTTTGTAACATTTATCAGCCTGCAAAATGGGCATAACAGTATCTGCCCCACTGGATTGTCATGAGGATTAAGTAGTATAATGTAGAACATTGACATGTACAAAAATTATACAAATATTTGCTCTAATGTGATGTAGAAACAATGGCATATAGACTGTATAAATATTTACTATAATTAAAAAATATTTCTATGAAGCATTTCTTGAAACATTAAATCTCCCCCTTTCCCTTTCTAAAGTGTAGCATTTGTCACTTAGTAATCCCTTTGCTCCTCTACAAAGAAAAACAATGAGTGCAACACATTTTTTCAAGAAGAGTTCACCTGGAAAATAGCCAAGATGTTTTCTTTTAGAAATAGAATTACTCCATTAGGGATGTTACCTAAGAAATATTATTTTAAAAATAGAATACATAAAAAGCAATATGGCAGAACCACGTAGGTATTTTCTAGTGGTTGAGAATTGATTTGAAAGTGAATAGGAGAAATTTTAAATAATTGTCTATTTAAAAGGAGCCACTGAATGAATTTTCTAAGCTCAAAATTTTGACTAATGTGATAGATGTTTATGATTCCTTCTCAGTGATGTGCTTCTCCCCTAAAAATCAAGTTATAAGAATGTTTGTAAACATTTAAGTTGTTCAATAAACATTTATCCAATAAGAGATATTTTATGGAGAAAAATCACCAGACTTAGAGCCTCCCCACTTCTCTTTAACTGAAAATAGAAAAACACTTGAAAACAAGGATGTGTATAGATACATATTCCCTCAAAGAAAATTATGTTCAAATATAAAATGAACCTTTAAAAAAAAAGCTTCCTTTGAAATTTGATTTCAAATCCCACCTGTTTCTACACTTACCTTCCATTTCCAGTACTATTTCCAGTACTTTTCCCTATTTCTAGTACTTTTTTTTTTCTTAAATTGGGGTATAACTGCTTTACAATGGTGTGCTAATTCTGTTATACAAAGAAGTGAATCAGCTATATGTATACATATGTCCCTTCCCTCTTAGACCTCCCTCCTCCCCAATTCCACCACTCTAGGTCACCATAGATCACCGAGCTAAGCTTCTTGCACTATATACCAGGTTCCCACTAGCTATCAATTTTTCACATGGTAGTGTATGTATGTCAAACCCAATCTTCAATTCATCCCACCATCCTCTTCCCCAACCCCCGTGTCCACTTGACCTGTCTCTCGTCTGCATCTCTATTCCTGCCCTGCAAATAGGTTCATCAGTACCGTTTTTCTAGATTTCACATATATGCCTTAATATACAATATATGTTTTTCTCTTTCTGACTTACTTCACTCTGTATAACAGACTCTAGGTTCATCCACTATCCAGTAGTTCTTGAGGAAAGACTTTTGAGGCAGAGTTTGCTTTTCACCACCCACCTCCAAGACAGCAGCAAAATGAGCAAGTAACCTCTTCAAACATGCCTGGAGTTCTTCCTGAATCCGCCCAGGAAAGGTGATGGATATAAACTAGCTCTGCATTGCAGGGACCCATGAACCACCCCCACCCCCAACTGGCTAATTTGAAGAGGGCATGGGCTTCTGTAGGTAAAATTCTTATTAGAAATCTTCACCAGCCGTGACTGGCAATGGGTAATTTTTGTTGTTGAGTGAAAAAGAAATTATTACAGCTGACTGCATGCAAGAAAAGCTTTATTAAGTCATGGAACTATTATAATTTTTTTAACAGGGATATAGAATACTCAAACATTTTAAAACGACCTATGAAACAGCTGGCAAATATTTAGTAAGCAAGATCCACTTTAACAATTCTCTCTGCTCCCACCCTCAATGCTCAACTATAGAACATTCATTTATTTATCATGTTTAGTATTTCTGGCTCATAGCCATCTGTCAGACCTTTTGCTGCAAAAACGTGTTTTTTAACAATTAAATACACAATGGGGAGTTATGATTAGACATCTACAGGACTTGAAATGTTTAAGAATAATTAATACACAATAATAGGATTACAAGAAGGGCAGTGGTATCTTTCAATTCATTTTGCTATTTCCAGTCTCTTTTTCAAACATTAATCTCTCAAGTCCATCCAAGTCCCATCTTTGAAATGCATCCTGTTCCTTTTTTCCTCTCCTCCTCCAATGTCCATTATTTTAACAATTCGAGTTCTCTCGCCTGGGGAAAAGGAAAGTTATTAATTCACAAGGGACATTTATTGACATCTAATTGTTACAACCCAAACCACAGCACAACAGCCAAATCATGTACAGTGACAGAGCACAAGGGGGTCGGTCCATGTTTTCGGCACACTGAAGAAGAGGGTCGCGAACTTTAAGGCTCAGGGTTCACATGACGATGCACTTGCCCAGCAGCTTCTCGGCGGTCTTGGGGATCTGGGATTTCTTCTGCGGAGGCTGGGCGCCGGCGGGGGCTGCGGCGGCGGCGGCGGCGGCGGGCTTCTTCTCGAAATTTATCAGCAACTGGAACAGCTCCTGGACGTTGATATTCATCTTGGCCGAGGTCTCCAAGAAGGCGCAATTCCACTCGCACGCATAGGCAGCACCTTCCTTCTCACTCACCTCCCGACGGCTCTCATCGCACTTGTTGCCCACCAGGATGACGGGGCACTTTTGCGGGTTGTTACCTTTGAGTTGACGGATCAGCTCATAGAGCGGCTTCAGCTCCTCCAGGGTTTGCTTCCTGGTGATAGAATAAACCAGGATAAAGGCGTGACCCCTGGCAATGGCAAGGCGCTGCAGGCCCCGGTAGCGGCGGCCACCGGTGGTGTCGGTGATGTGCAGCGCACCCGCCTTGTGGCTGCAGCCTAGCGCCTGGCGGTAGGTATCTTCGATGGTCGGCAGGTACGCCTCACGGAAGTTGCCGCGCACCCACCTTTGCACCAGCGCGCTCTTGCCCACGCCGGCCGAGCCGAGCACCACCACGCGGAAATCTCTGCTCCTTCTCTGGGGCAGGCAGGTGCGGATGACGATCACGGTTGGCAGAGGCCGCAGCCGCTTCATCAGCCGTTCCTTGAGGCCGAAGCAGGAGTTGCCCATGGTCAGGTATTAGCTGAGAGGTGCGTGTACTGCTTCTCAGGCACTTGGCCAGCAGTGAGGGACTCCTGCAGAGGAGAGAAGAGAGGATGTGTGAGGGGTGGGAGTCTAACTCGGAATGATGTCCGCAGCGCCTGCCTGGCCCTCTACTCCCTAGGGACA
>SJYA01000466.1:757647-781677 GCA_006410615.1 Neotragus moschatus
GGGTGGGCGGGGCGGGGCGGGGCGGGGGGTGGTGCCTGCCTCGTCTCGCTCGCTAACCCCACCCTCCTCCCTCCTCCATTCTCTGCGGTGAGCTCTCTCTCTGCCCACCCCAGGAACCCATCAAAGGCAATGCGGGTGGGGAGGAGAGCAGGAGCGCCCTGAGCCTCTTCTTCCAATGATACCTGTTTGTTACTTTCGCGGTGGCTACGCACCTATTTTTATCATGCCACACTACAGAATACTGCAATAATGGACAGCTTGCCAACCCTTAAAACATGAACATCCGAGCGATGTTAGCAAACATTTTCAACCTAAATAAGCCCTTGCCGTTTTCTCTCCTGCAGTATTAAAAATTATGCCTATATCTGACAAGGATCGATCACTGCGGGCAAGGGTAGGTTGCCGCAGACACCGCGATCCAGGGTGTGGTCACGGGGGGCGGTGCGGGGGGGGGTGGCGCCCAGGAAGCCCACAGGGACCAGGATTCGTAACGCTAACAGAGACCCCTAACCTGCAGCAACTGTCCCCAGGTACTCGCTTCCCTGATAACGTGCCCATTGCTTTCCACCCCGCTATAATCCAGGCTAGTTCGCTCGCTACACCTTGAGTTTGAGTGCCCGAAAAAAGGCGAACGATAGCTTTTACCTCTTTCCGAGGCGGGAACTTCGCGGCAAATTCGCTCCTTGCCCAGGTGGCTTTGGCCGCGGCCGCAGAGGCGGCAAGTAATTGCGCAACCAAGCTCCCAGCCGCAGCCGGCAACCAGTACGCTCGGAGGCTCCGGGCGAACTGCTCCAACCAACAGTGGGACTGAGATTGGTTAGCTAGAGCCAGGGGGCGCAGACTGGGAGACTCCACTTGCACTGCTCACGGAGGGGGGATTGGGTTGTGAGGGGCTGACCGAGTCAGACGCGCCCCCGGTAGAATCCCCGGCGTCCCCCACACAGGTACCCACAGCCCGGGTAGGGGCGGGGTTAGGAGGTGGCCCTGTGTTCACAAGTGCCCGCCCATTGAGGGGGGTCCGCTTACCGGGCTGGCGATGCAGGCATTTCTCACCTACTGCAATCCAAACCACTTCTTCGCTTTTTGCCCGCTGCGGGGTTAGCCTTTCCCAACCCTCGCCACCTTCTCTTCACTGCAGGAAGGCCAGTTAGCACCCTTCTCATTACTGGTGACAGACACCTAACCGCATCTCATCCACTTCACTCCAGTAAACATTTGTCCAGCACAAAACCCAGTTTCTGTCTTTGCTGAGGAAGACCAACTGACACTTCTGTTATAAGAGTCTTTGGAACCTGCCTCTTGGTAGGATTTCCTGTGGTGTAGACATGCTCTGTGTTTAGAGGTTGAGGGGTATCCTCTACACCCAGCAACATTAAGCAATGATCATATCCATCACCACTATGCATACAATACTTCTCATTTAGTCGTCGTCACAAAAACCTTGTAGGAAAATCCAGACTGGAAATGTGGGCAGCCTCCTAGGAGTAGAGAGCGACCCCTGGCTGACAGCCAGTAAGAAAGCATGAGCCGCAGAGCTAGCAACTGGATTTTTCCAAAAACCTGAATGATTTTGAAAGCAGATTCTTCTCTAGAAACTGCATGTAAGATCAGACCATCAACACTTTGATTTTATCCTTAATTAAGCAGAGAATCCAGCTGAGCTCATCCAGACTTCCAACTTGAGGGAGTTCTAGATTTTGCAGTTGGTTGTCCTATTAAGCCACAAAATTTGTGGTAGTTTGTTACACAGCAAAAGAAAACTAATTCAGCAGGTAAAATTACTTGTTCAAGTTTAAAGGGCTCATAAATGATGGATCTAGGCCCAAATCTAGTACTCCTCACTCCAACTCTTGTTCTTTTTCTTATATTATCTTTCTGTGTTATTAAGCTGATACAGTATATTTTACTCATTAGTGAAAACATTTTTATAATTTTTCTTTCTTACTCAAAGACTCAAGGGTGTTAGGCAGAGATCAAGAACACATGCTTTAGAGGCAGAAAACTAGCTTCAGAATGTTAGTGGGTTTTTCCCCTTTTCCTTCTTTTGAATACATGTTAATATTGGAAGAAAAGTTATGGCCAACCTATACAGCATATTAAAAAGCAGAGATATTACTTTGCCAACAAAGGTTCATCTAGTCAAAGCTATTGTTTTTCCAGTAGTCATGTATGGATGCGAGAATTGGACTAGAAAGAGGGCTGAGAGCTGAAGAATTGATGCTTTTGAACTGTGGTGTTGAAGAAGATTCTTGAGAGTCCCTTGGATTGCAAGGAGATCCAACCAGCCCATCCTAAAGGAGATCAGTCCTGGGTGTTCACTGGAAGGACTGATATTGAAGCTGAAACTCCAATACTTTGGCCACCTGATGCAAAGAGCTGACTTATTTGAAAAGACCCTGATGCTGGGAAAGATTGAAGGCGGGAACAGAAAGGACGACAGAGGATAAGATGGTTGGATGGCATCATCGACTCAATGGACGTGAGTTTGGGTAAACTCTGGGAGTTGGTGATGGACAAGGAGGCCTGGCGTGCTACAGTCCATAAGGTCACAAAGAGTTGGACACAACTGAGCAACTGAAATGATAATATGCCTTGAGCTGTGCAATCCAGAAAGAATTGTGGGGAGGATTCAAGAAGCTACTCCCTGATGCACTAGTTAGAAGGCATTTAGAATACAATAGGTAATTCATAAAAGACAGCTATTGGCCTTCACATAATAATACAAAAATCTGTATACACATAATCATGTAGTCTTTGAGCATTTTTGGAAGTGCCAATGACCTTTTTATTTAAACCAAATAAGAGCAGATTTCCACCAAGAAAACATAGCAAGTTTGGGGGAAATAAATTGAGGATAGAAGAACTTGGGGCAGGGAAGAAGAGCAGTGAGAATTCTGAGCAAGAATGAAATCTTTGCACATTCGTCCTAAACCACAAGTGACACTCTGCCTATTGAAACTAGGGCACATAAAATGTCACTTCATGGCAAATAGAAGGAGAAAAAGTGGAAGCAGTAACAGATTTTATTTTCTTGAGCTTCAGATGGTAATGCAGTCATGAAATTAAATAATGCTTACTCCTTGGAAGAAAAGCTAGGACAAACCTAGATAGCGTATTAAAAAGCAGAGACATCACTTTGCTGACAAAGGTCCACATAGTCAAACTATGGTTTTTCCAGTAGTCATGTACAGATATGAGAGCTGGACCACAAAGAAGGCTGAGCACCTAAGAATTGATGCTTTCAGATTGTGGTGCTGAAGAAGACTCTTTAGAGTCCCTTGGACTGCAAGGAGATCAAACCAGTCAATCCTAAAGGAAGTCAACCCTGACTATTCATTGAAAGGACTGTGGCTGAAGCTGAAGCTCCAATGCTTTGGCCACCTGATACAAAGAGACAATTCACTGGAAAAGACCCTGATGCAGGGAAATATTGAGGGCAGGAGGAGAAGGGAGTGACAGAGGATGAGATAGTTGGATGGCATCAATGGACATGAGTTGGATCAAACTCAGGGAGATAGCAAAGGACAGGGAAGCCTGGCATGCTGCAGTCTGTGGGGTTGCAAAGTCAGACATGACCTAGTGACTGAACAACAACAAAAAGCCTTTGGGAATAAGACTAGAAAAGAGTGTCCTGAAATTGAAACTGACGAGCATTGGTTTACCCCAGAGCAGATATCTTGGCATTTGACAGGTTGTCCTCTCTATTTGGGGGTAGTTCTGATTATTAGTGAAGTTTTCATAGTTTACCTGTCATTCTACCCTTGGATTCCAGTTTCATCTTCTGGAGTCTGGAACTGCAATCATCAGTCTGCTCCCTTTGATGCCCTTACAGGCTTTCAGCTATTTGAAGACAATTATGTCCAATCACTAAGTCATTTATAATGCTGGAAGTGGCCTAAGGACCATCAAGTCAAACCCTACATTTTGGTGATGAGGAAACTGAACCTCAGGGGCCATGTCATGCTCTGACCTGAGACCAAGCTTACTCTTCTCTCCTGTAGCCTCACCTTTTGTTTGAAAACAACGGTTCCGGTTCCTTGGGGTGTATGGATGTCTTTTGTTCCACTGCTTTTTAGTTTTTTCCCATTGTTATAATGCATATTTGTTTCTTTACAGTAAACAAACTAAGAATACATGTTTCAAGTACAGAAAAAAAGAGGGTCCTGATATATGGAAGATGAATGAAGATGCCTTTGGAGGAAAGAAATTTAAAACAAAGAAACAACAAAAAAGAAGAGGAAATAAAAAATAGGAGGAGGAAGAAGAAAAAGGAGGAGGAAAGCAAGAGGGTGTGGAAATATATAGCCCAAAGTAAAGACTTTAAATGCCAGAGAGATCAAATTATGAGGTTATACATAGAAATCACAAGAAATGATAAAAACACAAAACCATAGCTTCTCCATCCAAACCAGGTCTTGTACTTCAAAAGTCAATATAAAATATCTCACTTTAAAAGGAGCCCTAGATGATCCAGAGAGTTGATATGGGGTGGGAGGTGGGAGGGTGGGTTTCAAGATTGGGAACTCATGTACACCTGAGATGGAAAATAAAGTAAAATAAAATAATAAAAAAATAAAAATAAAAGGAGCCCTAGCCCAGGGATCCAGCATTGCAGTAGGTCAGAGAGTCAAAGGAATGGGTTCCCTGAGAAATAAAACTATATACTACTATACAGTAGTTATAAATGAACTACTATACAGGAGTTTTCATTAGTTATCTACTTTATAATATAGAATTGTATATCTGTCAATTCCAATCTCCCAATTCATCTCACCAGTCCTTTTCTCCTTGGTATATGTATAACTGATTCACTTTGCTATACAGAAGAAACTAATAAACATTGTAAAGCAACTATATTCCAATAAGATTTATTTTTTAAAAAAGGAACACACCAGACCAAAGTTCTGGAGCAAATATTGGCTAGTTAGGACCCACAGTTTAGAGAGATATCCAGAAGAAAAGATAATTAATTGAAACCAACACTGAGATGAAACAGATGTTGGAAAAACCTAACAAGGATTTTAAAGCAGCCTTCATAACAATGCTTCAACAGGCACTTACAAATTTTCTTGAAACAAAAAATAAAAAAATTTAACAAAGACCTAAATAGACATACAGATGGCCGAGGCACATGAAAAGATGCTTAACATTGCTGATTAATAGAGAAATGCAAATCAAGACTATAATGAGATGACACCTCACACTAGTCAGGTTGGCCATCATCAAAAAGTCTACAAACAACAAATGCTGGAGAGGGTTTGGAGAAAAGGGAACCCTTTTGCACTGTCAGTGGGAATGTAAATTGGTACAGCAGCTATAGAAAACAGTATGGAGTCTCCTTAAGAAGCTAAAAGTAGAGCTACCATATAATACAGCAATCCAACTCTTGGGATTATAGAATATAGAAAGTCAGTCAGTTACATCTGACTCTTTGAGACGCTATGGGCTATACAGCCCATGGAACTCCCCATACTGGAGTGGGTAACCTTTCCCTTCTCCAGGGCATCCTTTCAACCAAGGGATCAAACCCAGGTCTCCTGCACTGCAGGCAGATTCTTTACCAGCTGAGCCACAAGGGAAACCCAAGAATACTGGAGTGGGTAGCCTATCCCTTCTCCAGTGGATATTCCTGATCCAGGAATCAAACTGGGGTCTCCTGCATTGTAGGTGGATTCTTTACCAACTGAGCTATCAGGGAAGCACTCTTGGGATTATATCTGGAGAAAAACAAAATCTGAAAGGTACATGCACCCCAGTGTTCACTGCAATTCTATTTATAATAGCAAAGACATGGAAGCAACNATTCCTGATCCAGGAATCAAACTGGGGTCTCCTGCATTGTAGGTGGATTCTTTACCAACTGAGCTATCAGGGAAGCACTCTTGGGATTATATCTGGAGAAAAACAAAATCTGAAAGGTACATGCACCCCAGTGTTCACTGCAATTCTATTTATAATAGCAAAGACATGGAAGCAACCTAAATGTCCACTGACAGATGAACAGATAAAGATGATGTGGTATATGTCTACAATGGACTACCAAACCATAAAAAAGAAAGAAATAATGTCATTTGTAGCAACATGAATTATCATACTAAGTGGTCAGACAGTGAAAGACAAATATCAATATAATATTGCTTGTATTCAGAATCTTTTTTTTAAAAATGATACAAATGAACTTATTTACAAAACAGAAACAGACACAAAGACTTAGAGAATGAACTTATGGTTAGCAGGGGAGAAAGTGGGAAGGATACGTTGGGAGTTTGGAATTGACAGTGTACACATTGATACATTTAAAACAGACAACCAACAAGGACTTGCTGTATAGCACAGGGAAATCTGTTCAACACTCTGTAATAACCTAAATAGGAAAATAATTTGAAAAAGAATAGATACATGAACTTCCTGATGTTCAAGCTGGTTTTAGAAAAGGCAGAGGAACCAGAGATCAAATTGTCAACATCTACTGGATCATCGAAAAAGCAAGAGAGTTCCAGAAAAACATCTATTTCTGCTTTATTGACTATGCCAAAGCCTTTGACTGTTTGGATCACAATAAACTGTNTCCAGGATGTCTGGCTCTAGATGAGTGATCACACCATCATGATTATCCAGGTCATGAAGATCTTTTTCTTACAGTTCCTCTGTGTATTCTTGCCACCTCTTTTTAATATCTTCTGCTTCTGTTAGGTCCATAACATTATTCAGATGATGGCAGATATCTCATTTGATACCACAGATACCAAAGGAAATGGCATGGCATTTTTCAAGTGCTGAAAGAAAAGAACTGTCAACTGCAAATTCTATACCCAACAATAGACTTTCAAGAACAAACACCATGTTCAGATGAAGAAAAGCAAAGAGGATTTTTTGCTAACAAATCTACCCTCAAAGAGTGACTGAAGGAAGTTTCTTGATGAAGGTGAAAGAGGAGAGTGAAAAAGCTGGCTTAAAACTCAACATTCGAAAACTACAATCATGGCATCTGGTCCCATCACCTCATGGCATATAGATGGAGAAACAATGGAAACAGTGAAAGACTTTATTTTCTTGGGCTCCAAAATCACTGTGTATGGTGACTGCAGCCATGAAATTAAAAGACACTTACTCCTTGGAAGAAAAGCTATGAGAAACCTAGTCAGAGTATTAAAAAGCAGAGACACTACTTTGCCGACAAAGGTCCATACAGTCAAAGCTATAGTTTCTCCAGTAGTCATGTACGGATGTGAGAGCTGGACTGTAAAGAAGGCTGAGCACCTGAGAATCAATGCTTTCTAACTGTGGTGCTGGAGAAGACTTTTGAGAGTCCTTTGGACTGCAAGGAGATCAAACCAATCAATCCTAAAGGAAATCAACTCTGAATATTCATTGAAAGGACTGATGCTGAATCTGAAGCTCCAGTGCTTTGGCCACCTGATGTGAAGAACCAACTCACTGGAAAAGACCCTGATGCTGGGAGAGATAGAAGGCAGGAGAAGAGGGCGACAGAGGATGAGATGATTGGATGACATCACCAACATGGACATGAATTTGAGCAAGCTCCGGGAGATGGTAAAGAACAGGGAAGCCTGGCATGCTGCAGTCCATGGGATTGCAAAGAGTCGTACATGACTGAGCAACTGAACAAGAAACAACAAAGAAAGTTTCATAAACAGAAAGGAAAAGATAATTAGGAACTTCATAAAGGAAAGCATAATATCAAGATAGATTTAAAAAATAGGGGTAAATATGATAGATTATCCTTCTCATGGGTTTCCCTGGTGGCTCAGATGGTAAGGAATCTTGCCTGCAATGTAGGAGACCCAGATTCGATACCTGGGTTGGGAAGATGCCCCTGGAGAAGGGGACAGCTACCCACTCCAGTCTTCTTGCCTAGAGAACTCCATGGACAGAGGAGCCTGACAGGCTGCAGTCCATGGGGTTGCAAAGAGTCAGGCACAACTGAGCAACTAACACTTACTTATACTTACCTACTTATCATTCTCATAAACTTTTACAATCATGATGATTGAAAGAAAAATTATAATATCTGATACTCAAGGCAATGGTGCTAAAAATTGGGAAAGGCAAAGGGACCTGAATAGAAGCAAGGTTTCCATACTTCACTCATGCAATAATAGATTAAATGTCATATATGCATACTGTAATATCCAAAGGAATAACTTTTTATACAAAGTGATATACTCAAACACACTAAAAATATATCAAGAGAGAATTCTATTTTTAAAAATTCCAATAACCCACATAAAGGTGATAAGAGTGAAGCAGAGGAAAACCAGGAAATAATAAAATTGTGTACTTAAGTTCATATATATCAAGAATCACCTTAAATGTAAATGGTGTAAATACACCAAGTAAAAAGGCAGATTGGCAGGGTGGATAAAACAAACAAACCAAAAAAAGAAACACAAGCCAACTATATGATGTTTGAAGTAAGAACAAATTCACTTCATATTCAATGACATAGGTAGGTTGAAAATAAAAGGATACTTTTTATAATAAAAAAGAATATATGGAAACCAAAATTAAAAACAGTATTATTTATAGTCATTACAGAAAAGAAAGTACTTTGTACATATACAAAACACATAAATGGTCTGAATGCTGAAAATTACAAAATGCTAATAAAAGAAATCAAAGAAGACTTAAGTCGATGGAAAGACATAATGTGTTCATGAATTAGGAGATTCAACTTAGTAAAGGTCTCTCCAAGTTGATCTATGGGTTTAATGCTATTCTTGTCAAAATCTCAGCAAAGATTTTATAAGCACAAAGAAGATTTATCCTAAAATTTATATGGGAAGGCATAGTATCTAGTATAGCTAAAACACTCTTGAAAGGAATACAGTGAAAAAAATCCTTCTGCTTGATATTAAGGCTTACTATATAGCTAAAGTAATCATGGAGTTGTCACAGTGGTGGAGAGATAGACATAAAGATCAATGGAACAGAACAGAGAACCCAGGAGTAAGCCTACACAAATAAGCCCAAGTGATTGTCAATAAAGGTGCAAACACAGTTCAGTGCAGGGAGATTGTTGTTGTCCTTTCAATACTGGAACAACTGGACATCCAAAGACAAAAACCAACAAGTAAACAAAAAGTTGACCTAAACCTCACACCTTACATAAAAATTAACTTAAAATGGATAATGGACTTCAATATAATATGTAAAAATAAAAAAAAATTTTAAAAGAACACCTTCAGGATTTCTAAGGAAAGAATTCTTAGACTTGATGCCATTAGATAATCTATAAAAGGAAAACATGATAAATTAGAGCTCATGAAAATTAAAAATTTTTGTTCTGTGAAAGATTTTGTAAAGGTAATGGAAAGAAAAGGTGTATACATTGGGAAAATATTTTCAAGCCACATATCTGAAATTGGACTAATATAAGAATATGTCAAGAACTCTCAAAACTCAGTAATAAAAAAGTTCAATTAGAAAATGGGCAAACAATATGAATAGACATTTTGCTAAAGATGTACAAAGAGCAAATAACCATATGAAAAGATTTTGGCATCATTTTAGCTACTAAAGAAATGCAAATTTAAAACACAATGAGACAATGAAATATTATTCAGCCATTTAAAAGAATTATATAATGCTATTTGTAACAACATGGATAGACCTAGAGATTATCATATTAAGTGAAGTCAGACAGAAAAAGACCAAAGTATATTATAGCACATATACGCAAAATCTAAAAAAAATAATACAAATGTACTTATTTACAGAACAGAAATAGACTCACAGATATAGAAAACAAACTGATGGTTACCAAGGGGAGAGAGGGATAAATTTAGAATTTGAGATTAACAATATACTACTATATATAAAATAGATAAACAAATACTTGCTGTATAGCACAGGGAACTGTATTTACTATGCTTTTGAATTGTGGTGTTGGAGAAGACTCTTGAGAGTCCCTTGGACTACAAGGAGATCCAATCAGTCCATCCTAAAGGAGATCAGCCCTGGGATTTCTTTGGAGGGAATGATGCTAAAGCTGAAACTCCAATACTTTGGCCACCTCATGCGAAGAGTTGACTCACTGGAAAAGACTGATGCTGGGAGGGATTGGGAGCAGGAGGAGAAGGGGATGACAGAGGATGAGATGGCTGGATGGCATCACTGACTTGATGGACGTGAGTCTGAGTGAACTCTGGGAGTTGGTGATGGACAGAGAGGCCTGATGTGCTGCGATTCATGAGGTCGCAGAGTCACAACTGAGTGATGGAACTGAACTGAACTGAACTGAATAACCTAAAATAGAAAAGAACCTGAAAAAGAATATATATTATATGTTTTATATATATATATACTTGCTTGTTATAAAACTAATTATGCAACTAAATATACAATAACCTTTAACCTCTGAGCCACCAGGGAAGCCCTAAAGTGAAAGTGAGGTTGCTCAGTCATGTCCGACTCTTTGTGACCCCATGGACTGCAGCCTACCAGGCTCCTCAGTCCATGGGATTTTCCAGGCTGGAATACTGGAGTGGGGTGCCATTTCCTTCTTCAGGGGATCTTCCCAACCAAGGGATCAAACCTGGGTCTCCTGCATTGTAGGCAGACACTTTACCGTCTTAGCTACAGAGCTCTAAGGTCATATATATATATATACTTGCTTGTTATAAAACTAATTATGCAACAAAATATATGATGCAGCATACATACCTACTGCTAGTATACATACCCAGAGCTTTGGGTATTTATCCCAGAGAAATGAAAACATGTTCACACAAAATACACACAACTTTATGTGTGAATTTTGTACACAAATATCTATAGCAGCTTAACTCATAGTAGTCAAATACTGAAAATAACCCAGTCGCCCTTTAGCAGGTGAATGGTTAAACTATGGTACATCCATATCATGGAATACTACTCAAAACAAGAGAGAGAGAGAATTATTGATACAGGTTATAATTTGGATGAAGCTCAAGAGAATTATGGTGAGTGGAAAAAAGCTAATTACCAAATCCAATTACTGTATACTATATGACTCCATTTACGAAACATTCTTAAATAAAATTACAGAAACCATGCTAGTAATAAGGATTAGAGATTAAAGAAGAAGCATGGAAGGAAGATGGATATGATTGTAAAGGACAACAGGAGAGATTCTCATAGTGATGGAACTGTCCTGTATCTTTACTGTGGTTGTAGATTCGCAAACCTACCCATGTGGTAAAATTCTATAGCTTTAAATATATACACAGATGAGTGCAAGTAAAATAGGAAATCTGAATAAGAGCAGTTGATTATATCAATGTAAATATCCTAGTTGTCATATTGACTACTATTTTACAAGTTATCATCTAGAAAGATTAAGTTACTCAGGATCTCTCTCTGTTATTTCTTATAATTGCATGTGAATCTTCAATTATCTCAAAGTAAAAACCATTAATATTAAGAAGCATCTGCCTAAAATAAAGCCAAAAGCAATAGATCTCTTATGCCTCCCTGTTGCCTACAAAATTAAACTTCAAACTATTTAGCTTCAGATTTCTAGATACTTGCAAACAGAGCCCAAATCTTACCTTACAGAAGTCTGCACACACTGGCTTAATACTTGGATATTCTTGGGAGTTGCTGTGTCTGGTTCTCCACTCAGTTCATCCTCCAGTCCCAACCCCTCCTTCATATGCCCCAATCCTACCCTCCTTCCAAGTTCACCTCCAAATGGCAAAAGGGAGAGAGTCCCTCCCTGTGGGTTCCCATGTACCTTTTTACCTTGTATGGTGTGTGCATACTAAGTCACTTTAATTGTGTCCAACTCTTTGCAACCCTATGGACAGCAGCCCGCCACGATTCTCTGTCCATGGGATGCTCCAGGCAAGAATATAGGAGTGGGTCGCCATGCCCTCCACCAGGGGATCTTCCCGACACAGGGATCAAACTCAACATCTGTTAAGTCTCCTGCACCGGCAAGCAGGTTCTTCATCACTAGTGCCACCTGGGAAGCTCCACCTTGTATGGCAGTTTTGTACATATCAATACTTGTTTTATACTCTTCACAAAGCAATGAGCTTTTCTCGGACAGAACTGAGATTCATTTATCTCTGACTTCCTCACAGATGCTAGTAACTACCAGCACATAGCTCTCAGAGGTAACCAGGATGGTGTGGGGGTACTGTAGGGTTCCATCAAGAGAGGCAGAAGTCACTGTAGGAGTTCCCAGCTCTGGAGCCAACTGGCTTCTCTCCAGCCCTGGTTCTACTACCTTTATAGTTTGGCCTTAACTCTATCCTCAATATTAGCAAAGTAGGGAAATACATGGCAAGTGCTGGCATGTTAAAAACCATCTTCCTCAATACCTGGCAACAAGTAGACACTCAAAATGCAGATGGAGCTTTCTCTAGTTCCTGCTCATTCACATACTACTTGTACAGACGTAGACAAATCACGTTTTCCTGGTGCATTAAGTTTCTTCATTTGTAAAAAGGAGTTGAAAGGACCTCTGTTTGAAGTAAGATTAATTGATTTATTTGTACAAAATTCAAGCAGAATATTGCTTATGGAATGTGAATAAGCTAACATCCATTAGAGTCTCTGCTATGAGCCTAATATATTACATGCATTTATTCATTTGAACTTTCTACTTTGAGTTCATGAAGTGAAACTTATACCGTCTCCATTTTACAAATGAGGAGACTAGGCATCGAGGGATGAACTATGTGGTACAGGCTAGGACGTCCGGACTTCCCAGCTCTTGGACTTGTGTAGCCTGCCTCTCTAGCAGAGACAGGTGGTAATAATCAGGACCCTCACAATCATGACTTGGTGAATCTGTTTTCTTTCCGTTTCTTTCTGAGCTCTTTCCACCTTTTAAGCTCTGAAGACAACTACTGGCAGTTGTCTTCCCCATTCTTCCCCACAAATTATCTTCTCTGTCGTTTTGATCCGAGTTGCTTCAGACTCTCTTCTCTTACCTCCACAAGGATCTTCTTCCATGCCTATGACTTCTGTTTCTAACTGCTTTCTCCTAGCACTCTGATGCCATAAATGGCTCCCTGTTCAGAGAGATATCAGCTACTACCTCATAAAGGAGGATTCCAGATAAAACTCCAGCAGTACCTAGTCCACACGTATCCTGCAGCATTTCTGTTTTCTCCACCCAAGACTGATGCCTTCATCTGAGTCCTGGAATATTTTTCAACCTGAGCTGTATTGACACCACCTGCGATGCTTGCTAAAAGTATTCAATCCAACTTACAAGATCTATATATCAAAATTTTTCAATTAAAAAATACACAAGCCACATCTACAGAATGAGAATCTATATGTGATACCTGGCAAGGGTTGTGGGGGAAGGCTGCATTTTAACAAGGCTCTCAGGTGATTCTAATACAGAAGAAAGCTTGAAACTGCTTTAGAATCTGGCTTGATCAATCATCCTATCTCTAAACTAACAGAATGAAGAAAGTGGGGGTTAAAAGATAAAAAGGAAGAAGAGATCATAAGCAAAAAGAAACCCAAGAGGAAAAGCAAGACTGGAGAAGAAAATTGTGAATATGATTTTGATCCTAGTGAGTTGGAGATGCTTGTGGGACACTCAGGAGAACATTTCTAGTACTCAGTTGGATTACAGGAATAAAGCTCCAGGGAAAGGTTGGGGCTGGTTAGATAGATTTGATGACTATATTTCCTGAAACAAGAACTGGGAACCATGGTTTGCATGGATTTTTAAGCTTCTCCCAGGGAAAAGAGAGAAAATTTTAATATCAAAGTGTTGACAATGTTTCAAAGTTTTAAGCAATTTGCTTCTTCTCTACCCTCAGTCTCCTCCTCTGTAACACTGGGATAATAGTGGTACCTATTCTAGAAAGTTCCTGTGACTAAATAACAAGTATTTCACAAGTAAATAACAAATGCTTGGGGCAGTGCTTGGACATAGTAATAACTCAGTAAATGTTAGCTATTCCTACTTATGTGAACAACAGAGCTAAATACTTTTTTTAAATAAAAGGTATACAGATTAGAAAGGAAGAGATAAAACTGTCTTTGTTTGAAGTTTGCATGATTGTCTATGTACAAAATCCCAAAGGACTGACAAAATGAAAACTCCTACCTTAAATGAGTAAATGACTACAGCAAGGTTACAAGATACAAGGTAAATGTACAAAATCAATTACTTTCCTTCATACCAACAATGGACATTGGAATTTGAAATTATTAACACAGAACCATTTATAGTAGCACCAAAAAAACTTGAAACACTTAAGTTATAAACTTTCCAAATATATACAAGGTCTATGCATAAAAATAAAGTTTAATGAAAAAGTCAAGAAACATCTAAAAAGAGACAGTCTGTGTTCATGAATTAGAAAACTCAATATTGTCAATTTTTCCCAACTTGATTTGTAGTTGCAGTATGATCTGAATCAAAATCTAAGCAGCCATTTTGTGGATATTAGCAAGTTTATATGGAAAGCTAAAAAAAAAAAAATAGCCAACACAATACAAAGAAGAACAAAGTTGAAGGACTGCAATTACCCCACTTCAAGACACTCTAAAGCTACAGTGATCAACATAGCATGGTCCCTGTGTATTCCGCTATTGTTGGATGAAGTATTTTATAAATGTCAGTTAGGTAGGTCTTGTTGATTAATGGTGCTGTGTCGACTGAACTATGTTATTACTCATTTTCTGCCTGCTGGATCTATTAATTACTAAAAGGGTATTCAAGTCTCCAGATCCATGTTAATGGATTTGTCTATTTCTCCTTTGCAGTTCTATTAGCTTTGGCTCATGTGTTTTGATGTTCTGTCATTAAGTACATTCACATTAAGGACTTCTATGTCTTCTTGGAGAATTGACTCTGTTATCATTACGTAATGACCCTCTTCATCCCTGATAATTTCCCTTGTTCTTCAGTCTAATTTGTCTGGAATTAGCATAGCTACATCAGCGTTCTTTGATTAATGTTACTATAGAATATCTTTCTCTATCCCTTTACTTTTAATCTACTTGTGTCATTATACTTAAAATAGATTCATTGTGGAAAAATATATGTATATAGTTGGAACTACTTCTTTATCTACTCTAACAGCCTCTGTCTTTTAACTGATATATTTAGACAGTTCACTTTTAGTGTGACTATCAGTGTATTTGGTTTACTATCGACCATGTTTGCAGGTGTTTCACATTCATTGTGCTTGCTCTTTATTTTTTCTCCCTTTTTCTGCCTTTTCTGTTTTTAACCAAGCATTTCATGTAATTCCATTTTCTCTCCTCTCTTAGTCTATCAATTTACCAAATACATTTATAACAAATTTAAGTCCACTTTCAACACTGCAGATGTAACGCATGTGCCTTATAACATAGTATTCCCAGTTAATCCCTCTCATTCCTTACAAACTCATGTCATTCATTTCACTCATCGATATGCTATAACACCTAATGCACTGTTACTATTAATAGTATCACTTTGAATAGTTATCTATTAGATCAATTAATAAGAAAAATAAAAGATTTAATTTTACTTTATTTATTTCATCTCTAGTGCTCTTTTATTCTTTACTTAAATCTGAAATCTGAGGAAAAGCTTTAAAGAACATGCCATCTGGAGAGAACCTTGAAGGGAAAAGAGGTTACTGGGGAAAAGACAGACGGAAGAATGATGCCAAAAGGGCACGGAGCCAAGAAAGCACATGTGGATGAAACAACAGTTGAACTGGAATTCCCCCCTAGAAATCATCCGTGGTTTAATTACCTCTTTTCTTAGGTGAATAATTTGCCCAAGGTTACACAGCTCAGAAGTTGCAGAACTGGGATTCAAACCCAGGAAGAATGACTTCAGCACCTATTCAAACTACAGAAGGATGTTAGAACCTGCTCAAAGTGGCTCAGCCAGGACAAGACACAGCCAGGACAAGATCTCAGTCCCTGTTTCCAGGCCCTCACCTTTTATTCTCCTACAGGAGCACATCCTGGAAAACAAATCCCTATGGGGGTTTTAGAGATGGAGTTAACATAGTCTTTTGGGTCAAGGGTGAAAAAATGAATCAGAAATTATATTTTCTCAGGAGGGAGAGAGTATTTCACTCTCTCAATTTCACTAATTACAACTTTGAATAATCTGCCAGCATAGTCTTCTTAATGAAATGAGCCATAATCCTTCTTTGGAAACATTCCTAGACAATCAGGTCTGTATAAGTGAATACTTATACTCTAAACCAAAGGGAAGGCACCAACCAAATGAAGGCTCCTTGAGGAGGGGGTTGGTGGGAAAAGAGGGTCTGCCAGGGACTAGCAAACAAGGTCTTTTCTTCTTTCTTATAATATTATGTAGCAATTACAGGTTAAAGATTATGTATTCACTAACAGCAAAGATAGTGGTTAAAAACATAGTGCTTACTATAAAAGTGTAATAAAAAGGAATAAGATAATGTGGCACCTCACTATTTACATAAATTAAAGATACATGCTCACCAAACAATAATATACATTTTTGCAGGAACACATACATGCATATAAGATACATATTAAACACATTACAACAGCTGCCTACGGGAGGCAAGGAAAGACAGTGAGCTATACAAGATATATATATATACATATATATATACACACACATAATTTATATTTATTATACAGATGTGATTTATATAAGGATATATAGTTTTATATCCTTATATAAATCATGTATATGTTACCACCCTGAACAATGATAAGGTGATAGGTGCTGAGGCCAGCATCTATAAATGATTCATTTTAGAAGCCCTCACACTCTGGTGTATAGTAGGCAAACAAGACATATTTCTGAATGAATGGCTTCATTTCAACTTCCCCAGAGTTCTGAGCATTACCTGCCAGACAGAGCAAAGACCTTTCTCTCCAACAACTCCCTTGCCCGTGTTCCCAGTTCTCTCTGTGCCACTGTGTTCTATTAAAGTGGCAGCAAGAGCTGCCTAGAAAGAGGAATGATAATTAAAGACTGAAAATAATTATCCCCATTAAAAACAAGAAACACATTTTAGGCCCCTTTTAAGTAAAGGAGTTTAGTTTTACAATGCATTCCCTTTTGATTTTTCCCCACATACAGTGTTTAACTGTAAAACACTCGTTTGCTGAACAAAAGCATTTCTTTATACAAGTTAATAAAGAGAAATAAGTTTTTACCCCATTGTGTCAATTTGGCAAGACTTACAATGCTATTGTGGAACACAATGATATATGCTCCTTGTTTCACTGTTTTAAAACAAAATCATACTTCTGCCAGTTAAGTTGAACTCTGCAAGTCTGATTATTTTTTAAGATTTTAAAATATTATAACACTTTTAGGTTCATAGAATTATCACAAGGATAGTAAAGATAGTTCCCATACAGCCCACAGCCAGTTTCCCCGGTTATTAACATAACTGTATGGTACATTTGTCGCAATTAATGAACCAATGTTAATACATGACTATGAACTCAAGACCAAACTTCATCCTAGATTTCAACTAAGAGGACTTCAGTCTTTTAACAACTTCAACTGACTGGAAAGGCCTTTCCACGTGATGAGGAGTAATATGCTTTACTCAAAGTCTACTGATTTAATGTTAATTACATCTTAAAAAAATAGCTTTATAGAAGCATCTAGAGTTGTGTTTGACCAAATAACTGGGTGCCATGGTCTAGCCAGGTTGACACATAAAATTAATCATCATAGACAGTGTGAATAGTTCCCATATATCCCATAGCCAGTTTCCTCTATTATCACCATCTTACATTATCATGGTACATTGATCACAATAAGAACTGATATTGAGACATGATTATTAACTCAAGTTCATTTTTAAATGAAGATGGTCTCATTTTCTTTCCTAATGCCCTTTCTGTATCTCAGGATCCTGTTCCATTTACCACATTATATTTAGTTATCATGTCTCCTTAGTTTATTCTTGGTTGTGACAGTTTCTCAGATTTTCCCTGTTTCTGATCACCTTGACAGTTTTGAAGATTACTGGTGAGATATTTTGTAGAATGTCTCTCAAGTGGGGCTTGTTTGATGTTTTTCTCCTATTAGACTGGGTAATGTTTTGGGAGGAGGACCACAGAGGCACAGTATCATTCTCATCATACCACATCAAGGGACATACCATCAGCATGACTCACCACTGTGGATATTATCCTTGATCACCTGGTGGAGGTGTTTGTCAGCTTTCTTCACCATCAAGTTATTCTTCTCTTTCTCCCTTTCCATCCTATACTTACAAGCCTGCTTTTACATTTTAAGATTAATTAATGAAATTGCAGAGACTGGCTTTAAGTCTTTACAATTAATCAAAATCTTCTTAGAAAAGAGAAGAGGTTTCCCTTCACTTGTACCAACAGTGGGAGTGATGCTTCCTTCTGACTCATAAAGACCACAAGAAGAAATTGATTTGATAAAGTTTTAAACTGACAAGACTCAAAGAATGCTACTTTTGTTTTGCAGTGTAACATGGAGACGTGAATATTTGTAAATTTCCAATTGGTTCTGCTCTTTGCTGACCACAAAGTGTGAGAATAGTGTTACATAACATAACAATAACATAAGAATCAAATGCAGAGATTAACAAAGGGCTATGAGAACTCTGGGCTTCCCAGGTGGCTCAGTGGGTAAAGAATCGACCTGCAATGCAGGAGACATGGGAGATGCAGGTTCAATCCCTGGGTTGGGAAGCCCCCTAGAGGAAGGCATAGCAACCCACTCCAGCATTCTTGCATGGAGAATCCCATGGACAGAACATATGTTTGCAAAAGAAGTGGATATGACTAAAGCGACTGAGCATGCAGCATGCATGAGAACACTGGAAGAAAGAATTTCAGCCAGACAACTTGAGGACAGTTTCATGGAGGGTAGGACGTGTGAGTATGGTTTTAAGAGAGAGAGAAGGCTGAAGGACCATCACATGCACTACATGGAAAAGGAAAGAATAGGGCATAAGAAACAGGGAATTCTGTGAATTGTATGTGTGCACATGGTGGGCAGAACTTTTGTACCAGGCTAAAGAGTTTGTGCTTTATTCTATGAGCATAGGTGTAGAGGATATGAATATTTTGGGGTAAGAAGAGTAATATGATGTCCAAGTTATATTAGACATGGCAACTATTTAAAGGAAATTGGAAAGATAAAAATAGAGAAAAAAGAAGTTGAAAGGCTTATGAAAGGATAGAAATTTTAAAGGGTGATACTCTAAATAGAGAAGAGAGGAAAATTTTTAGAGGTAGAAGAGATAGGATTTGTACCAACACCATAGCTAACAAGTAGCAGGGACTAGAGGACCTCTTCTGTCCACACAGCTGGACTCCACTCCCTGGCCTCTATTATATTAGCTGGCACTGCACGACCGAGTTCCAGGCAGAACGTCATACGTGAAAGTCAGGGATGACACTTCCAGGTCTATCTCACTGTCTCCCTCTTCTGGACTGGAAGGGAGAGAACCCCCAAGTTCACTCTGGGTGCCAGGCACCGAAGGTTGTAGAACTACAGGATAGATGGAGCTGTGTTTCCTGAATCCCTGCTTCCAGAGGATCTTCCAGCCCGCCAGACCTTGAGACAAGGGAGAAGTACACTGTTTTCCCGTTGAGCCATTACGTGCTTGGGCCTGTTTGCAATCACAGCATAGCTCAGGCTACCCTAACCATACTCGAAATTGGTTGGTGCTCCCAAAATAGAAAACTAAAGCACGCGACATTGGCTGTGTGAAGAAAGAAATATTGAAGACAAGCAGACTGGTGAGTCCTGTTTTGCTGGGGCAAGATATTTGATAAAATTGTCACCTGAATCGCTGTGAAAGGGACTGGGGTCAACCTGCATGGGAAGGCTACATGCATCAGTGTCTTCTGAACCCCTGATTTAAGGGGTTAAAGTGGAGTGACTAGGTTGGAGTAAGGCCTAAGCTACATCCATACAGTCCTTTATATCAGATGTTGAAAATATCAGTTGTCTTTATCCAAGAATGGGATGGGGAAGGAGGCAGAATTAGGAGGGCCTATCCCCTGGAGAAGGAAATAGCAACCCACTCCAGTATTCTTGCCTGGAGCACCCCATGGATGGAGGCGCCTGGTGAGCTACAGTCCACGGGATCGCAAAGAGTCAGACACAACTGAGCAACTTCACTTCAGAGTGCACCTGAGAAAGCATTCACTGGCCCACGTGCCTGTGGATGTAGTCTTCTTAGCTTCCCACCCACTGCCCCTTCACAGAGCTAACCTCAAAAATGCCTCACCTGGACCTTACCTTCAAGGACAACTTGACCATGAGTTGGGAGGTCACAGTTCTGGATCTGGGGCCCAGGGCCTGAGAGAGGAAAATAGTCCCACTTCTAATGCTCCATACACTCCTCCTCCTACCACTCTGGGTCTGGGGGCTCCAGAAATGCTTTGCATCTCAGAGGCGTGCACTGTTCTGTTTGGGGTCCCAGAAAAGTGAAGCAGAAAGGATGGGTGGAGACACTGAGGCCGGGAGACAAAAAGTTCAAGGTCATATAAGTGCTTCTCCATTTAAATGGCTTGTCAGCTGACATAGCAAATTAGAAGCAGGGTCTTGACTTTCCTAGAAAATCTAAGAGGAGAGCTGAAATGTATGTTATAGTGTCTCCACTATGGAGGAGCTGGTCCCACTCTCATTTACAGATGGAACATTGAGGCCCGAATAGAGAAGGAGATGAAGAGCCCACTCTCCCATGGACCTACTGTGTCCGTGATGCCCTGCAGAAATCTCCCCACGTGTTAACTGATTTCACAACAGCATATGAGGTAAATCCTATCATCTCCATCCTGCAGATTAGAAAAGCCGGCCCAGAGTGGACAAATGACTTCAGAGCAGGTGAGTAACTTACCTAAAGCATTATGTCTGATCAGTGAGGCAGCCAGGATTCAAATCCACGCAGTCTGGCTCTAGAGTCTACGCCTGCAGTCACTGTGCTAACTCTGAAGATGGTGTAGGACCTAACCTTTCCAGAAGGTTCACTGAGGTCTTCTTTCTCACACACAGTGTATTTCCACTGCCTGCTGGACAGGGTTCCAGATCAGCATGTGCTGATTTGACACGGGTGAAACGCTGTGGTCAGGCTCAGCCTCATCTCTCACTTCTCTCCATACCACCTGCCTTAGCTCACCTACGCCTCTTGTGCGTAAGCAGCCCTGTGACAGAGCAGGGAGCATGACGTGAAGAGTCACGCGTTGGTTGTGAGTTCTGGCTCTGCAGTTTGTTGTCTCCAGAATAACCTTGATCAGGTATTTAATAATATCTACCTATTAGAATTATCATGAGGAGTCAATGAAATAATATCGGTGAAGTATTTAATATAGTGCTTGGCACATGATATGTATTTTAACAGGAGGAAAAAATTATTGATGTGAAATTCTATTATTCCAAGATTCAAACAGCTCACAGATGGCTGTTCATACTCATAGATGATAGATAAATCCCCTGAAGACTATGCATTTTGATTTAGGGTGTGGAAAACAGTCAGTAAATAGTCACCGGAGTAAGCAGGAAAGAGGGCTCACGGGGACTGCAAATGGTCAGTAAACCCTTCTGGTAGAAGTTGCATTGAATTCAGCCTTGAAGGTGGATTTGGTTCATCCAAGTAGAAATGAATGGGTGAAGTATGGAAAAATGCTTAAAAGCACGAAGCACACAGTATTTTGTGGTGGTGACTTTTGTACTGTTAATACAGGTACCACCCAGGGGATCAGTGGGAGATATGTTTAAAAGATAGCTTGGGGAATGATTAAAAGGGTCTTAAAATCCAGGCAAGGGAATATGAGATTTCTCCCTCCCTCCTCCTTTTTCTCTTACAACAGTAATAGCAGTGGCAACAGCAAAGACAAAAACCTCAAAAGGAAAACAGCCCAGGTACTAATCTGTGTTCTCAGATTAAAATTTAAAACCCAGGTCTCCGCATCCCACGTGTAGATGAAGGAGGCTGTGGCCACACAGACGGGTTCTGGCAAGTGTCTTTCTCTTACAACAAAGCTCTTCGAGGGCTGGCCGCTCTCAGGATGAATCACAGCAATTTGCAGCTCTGTGTTGTTGGAGACATTTCAATTCTACGAGCCAGTCAGTGCTCAAAGAATTCTGCCTTCATTTGGTCCAAGATTAAGAGAAAAGACTTGCAGGCACCAGAGGAGGTGTAGATTGGGTATGAACAAGCTGGAGACTCAGAGGCCAGCACAGAGTGTGCCTGAACACCAGCAGGGCCCAAAGTCTTGAGTCAGGCAAACAGCCAAAAAGTGTTTGATCTTTGTTGAACCTCCTTCCACAAAATCTTGAGGTTACATTCTATGTGTAGCTTTTCTTCCATGAGTTCAACTTTTATTAACGATTAAGTCATAGATAATTTCTCACTTTTGTTTCATCAGCGTTATGTATAAATTGTCACAGTAAATATTATTTTATTATAACTGATAGTATAAACAAACAATTCCATAAGATCGGTCTGATTAGGGCACAGGTGATTTTTTTTTTTAGGTTGAAATAGACTTCACTAAAAACAATGTACAAATCTAAGTATACAACTTGATATAATCTATCACCATAATCAATAGGACATTTTTAGCACCTCCCAAAGCCCAAAACAGGCTGTTTTCCAAAACTGCTTTCTTTCTATTTACTACACAGACTTCCAAAGCTATAGTTTTGTTTTTGACCTTATATAAATGAAATCATGCAGTACATATACTCTTTTGCACTGGATTTCTGTGCTCAAAATAATGTGAGATTTGTTTGTGTTGTACGTCTCCATGGTTTTTTCTATCATAATTGCTGAAGACAATTTCACTGAATGAGTATACTATAATTTCTATTATGAATGGGCTTTTGGGTTGCTTCCAACTTGGGGCTGTTTCAAATAATGCTGCAGTAAACATTCTCATAAATGGCTTTGTACACCTATGTTTGCACTTCTGTTGTGTACATGCCTAGGAGGAGAGCTGCTGGTCACAGGATAGGTATTTGCTTCAGTGTGTATTTCCTTGATTACTGATAAAGTCGAGCACCTTTGTTAGGTATATCAGCTATTTGGATACCTTCTTTCTTAAAGAAGATATATTGAATATATTACTTACTGATTTGGAAAAAGGTTTTCATATATTCTGAACACAAGTCCTTTGTAAAATATGTCACATGTGTCTTCTCTTACTCCATGGCTTACTTTTTCACTCTTTTAGTGATGTCATTTGATAAACAAAAGTTCTTCATTTAATGTAGTCCAATTTATCAATATTTCCTTTGTTGTTGATCAGTATATTTCATTTAATAAGTACTTTTCTCTCCCTTCACATCATGAAGATTTTTAAAATTTTATCTTATAGAAATTTCACATTTAGAGCTACTATCAAGTGAAAATTGATTTTTATGTCTGTTGTGACATAAAGTTTCTTTTCTTTTTCCCACACATTTATCCAAAAGACAACAATACTGATTGAACTATCCTCTCCTCATTGCTTTTTTAGTGTAGACTTGTAGGATCACATGTCTAAGTATGTGTGGATCTATTTGAGGACTCTTAGTCTATTTGTCTACCCTGAGAAATCTGTATGCAGGTTAGGAAGCAACAGTTAGAACTGGACATGGAACAACAGACTGGTTCCAAATAGGAAAAGGAGTACGTCAAGGCTGAATATTGTCACCCCGCTTATTTAACTTCTATGCAGAGTACATCATGAGAAACGCTGGACTGGAAGAAGCACAAGCTGGAATCAAGATTGCCGGGAGAAATATAAAGAACCTCAGATATGCAGATGACACCACCCTTATGGCAGAAAGTGAAAAGGAACTAAAGAGCCTCTTGATGAAAGTGAAAGAGGAGAGTGAAAAAGTTGGCCTAAAACTCAACATTCAGAAAACGAAGATCATGGCATCCGGTCCCATCACTTCATGGGAAATAGATGGGGAAACAGTGGAGACAGTGTCAGACTTTATTTTTCTGGGCTCCAAAATCACTACAGATGGTGACTGCAACCATGAAATTAAAAGATGCTTACTCCTTGGAAGAAAAGTTATGAGCAACCTAGATAGCATATTCAAAACCAGAGACA
>SJYA01000466.1:791097-1003934 GCA_006410615.1 Neotragus moschatus
TATACAGCCTTGACATACCCCTTTCCCTATTTGGAACCAGTCTGTTGTTCCATGTCCAGTTCTAAATGTTGCTTCTTGACCTGCATACAGATTTCTCAGGAGGCAGATCAGGTGGTCTGATATTCCCATCTCTTGAAGAATCTTCCACAGTTTGCTGTGATCCACACAGTCAAAGGTTTTAGCATAGTCAATAAAGCAGATGTTTTTCTGGAACTCTCTTGCTTTTTCGATGATCCAGTGGATGTTGGCAATTTGGTCTCTGGTTCCTCTGCCTTTTCTAAATCCAGCTAGAACATCTTAAGTTCACAGTTCATGTACTATTGAAGCCTGGCTTGGAGAATTTTGAGCATTACTTTGCTAGTGTGTGAGATGAGTGCAATTGTGTAGTAGTTTGAGAATTCTTTGGCATTGCCTTTCTTTGGGATTGGAATGAAAACTGACCTTTTCCAGTTCTGTGGCCACTGCTGAGTTTTCCAAATTTGCTGGCATACTGATTGCAGCCCTTTCACAGCATCATCTTTCAGGATCTGAAATAGCTCAACTGGAATTCCATCACCTCCGCTAGCTTTGTTCATAGTGATGCTTCCTAAGGCCCACTTGACTTCACACTTCAGGAAGTCTTGCTCTAGATGAGGGATCATGCCATCATGGTTATCTGGGTCATGAATATCTTTTTAGTATAGTTCTGTGTATTGTTGCCACCTCTTAATATCTTCTGCTTCTGTTAGGTCCATACCATTTCTGTCCTTCATTGTGCCCATCTTTGCATGAAATGTCCCCTTGGTATCTCTTAATTTTCTTGAAGAGATCTCTAGTCTTCCCTATTCTATTATTTTCCTCTGTTTCTTTACACTGATCACTGAGGAAGTCTTTCTTACCTCCCCTTGCTACTCTTTGGAACTCTGCATTCAAATGGATGTATCTTTCCTTTTCTCCTTTGCCTTTCTATTCTCTTCTTTTCACAGCTATTTGTAAGGCCTCCTCAGACAACCATTTTGCCTTTTTCTATTTCNGATCACTGAGGAAGTCTTTCTTACCTCCCCTTGCTACTCTTTGGAACTCTGCATTCAAATGGATGTATCTTTCCTTTTCTCCTTTGCCTTTCTATTCTCTTCTTTTCACAGCTATTTGTAAGGCCTCCTCAGACAACCATTTTGCCTTTTTCTATTTCTTTTTCTTGGGGATGGTCTTGATCACTGCCTCCTGTACAATGTCATGAACCTCCATCCATAGTTCTTCAGGAACTCTATCAGATCTAATCCCTTGAATCTACTTGTCACTTCCACTGTATAGCTGTAAGTGATTTGACTTAGGTCATACTTGAATAGTCTAGTAGTTTTCCACACTTTCTTCAATTTAAGTCTGAATTTGGCAATAAGAAGTTCATGATCTGAGCCACAGTCAGCTCCCGGTCTTGTTTTTGCTGACTATATAGAGCTTCTCCATCTTTGGCTGCAAAGTTCATAATCAATGAGATTTTGGTATTGACCATCTGGTGATGTCCACGTGTAGATTCTTCTCTTGTGTTGTTGAAAGAGGGTGTTTACTATGACTCGTGCGTTCTCTTGGCAAAACTCTATTAGCCTTTGCCCTGCTTCATTCTGTACTCCAAGGCCAATTTTGCCTGTTACTCCAGATGTTTCTTGACTTCCTACTTTGCATTCCAGTCCCCTATAATGAAAAGGACATCTTTTTTGGGTGTTAGTTCTAGAAGGTCTTATAGGTCTTCATAGAACCATTCATTTTCAACTTCTTCAGCATTACTGGTCAGGGGATAGACTTGGATTAATGTGATATTGAATGGTTTGCCTTGGAAACAAATGAGATCATTCTGTCCTTTTTGAGATTGCTACTTACTGTTATGTTAAGCTGGGAAGCACACAGTTGAAGGAGACCCTTGTACATGCAGGGAGCCTGTCTTTGAGGCTAAGGCCTCAAAAGATATAGGATATGTCAAACCTATCAGACATAACACGATCATCTTAAATATACATTTGTTAACTCCTTTTTTGCTATCTTGAAAGAAATTCACAAATAGTCTAAAGTTTTAGAAAACAATACAATATCCTCCTGAATAGAAAATCAACAAATGAAAAGTAATTTATAATAAAAGCATATGTATTTTTACCTAGAGATGTTCAGGCATGACTATACTAGAAACACAATAAAGCTGGCAGATGCTAGGTCCTAGTTATAGTGAGCAAATCTGTACATGTGAGACAACACTCAAATAGTGATTACTATTATGTATATTCAACATTTTGAGATTAAGACTAAATGAGCACACTTGTGTGTGTGTGTGTGTGTGTGTGTGTGTGTAAGTAGCATCAGTATGAATGCAACAGCTGCAAATGCAAACTGATACAGGTGTATTACATCGCTAACTCAGATACCAGAAGTACTGTTGTTGATAATGGACTAGTCTAAAAGTGAAAGGATTAGTCACTCAGTCATGTCCAACTCTTTATATGACCCTATGGACTATAGCCTGCCAGGCTCCTCTGTCCACAGAATACTCCATGTAAGAATACTGGAATGGGTAGCCATTCCCCTTTCCAGGGGATCTTCCCCACGTGGAGATCAAAACCAGGTCTCCTGCATTGTAGAGTCTTTACTGTTTGCATTGCAGATTCTTTACTGTCTGAACCACCAGAGAAGCCCAAACTGGGGGACAATTCTTGGTAAAGTTCTGAAACAAATGATATGCAGTCTTTTCTTCATTTATATGAGAGTTGCACTCCTGGAAAATTCAGTATATGTCAAAACCCTGCAAAACTTTCTTTTAAATGATTGTGAAATAGAGTTAGGTGCTAGGCTCTTGTAACCACAGAGATTTTTATATCCATATATTTTTAATGGGACATCTGTAATTGGTGTGGGACTGTCTCCCGTTGCCCAGTTTATCCCAACAGCACTCCCCAGTTACTGCTGTGATTAATCCCCCCACCTCCAACAACATTTCCAATAGCCTCCGCCTCCAGCAGGAAGCATGTAGCCTTTCCGAGAACGTGTACTCTGTTCCTCTGAGGCAGTGCTGCCTCTTACCCCACTGTCTCTCCCAAACTCTGTGGAAGCACCACACAGACCCTGCAGGATACAGTTAGCCTCTTAGGATTCCAAACTTACACCACCTTTATATTCATTTTATACTTGAATCACCTGTAACTTATTTTTATTATCATTCTTAAAATTACTTACCATCTTCCCAAAAGGATGTTTTGGCGAGTGGTGTGACCACCTGATGTGAAGAGCCACCATCCTGGAAAAGACCCTGATGCTGGGAGAAAGGCTGAGGGTTAAAGAAGACGGGGGTGACAGAGGATGAGACAGTTGGAGAGCATCACTGACTCAATGGACATGAGTCTGAGCAAACTCAGGGAGATAATGAAGGACAGGGAAGCCTGGCGTGCTGCAGTTCATGGGGTCACAGAGAGTCAGACATGACTTTGTGACTGAACAACAAAAAGAGGTATACTCATAAACGGGAGGAAAATCTGGCTTGGTGAAGAGTGAGATGAAAACAAGCAGGTAGAATCAAGCTTGGGGTGAAGCTAATACCTACAGTACACATTTCCAAGGTCTGCACACTTTCTACATGTGAGAAGTAACATGGAAGCTGGGTGGTTAATTTAAAGAGAGACACTTGATCAATTACACTATCAATTCCACTGTCCATGAGACAAAAGCCAAGGAAGAACGTGGGCTCTGGAGCTGGACTTCTCAGATTCAACTTGACTCCGGTCTTACTAGCTTTGGGACCTTGAGTAAATCACCATGTGTTTCAGCCCTCTTGCCTATAAACAGGATAATAACAATAATATTCTAGAATACCTACCACATGGTATTGGGCGGATTAGAAAAGTTGATGTTTATAAAGTGCCTAAAACAGTATACAGTAGCTAGCTGTATATGTTATATGAGCATTTGCCAAACAGACAGGCTGAAACAGTTGCTCAGAGAAAACACTGCTTTTCCTAGCAGTGTCTCTCAGTAGTGTGGGATTGAGTTACCTACGTTAGAGGCTCAGGGGAGATTCAGCATTCATTAACCCCAACCTGCCTGTACTACAGTGCAGGAGACTGTAACCAGAGAGTGGATATCTAGTGGCCAAATGTGCATAGCTACGCCAGGTCACGGGCTCCTGTCTGCTGCTCTTACCCACACTCCAAGACCAGAGCTGGCCTAGGGAGGAGATGCTAAGGATGGGCCTACAGTCTCTGCACCCAGCATGTCTCCAGGTTCCAAGATCCTGCCTTCCCACAGCGGTCTTCTTACTTTCCAAACACCTGTTTCTCTGTAAGTACAGAAAGCAAAGAATGAAGGAAGTCAAGTGAAAGTGCTTCATAAACTTAAACACTCAAGGAATATGCAAATTCAAAATGGATTTCCTTTAAATACATCTTTAACTTTGGGTAGGAGGAGGAATGGCTAGATAGAGGATAAAGGCTTTGGGAAGGATTTAAAATGCAATTGTCTGAGCTGGAAAAGTTCCACCACTTTCTGGTGAGACTGCCCAGAAAGCTAAAGAGCCTCCAAGCCTCTTTTTTCCTCATCTGTACCATGAGGATGATAATCATTGCTCATGGGATTGCTGTGAAGACTAAATGAAACAACATAAAGTGTCCAGCACCATGCCTGGCACAGAGTCAGGAGCCAAAAAACATGATCAGGTATCAGCCACCTACCAAAAAAGAGGGATTTTTCCTTTACTCTCCAAAAACAGGAGGCCATGTGTTATTCTACCCCAGAAAGATTTTATTTCGGTGTCTTTCTCATCCACGAACCCAATTATCTAGCGGAGGGGAATGGGGGGATGGGGTGGGGAGGATGGGCGTGGAGCTTGGAAAGAAAGGATTTGAAAGCCCACTCACTGTCACTCTAGGCCCATGAGAAGCAGCACAAACAAGGCAGCTTGGATGTGGCATTGAACCCAACTCAGTCACTCACTGTAGCGACTGAGCATTCTTGAGCATGTTCTCTCTCCTCTCTGACCCTTAGACAAATATCTGTTCACTGTCCAGAATGTAATACCCATCTGGGTTTGCTATTGCTAGAGTGCTGACTACTAAATAAGAAACTCTGAAAAACTGAACAAGAAATCCAGAAAGATAGGATGAATCTCCCACTGGTGATAGTTCAGGAAGACTGGCAGCAAAGGACTTTGCAAGATGCATGCTTATAATCATTCTCCTTTTACGGGGAACATTATAAAAGTCTATACAGTTCAGGCATAATAAGAAATATTGGAAAACTTAAAAAAAAATTATACCCTTAAAAATTTAATAACTCAATAGCTCCACTCAAACCTGTCTTGGGACAGAAAAGGCTTGTCTAATTGCAGATTTTAATTTTCAAAGGTACTGTGACCCATATATGTGTGGGTGGCAGCTGCTGAGACTTGCAGGCTCTCTGCACACACACAGGGTTGTGGGTGGCCAGACGGCTATTGTCTAAGAAGCAAGAAGAGATGAGGGGCATCAACCATAAGCCAGCTAGTGCCTCTAATGTTTCATTCAACATCCCCTGCCCTGTGTTCAGTTCAGTTTACTTGTTCAGTCGTGTCCAACTCTTTGCGACCCCATGAATTGCAGCATGCCAGGCCTCCCTGTCCATCACCATCTCCTGGAGTTCACTCAGACTCACATCCATCAAGTTGGTGATGTCATCCAGCCATCTCATCCTCTGTCGTCCCCTTCGCCTCCTGCCCCCAATCCCTCCCAGCAGCAGGGTCTTTTCCAATGAGTTAGCTCTTCGTATGAGGTGGCCAAAGTATTGGAGTTTCAGCCTCAGCATCAGTTCTTCCAATGAACACCCAGGACAGATTTGCTTTAGGATAGACTGGTTGGATCTTCTTGCAGTCCAAGGGACTCTCAAGAGTCTTTTCCAACACCACATTTCAAAAGCATCGATTCTTCAGCGATCAGCTTTCTTTACAGTCCAACTCTCACATCCATACCTGACCACTGGAAAAACNATTGGGCACCTACTGACCTGGGGAATTCCTCTTTCAGTATCCTATCATTTTGCTTTTTCATACTGTTCATGGGGTTAGGGAACCCTTTTCTCCCCTCCTGCATTCTTGCTACTTCACAAAACAGGAATCTCTGCCCTCTTTTGGGTATTGGAAGTGTCAACTACAAACTGGTAGAGCCGGTTTGCCAAGAGCATCTGCTGGTAACTAAACAGTAAGGAGAAGACGGGGTCGCAAAGAGTCGGACACGACTGAAGTGACTTAGCAGCAGCAGCAGCAGGGAACAACAAGGGCATTTGCCATCTGCCGCTGCAGACACTGAACCCTGTGCTCCTGCAGCTGCTGACCTTCAACACCCCCTAAGGGAGTTCAGGGTGGAGTGAAGTACTCTGTGTTCCAGGGAATCTGGTGGAACAAGTCTTTAGGTAGTTAGAGATTTTCAGGAACTGATTTCATAATCCCAATCCTTACATCTCTTCATATCTAAAGTGAAGTGAAGTTGCTCAGTCATGTCCGACTCTTAGCGACCCGATGGANGTGGAGTGAAGTACTCTGTGTTCCAGGGAATCTGGTGGAACAAGTCTTTAGGTAGTTAGAGATTTTCAGGAACTGATTTCATAATCCCAATCCTTACATCTCTTCATATCTAAAGTGAAGTGAAGTTGCTCAGTCATGTCCGACTCTTAGCGACCCGATGGAGTGCAGCCCACCAGGCTCCTCTGTCCATGGGATTTTCCAGGCAAGAGTACTGGAGTGGGGTGCCATTGCCTTCTCTGCTTCATATCTAGAAAAGCACTAAATCCCTTCATGGTGACATCAGCTCCATGAGACTAGTAGAAAACCTGCGAAGTAAGTGCTTGACTGCACTGAACTCCCCCTTCACCAAAATCTTATATACTTATATATCTTATATACTGGCCTTCCCCTACTCTTTGGAGCAGTCTCTCAGAGCTATGTGAGGTGCTGTCTCCCAGGCTGCAGTCCTTCATTTTGCCCCAGTAAAATTTCCCTTGCAACCCTCACGTTGTGCATCTTTTTCGGTCAACAGGAGTTAGCTTGTGCCCATCTTCCTCCCCCTCCTTCACTTCTTCCCGGGACAGAGGTCTGGGGCGGGGAGTTCTCTTTTTGGTGAGGCTGGACTCTCTGTTAGGCTGGCTGCGTGTTAGATGCAGACTTTTTTTTTTACTTCTGCTTCCCTGTAGGAAGGAAGAACAGTTGGATCCCAGTCCACAGTCAAGGGGGATCTGTCATTCTCCAGAATTCATTGGTTCAAGGTAAGTTGCCCACTCTCGTGTGTCTGAGCTATATTCCCATTTCTACCCACGTGCAGGTCCAGACTCGGTCAGGGTCGTGCTATTTTGAAGGTCACTTGACTGTGGGTCCAGTTGAAGTGCTCCAACATGACTACCCGTAAAGTTGCTCTTTTCATCTCTGTGCTGTGCTTAGCCCCTCAGTCGTGTCCAGCTCTTTGAGACCCCATGGATGGTAGCCCATCAGGCTCCTCTGTCCATGGGGATTCTCCAAGCAAGAATACTAGGGTGGGTAGCTGTTACCTTTTCCAGGAGATCTTCCTACCCCAGGGATTGAACCCAGGTCTCCCACATTGCAGGTGGGTTCTTTACTGTCTGAGCCACCAGAGAAGCCCAAGGCTTCTGGATTGGGTGGCCTATCCCTTCTCTAGGGGAGCTTCCCCACTCAGGACCTGAGCTGGGATCTCCTGCATTGCAGATGGATTCTTTACCAGCTGACTATAAATATGACTATTTAAACATTGTTCCATAACCAGGTAAGTCCTCCTACCCAAAAGAGCTAGAAGGAGCCTCAAAAGTGATATGGCTCAAGACTCTACTCTTCAGGTAAAAAGACTCCAGAACTGAAAATCTTCCTGTCAGCTTGCCCTCCCAGACCCCACTGAGGCTGGCAGCTGAAAGATGTGTGCTCAGTCCCTGGCTGGCCCTGCCACCTGAAGCACTGCCTCAGCCCTACGGGGCTGGGTGAGCCTACCCTGCATGGGACCTCACTGTGTCTCAGCATCCTTCACAAAATTGTTCTGTGCTTATTGTTTTCACTCACTCAGAAGCACTGCACTCTTCCTTCTCTTGGCCCTGCTCAGGCCCCTTTGTGTTGCTGTGAAACTGCCACCAGGGTCTCAGAATCTGATCCTGTTCTAGATCTGGCCCCTGTGAACTGGAAGCTGCATGAAGGTCTCCTGCCCTGTTACCCAGTGCACTTTCTGCCCACACCAGGTGAGTACTTGCTGTGAGTTACAGCTGGACTTCTCCTAATAGCGGAATCTATTAAATTGAACAATACTTTTATCTTATCGTGTGATTCAGAGATGGTTGCTAGGGAAACCCCTGGGAATATGTTTAATTTGTGAATCCTATAATCGCCCTAAATTAGAGTAATTCATGCTCTTGCTTCAAATGCATTTGGACTGAGCCAGCTAGGAAGCAGATGAAGAAGAGAGAATACTCATAGGTGAGCTCCCATGGCAATCTGTTTGTACTCCGTATATACTGGTTTTTCCTCCCCTTTGCTGAAAAAGGTCGGAGAAGGCAATGGCACCCCACTCCAGTACTCCTGTCTGGAAAATCCCATGGATGGAGGAACCTGGTGGGCTGCAGTCCATGGGGTCGCGAAGAGTCGGACACGACTTCACTTTCACGCTCATGCATTGGAGAAGGAAATGGCAACCCACTCCAGTCTTCTTGCTTAGAGAATCCCAGGGATGGGGGAGCCTGGTGGGCTGCCGTCTGTGGGGTCACACAGAGTGGGACATGACTAAAGCCACTTAGCAGCAGCAGCAACTGAAAAAGTTACAGGGATTAGAGAGGAGGCCAGCAGGTGTCCTTCCATTGGACTCAGAAAGCTAGAAAACCCAAGAAGGGGTCTCTCCCTCCTTATGAATTCAGGTGGTCATAGCAGAGGGACTGGGGACAACACCAGTAGCAATGGAGAGAGATAAAAGAACATCAGCAAAGACTTACTTTAAAATGGATTCGGAGGCCTAACACTGTTGTTCAAAGGGGACTGCTAATTCCATGTAAAGAGAATCAAACTACTCGGAAAGTTTCATCTTCAGCAAAAGCAGGGTGGTCTAATGAAAGATCCTGGTGTTAAGATTTGGAAGAGGTCCTGGCATTCTCCCTGCCCAGCCTCTTCTTGATCCACATCTGTATTCAGAGAGTCACCCACACTTTGCTCTTGAACATTTCCAGTTGATGAGGCACTCATCCTCACCAAGGCAGCCAGTTCGGTTTTTAAACAGCCCTGATTGTTAGGAAATCTGCCTTATATTGAGTCAAAAAAGGGGTGCGGGATGGGTGGCACATTCCCTGATTGATGCAGTCGACTGGCTAAGCTCCCAGAGGCTTGTTTATAAGCTCAGAAGCATCCTGCCTCTGTCACAGATGCTCATCACCAACAAGCCACACTGGCGCTGGGGCCCAGGAGAATCCATACAGCTGGGGACTCCTACCTTCAGATGGAGGGGAGCAGTAGCAGGGACAAAAACAGAATGTTCCTTGATACAGCGCTTGACTAAGAACAAAGCAACAGCCGCTGTCTCTAGGGCCTAGCGATGTTTATCTCATCGTGATAAAAAACCAAAATCAAAGCACAGACCCTGTTGCCCGGCATAAATGTCATGAACTCTTTTGTATACAATAGCAGGATCAATAGAGGACGACTCAGTGCTTCAGATGTCACAAAGTCTGGGTGGATCATCGTGCTCCCTTCTGAAACACTATAGTTCTGCGAACATGGCTGAACATTAACTCGTGGCTGCTGTATCCCAGTGGTGACTCATGCTGGAGTCCGCAGTCACTGAGAACCCCCCAGCTGCGTCTCCTTTGCTGGTACAACATTTCGTGGCCCCCACCCACTCTCTTGGGACCGTGGATGTCCAGGGCTTCTAGATCCTTGTCTGCACCTGTTGTCAAGTTTACGAGTACACCTTCAGCATTTTAAAATTCAGGATCACAGGGATCGCAGTCTCCTGGCTCTTTGGCACCTCTCCTGGTTTTTTAGTTCCCAGGAGGTCGCTGCCTGTGGATAATTGATCTCATCAGCATGTTCCTGTTCTCCTCAGTTCTAATTTATCCAGACCAGTGTGTTTAATGAAATTAAATGTCTAATCTGCCCTTTATCAGTGTCTAGTCTCTCCTTCTAATTCCTTGACCGAAAAGTTGGAGGGACTGAGGGGTCCTGCTCTTTCTCTGATCTACTGAAGCATCATACTTTATCTGATAATATTTATCTTACCCATGTGAGAGATAACAGTTTAGGATTTTAGGAAAAGACTTCCAACATGAGTGTTTTATATTTTGCATAGCCCTTTCACATTGTTTAGTACTGCTTGTTTTTGTGCTAATTGTTTTAACAACTTCTGGGTCTATAAAAAGGACACATGTTAAATTCTTATTCACTCTTATGGAAAAATCTAGTTTTCTGTGCCACAAATTCATAACCAAGGTTTGCCTCACTGGAAAGAAGGAACCCAGGTAGAAGTAATTGGTCATGAATGGCAACTTTGCAAATTTCAAACTATGGAATGAAGGCAGATATCACTGTCAAAGGTGCCCTGGGCTCCCTAGGAAGCCCAAATCCCAGATAAGAAAGAATCCTAGTTTTCTCTCAGAATTCTGTTCAACAATTGCTAGGAAACTAGCTACAATGTAAAACTGGGAATTTATACTTATTAGAATGTGGGAGGCGTAGGTAACCTCAGACTTAAGAGCAAGGAGTTGGAATATGTCTGGTTTAGGAAGCAGAGGTGGGAAGACAGGACTGGGTTCCGAGGCTGCATCTATGGGAAACCTATCAGTACACAGAGGAAGTCAGAGGAATCCACAGACACTCAGTAGGAAAGAGGGAAAGGACCCTTCTATAAACTGTGAGTACGCGAGTGTGCCTTTCCCTCCTCAGTGTGCATCTTTGGTTAACTCACCTTACTGCTCAGAGTCTCAGTTTCCTCATCTTTCAAAAGGAGTCTTCAACAGAGAGAATAACGCCTTTATGTCCTAGGATTGTCCTGAAAACCAGATGAGGTCATGAGAATGTTAGAAGTGCCCACGTCTGTCTGCCTCCTCCCTCTAACACAGCGTACTCACCTCTCCCTGCTTCAGGAGAGACCCTGCTTTGGATTCTATGGGGGACACAATCCCTTCCCCCAACTCCCTTCTCTACTGTGGTTGATTAGAATGAGCTGAACAGTTACACCAAAGAGAAGGGAGCTGGTCTCAAAGAAAGCCATCAATATGCTAAGTCACGTGGACCACCTTCCTTCTTTTGAGATTTTTCACGGAGAACTGAATTTTCCACGGAGAACTGATTAATTTAAACAGCCACATGGATCTAGTGGCAACCATACTGAACGGCACAGGCTTGTAGATTCATTCTCTGAAGAGGGTAAAAACAGAGATCAAAGAGCTGAAAAAAATTGAAGAGATTTTCTTATCACCGGAAAAATTCTCTAAATGCTATGGATTTAGAGAAATGCCAAATACCAAGAAAAGAAATGGAATCGCCTAAAGGTATTCCAACACCACTTAGGAGGTGGAGATGATCGGAACACCAGATAATTTCTGTCCTCAACAGCTATACCAAAATTCCCTGACAGTAGAATCCAATAGTGAAGTGCTACAAAGCACATCTGGCACGATGGAGACTAGATACCACGGAGTCTCCCCTACTATGAAATGAATACAACCTGATAAAACACACCTTTGATTTTATCCCTAGGTTTGTGAGAAGCAATGTATGACTCATCCACGCTCACACTCACCCTTTCCCAAAAATCTGAACTCACTGTGATAAGCACGGGAGAAAGGTAGGGCTGCCCTGCTGGTAAATGCTGATTCTGAAATAAAAAATCAAAGCTAAGTAACCAGATGAAGAGATTAAGCCTGGGATTCTAGTTGGAGGGGGAGGGGGGAAGGGGGGCGGCGCTGACGTTTTTTATACGTAGGTAACACCCCCTCTAGCTCTTGGCAAATGCAATTCTGCTCTATAGAAAAGCTTCCTGAATTAAGCAACTAGGGTTTCTAGGATTTCCATGGAGAAGGCAATGGCACCCCACTCCAGTACTCTTGCCTAGAAAATCCCATGGATGGAGGAGCCTGGTAGGGTGCAGTCCATGGGGTCACGAAGAGTCGGACACGACTGAGTGACTTCACTTTGATTTTTCACTTTCATGCATTGGAGAAGGAAATGGCAACCCACTCCAGTATTCTTGCCTAGAGAATCCCAGGGATGGGGGAGCCTGGTGGGCTGCCGTCTATGGGGCTGCACAGGGTCGGACACGACTGAAGCGACTTAGCAGCAGCAGCAGCAGGATTTCCACAGATAAAGATCAAAATAGAAGCTCTTTATAAAATTTAAGAAACAAAAACATAAGAAAGCAAATCACTTTGGGCCAGAGACGGAAGAAACAAAGTACATCAGATTTAGATTGTCAAAGATTTTAAATATTAAAATAACTATATATAAATGTGAAACTATGTATGAAATCCTTAAAGACATAGATTACAAAGTCACAGAAACAGAATGCAAGGGGCAGACCATTAAAAATAAAATGGTAGAGATGAAAGATTAAATATATTTTTATAAACAAAATATATTATTATTATCAAATAAAACCCAGGGGATGGGTTAAAAAGAAGAAGAGAGAATTAGCAAACTAGAAGACAGAGTTGGAGAAACTAAACAGAATATATCCCAGTGAGGATCAAAAGGTGATAAATGAGAAAAAAAGATTAATAAATGGTTATAGGTTCCAGGTGAAGACAGAAAATTGAGCACATATATCTACATATAAACAACTTTATTCCCTTCCCCAAACCTATTACTTAAAAAAAATGATATATGCTTACAAATATGGGTAGAATATAAGAAAAAACAACTACAGCAACGACCTTTTGGAAAAGGGAAAGGAGGTAAAAAACACAGGATACCAGACTTACTAGAACTGAGCAAGCCAAATCATAAACTGGTGGTGAGGAATTCATTGAAATCCACCCAGTCTGAAAGATAAAACAAACACTAGGAACTCGGAGGGGAGGCTATAACACAGAAAGGAGCATACATCAGTATAACAGGAAGCAAGGACGTGACCCAGGAGAACTACCAAATCGAAAGTTCTTTGAAAAAACTGTTAAAACTGGATTAATCAATCTCTGGTAAGATTGAGAAGAGGAGAGAAGGAATGAATATATATGAACAAAGGGACATGTCTACAAAACTTTTTGAAAAAGTGGTACTATACTACTTTATGCCTATACACTAAAAGAAATGAAAACATTCCTAAAAATATACTGCTTATGAAAGTAACTGAAGAAGAAATGGAAATCTAAGTAACTTTATAATTATTAAATAGACTGAAAGAGTAGTCCAAAATGTTTTTGCAAAGAAAAGGGTTAAATGGCTTTATTAGCATACGATTCTCTCTATATACAGAAGAGCAGTTAGTCAAGAAGAGCCGACATTTTGAAGACAAAGAGGATGAAGGAACTTTCTTTACTGGATTACAAGGCTTACTAGAAAGAGAATGTAATTAAAACAGTGTGGTTTTGAGGTCAGAATAGTCAAACTTATCAATGGGACAGAGAGGGAAATAGGTCTACATTTATCATATGGTAAGTTGCTAGATGAAGAGAGTAACCTTGAAAATCATGGGCAGAGCATTCCATAAAAGGTACTGAGGTGACTGCTTATCCATAAAAGAAAACTTGAAAGGTAATCCTAATTCTCATATACAAAAGTTAATTTCCAACAGATTAAAATTTTAAATATGCAAAAAGTTTTTAGAAGAAATTTCAAATGCCTTTGTAACCTTGCAATTTATTAAAATGATTCCTTAAAAAGACACAAAAACTACCAACAAAAAATGAAAATATTGACCGGACTTCCCTGGTGGTCTAGTGGTTAGATTCTGTGCTCCCAGTGAAGGAGGCCTGGGTTCGATTTCTGGTCAGGGAACTAGATCCCATATACTACAAGACCTGGCATAACCAAATAAATAGAAAAAGTAAATTAAAAAAAAAAGAAAACACTGATAATATATCTACATTAATACTATCAAAAGACACCATAAAGTGAAAATACTAAGATAACTGTAAGAGATACAACTAACAAGGAATTAATATTCAGATTGCATGTTTTTTAATTCTACAAATTAGGACAACCTAATGAAAGTGGGAACAGAACAGGAACAAATAAGCATTTCACAGAAGAGGAAGCACAAATGACAAATAAACATGAAATTATGTTTAATCTCATTAGTAATCAGGGTAATGAAAACTAAGAACAAGAAGATACTATATTACACACACTAGATTGAGAAAATTAAGCTAATAGCTGGTGTTTATGAGAATGTGGTTTAATAGAAACTTTCACGTACTGCCAGCAGCAGTGAAATCTGTACAATCACTTTGCAAAACAATTTGGTGCTGCATAGAATTGAACATCAGACTCTCTGACTTATCCACTTCACTCCTAAATATATACTTCAAGACATTTGCCCACGTGCACTGGGAGACGTGTGAGAACGTGAAAATGAATGCACTACAGCTATTTGCATCAACCCAAATCTCACAAACATAGCTTTTAATTTTTAAAAAATGCAACTCACCTAAGTGGAGAAGGCAATGGCACTCCACTCCAGTACTCTTGCCTGGAAAATCCCATGGACGGAGGAGCCTGGTAGGCTGCAATCCATGGGGTCGCTGAGTCGGGCACGACTGAGCGACTTCACTTTCACTTTTCATGCATTGGAGAAGGAAATGGCAACCCACTCCAGTATTCTTGGCCTGGAGAATCCCAGGGACATGGAGCCTGATGGGCTGCCGTCTATGGGGTCACACAGAGTCAGACATGACTGAAGTGACTTAGCAGCAGCAGCAACTCACCTAAGGTATGATCTTTTCGTAACATTCCAAAACGAGCAAGATGAAACAATACATTGTTTAAATATTCGTAAGAATGTGATAAAATATGAAGATAAGGCAAAGGAGCAGTAAACACCCTAAGTCACGCGTGACCTTCTCAGGCTAAGTGGTGGACTTGATGCTGGGTTCACCTCCCTGACAATAATTGGGGAGGGGGAGGGCGGGAACCCTGGGCACTCCTTGCTGGGGGGCGGGGGTGGGTGCTGTGCCAGTCAGCAGAGTACACTCATTCTTCAGAGGAGCCTAACCAAGAACCTGGCGGGAGACAGTGGCGCTGTGCTCAGCTGCCTTTGAATGAGGCTGGGACCCTTGCCTCNGGGGGAGGGCGGGAACCCTGGGCACTCCTTGCTGGGGGGCGGGGGTGGGTGCTGTGCCAGTCAGCAGAGTACACTCATTCTTCAGAGGAGCCTAACCAAGAACCTGGCGGGAGACAGTGGCGCTGTGCTCAGCTGCCTTTGAATGAGGCTGGGACCCTTGCCTCCAACGCCAGGACCTGGCTCAGTTGTCATTTGGGAATGATTCAACCCTCCTGAGGGGGCCTTTGAAACACGCAGGGGAAAGTTTCTGGTTGTCACAGTGACAGGAGAACCCAAAGGCTAGCGGTGGCCCTGATGAGACACACCTGCTGCCCCATCCTTGGCGCCCTCGCGTCTCTCCGTATCCTCTGCTTGAGTCTCCGCTCCGCTCCGGCCCCCGGGAAACTGCGGACAAGTCTCCGCCCAAGCCCCTCAGGACAGAGGGCTGCCGGTCCTAACTTTAGCAGCTCTAGGGCTGCAGACGCTCTGTTCTCACTCCTTTCGTGCTGGGAATTGCATCCTCCTCGCAGTTGAGATCTCGTTGAATTCAGCTGCGAGGACACGTACAGACCACTTGCTCGCTGGTCCGTGAGCCCAGGAGCTGAAAACCGGCTTGCTCCAGTTCTGGCCGCATTCTTAGAACAGCTCTGCGGTCAGGGCCCTGGCGGCCTGTTCGAAGCTAAGCAGCGCCCTCCCCGGGGCACCCTGGGAACATACACAGCGGCTGCTCAGAAAATGTAAACACCCACGGCTGTCACTTGAGAGGATCTGACCACCGCCAGCTCACGAGGGTGTCTTTGTGACCACCGGATGGAGGAGGCCCTCTAGGAGAAGGCAGTCCCATGCCAGGGTGCACAGCTTGATGGGGAGTGAGAACTGCTCCCTTGGTCAGGCACGCTGGCGCAGGGCACAAGCTGTACAACCGTACCTAGTGGCCGAACCCAGTGGCTCCCTATCAATCTCGTGACCCACCCTTGGCCTCACTCAAGAGGAGCCTTTCTCCAGTTCTAACCAGACTCCAGTTCTAAAGAGATGGGTCCAGGTGTCCAGCCCCCATGGCCCGACATGTAAGGCTTTTTACACTCCACTTCCAGTCTGCTTTTCTATCCACTGCATATCAGACCATCTTCTAGGCGGGCTACTCTAGTCACAGCTTTGCAGATAATGCTTGTGGAAGTTCATCGTCACACTCACACACTCTTCCTTTATCCTGCCCTATTAACCACCCACTTGAAGACTCAGCTCGTTCCCGCTTCTCTGAGAGGCCCTCTGGCTTGGCCTCAGCTCAGGAATCACTGAGGAGCTCCCAGCGTGCTTTTCATTGGTCGCTGGCTACACAGCTCATATACTGAGAGCTGGGGCTTCCTAAGAAGATTAAGTTTCTCAAAGGTGAGAAGCTGTTGAAGAGACTAAACTCCTATTTAAGAACCCCATGCTCCCTTATTTAAGAACCTTGCTGGAAGGTATTATTCTTTGTGAAATAAGCAGACAAAGAAAAAGACTGCATATTTTTGCTTATATGTGGAATCTAAAAAAATAATAATAAAACAAATGAGCAAATACAACAAAACAGAAATAGACTCACAGATAGAACAAACTAATGATTACCAGTAGGAAGCGGGATAAAGGAAGGGAGTGAGATGGGAGTAGGGGATTAAGAAGCACAAACTACTGTGCATAAAATAAGCTACAAGGATATATTGTACAGCACAGGAAATATAACCAATGTTTTATGATAACTTAAAGTGGAGTATGGGGCTTCCCTGGTGGCTCAGAAGTTAATCGTCTGCCTGCAAAGTGGGAGACCCAGGTTCGATCCCTGGGTTGGGAAGATCCCCTGGAAAAAGATATGGCAACCCACTCCAGTATTCTTGCCTGGAGAATCCCATGGAGGGAGGAGCCTGGTAGGCTACAGTCCATGGGGTTGCAAAGATTCTGACATGACTGAGCGACTTCACTTTCACTTTAAAGAGGAGTATAACGCATAAAAAATACTAAATCACTATGGTACACTTGAAACTAATATAATATCATGAGTCAACTATGCTGCTGCTGCTGCTAAGTCACTTCAGTCATGTCTGACTCTGTGCGACCCCATAGACGGCAGCCCACCAGGCTCCCCCATCCCTGGGATTCTCCAGGCAAGAACACTGGAGTGGGTTGCCATTTCCTTTTCCAATGCATGAAAGTTAAAAGTGAAAATGAAGTCTCTCAGTTGTGTCTGACCCTCAGCGACCCCATGGACTGCAGCCTTCCAGGCTCCTCTGTGCATGGGATTTTCCAGGCAAGAGTACTGGAGTGGGGTGCCATTGCCTTCTCCTGAGTCAACTATACTATACTTCCATACAAAAAAATAAGTAAAAATCTGAGTACTTACCATGGTAACAAAGAGCTTCTCCTGTTCTCTCAGATCAAAACAAACAAACAAATACACACACACTTGAATAACAAGGAATTTGGCTTCCTGCCTGGATTGGTAATGAGAACATCAGGATAAGATCGAGGCCAAATCCTTGATCTTGGTTTAATAATTTGTCCATGAACTTTGCCTGGGCTACTTTGGTCCTATCTCAAAGAAAGTGTTTTATTCTGGAGATAATGGGCCACCAGGCCCTGAGTGCCAGAGCGGGATGCCCTCTCTCTCCATGAATGCTCAAAGACCACGTGAGCTGAAGCTCCCATAACAAAAAAAGCAGCCATGCCTCGCAGGTGGGAGTCTCACCTAGATGCTGAGTCAGATTTATAAGAAAGAGATGCTTTGGATGCTTTTCAAAATCTTTGGTGAGTCTGCAGCAATCTCAGCCCACTGAAAAACTCAAATCCATCACAGCTCAGCACAGCACATGTTTCAGAAGATGCCTGGAAAAGAGCATCTTGGCTGAGTTTCCCTAGTAATGACATCATTCCACAGGTGTGACTGAGCCCCTGGGTGATCCAGGCTCAGCTCCCGGTTCTGGAGATATTGCTGGGAACAAAACAGACGGGACTCTTTGCTCTCCTGAGCTTCCTCTCCAGCCCAGTGCTCAGCTTACTTTTCACACACTCCAAGCGCTTCAGCAAGTGTTAAGGCTGTGTGAAAGGGAGGTCACAGGAGCCCTCTGGGGTAGTGAACGCAGCCCACACCTTTCAGAAGAATCTCCTCAAACCCCAACTGTTCCAAGTCCATGGAACCAGTAGCATCCACAGGACCCGGGAGCCTGATAGAAATGCAGACTCTCAGGCTCCTCCCGAGATCTTCTGAGTCAGAAACAGCACATAAGCTCCCAGGTGAACCATGTCCAGAGCAAGGTCTGAAAAGTACTGCAGTAGACCATGTCCCACACAGACAAGAGTATGTGGTCAAGGAAGTGGGAGGAAGAGCCTACCTTATCCTCCCTGCAAACTCAGAGCTGGCATATGAAAGCTGCAGATGTCCTCAGAAAAGGAACTTGCTTAAAATGCCAAGGTTCCTCAAAACTTCTCCTTGAGAGCCCAGCAAAGACTCAGCACCTGTAAACATTCACTGGAACTAGCATCCTCTGAAACACACCTTGGGAAAAATCATAATAGCTCTCTGACAGTCATGGTGCCAACTTACTTGGTTTAAACAGTTCCAGATGGAATGAGCCCATAGAATAATAACTGACAGCTTTGCTGGGCCACAAATTTGAGTCATGTCCACTGCTGGGGATCTGGGCAAAAGTCTCAGCTCTGCGGGGCTTTTGCAGGGGTGGAGGGGACCCAGGGACTGCTCATTCATGTGGTTGGGTTGGTCTCTGCTTACGACTGAGTCAGTGACAAAATAATGGGGTAATAAAAATACTGCATCTCAGTGAATTCTGGCCACCACATACTCACCACCATGGTGAGAGCTAAGCTGAATAGTTGGTTGACTTGCAGTGTGATGAGGTACACAGAAAACACTGCATTCAACATGGAACGTGCTGTTTCGAGAAACTCAGGAGCCAACATATGCATTCTTTGTTTGTCATTTAGGAAACTGAAAAAGGGTCTGGGTTGCATTATACCCACAGACGGCAAGAATGCACGATGTTGATGATCACAGCTAACATTTATGGAGCATTTCTGACATGCCAAGCCTGGCCTAACTCACCTTTCCCTACAAAAACGCAGTGAGATAAACAGTATGAATCATTTTACACGTGAGGAAACAGTGGCATGGAGCTGGGGTCCTCACTTCAATCCCTTTTATCCTTAGTGCGCTGTCTGAGATCTAGGTGACAGGACCAAACCAGGCAGAGGATGAAGTGGCCCTTGGGTCCCTTCCATCATCCCAGTCAGCTCCCAAGAGCAGAGCTCCTTCCCCAGACCACCAGCCAGGCAGTGGCCATGGCTCAAATTCATGCCTCAGTAGAACTTCCGGTTACCCTGCTATGGTCTGCCTACTGGAATAGTATCAGCCAAGAAAGTTGCATCTCCTTTGGGAAAATGTCTCTCCTGTCTGCAATTTGGGGGTGCCCCTTCAGGTGTGAGATAGCCCTCAGCGGGCAGGTGCAGGCTGCAGCAGCCTCAGTGGTGGGCCAGGGCTGGGAGAGGATGCTGGTTTGCCTGATTCTGTATCTCTGTCATGCCCCAGGTGGTGTCGATGCTGCTGCGGCCGACCTGGAGGGCAGGGCCATGGGGCTGGATCACAGGTAGGACTGAACTTCCTTCTGTAAGGCTCTGGTGTCCAGCCACCACCTGGCCTCGGCATGCTTCTTCCCCTGGACCTCAGTCCCTTCTCTTTAGTGTTCAGAACAGTGATAGCTCTCCCCTCCCACCCCCACATAAAGCTACTGAGAATTTCTCACCAAGTCTGTATGACAGTTCCTGGCAGCTCCTGTTTCAACTCACTGACGGCTTCTCATGAGGCCTTTTCTGGGGCTCCCTTGAGCCTTTGGCTGCTCCAGGCTGGTGGATCTGGATCACGTGCGAGCTGGCCCCGTCACCTCTCTCTCAGGGACATGTAGATCTGCTGCTTTCAGACCATGTGACAGAAGCCCAGAGATGAGGATGAAACCTCTGTTCTGTGTTCAGACAAAACCCAGTGATAAACTGTCTTTGCTTTTTGGGATGACACTGGGACCTAGAGGTCAGTCAGTCAGTTTAGGATGTTCTCCTCACTTTGGGACACAGAATAGAGTGGTGGTAATGGAGCCATCCAGGCACAGCCGCGAGAGTTGGCTGTGTGACCCAGGACAAATGACTTAACCTCTCTGAGCTTCAGCATGTTGCTCTCTAAGTGATGTGAGTAAAGAAACTGTGTCATGGGTGCTGGCACGTGAGTGCTTCCTAAAGAGTAGCTAGTATAATGCTGTTAACTAGATGGGTACAAGAGAGGATTCTAGGGTATACAATGTCAGAATACCTTTAAAATTTGCTTTTAAAACATCAAATTTCTGAAGATATTTTTTTTAAATGAAATTTAGCAATATGTCCTTTCTCTATAAAGTTGACATTTTATGAAGTTGGGCACACATGATAAAAAGAAAATTAGCAAGTAGAAATCTAGGGCTTATAAAATGTGAGGACTCCCTCACTTGTTCCAGGCCCTGCTGCTCTCTACCCTCCCTCCAGCATCTGACTGCTGCTTTCCCTGGAGCCTGGCAGGCTCTCCTCTTCCCTGGAGCTGACCTGAAGCCCTCTTGCTGTAAGCTGTCCCCGTGCCTCAGAGATCCAGGCTGAGCAGGGAAGAACTTTCAGTTTCATCATTAAGCTCCAGGTTGCTTCCTGCCCTTCGTGCTGAACTGGAGATGCAGGACTCACAAGGACCTTGAGACAGAAGCCTGGATCAACAGGTCAGAGATTCCACCCCTCCAGTGGCTTCCTCTCCTCTGAAGATCAGCTTAGGAGAAGGAGGACAAGGACAACACTTGTCAGGGCCTGCTGTGAGCACACACTCACCATGTATTAATCTGCCTATAACTACGTGGGATAAGAGACCGGCTCAGGGCCACGCAGAGGCTAAGATGGATGAGTGGCTGAACCAGACAAGTAGGTCAGAGTTTGCCTTTCCATTTAATGTCAGTGTTTGCACAGTATTTGGGTCAGGGAGGGAAATGTATCTGCTAAAAATGACAGTAAAGGCAGTGAAGGGACTTGGTTAAGAACAGACTCTAGAGAAAAAATGAATTAAACCTGGCTCAGTTATTTCCCAGCTGTTTGTGCTTAATTGCTCAGTCATGTCTGACTCTGCAACCCCATAGATTACAGCCTGCCAGGCTCCTCTGTCCAAGGGGATTCTCTAGGCAAGAATACTGGACTTGGTTGCCATATCCTTCTCCAGGGTCCCAGCTGTCTAACCTCAGGGAAATTGTTAACTTCTCTTGCGTATCAATTTATTCAGCTTTAAAATGATTGAAATACATACTTATTTCTTAGGATTGATTTTAGGATTTAAAAGAACTGATAAATATCAAAGAATTAAAATACTACTCCGCACACACATAGCAAGAACTCTATAAGTGTTAGATGTTATCATTATTGTTATTGAATTAAATTCCACGAAGGTAGGAATACCTGTACATTTTGGTCACTGGTCTGCTTTAGAACAGGCTTCCCAGGTGGCTCAGTGGTAAAGAATTCACCTGCAATGAAGCAAATGCAGGTTCAATCCCTCAGTTGGGAAGACCCTGGAGAAGGAAAAGGCAACCCACTTTAGTATGCTTGCCTGGGAAATCCCACAGACAGAGGAGCCTGGCAGGCTACAGTCCATGGGGTCACAAAAGAGTTAGATACAACTTAGCGACTGAACATCAACTGTGGCTGGTATTTAGGTGCTGTATAAATATTTGGGGTGGGGAGTAAATAAATATCATTATTACAATCAGTTAAATGGCCATCAAGAAATCTAAAAACAATAAATGCTGGAGAGGGTGTGGAGAAAAGGGAACCTTCTTACACTGTTGGTGGGAGTGTAAATTGAGACAGCCACTATGGAGAACAGTGTGGAGGTTCCTTAAAAGACTAAAAATAGAACTACCATATGACCCAGCAATTTCACTCCTGGGCACAAATTCAGAGAAAACCTTAATTCAAAACCATACATGCACCCAAATGTTCATTGCCGCATCAGCATCATTTACAATAGCCAGGACATGGAAGCAACCTGAATGTCCAGTGGCAGAGTGATGGAGAAAGAAGATGTAATACATATATACACTGGAATACTACTCAGTCATAAAAAGGAACAAAATAGTGCCATTTACAGAGTCGTGGATGGACCTAGAGACTGAGTGAAAAACTCAGAAAGAGAAAAATAAATATTGTATAATATTGTTTATATGTGGCATCTAGAAAGATGATGTAGATGGACTTATTTGCAAAGCAGAAATAGACACACAGATGTAGAGAAGAAGTGCATAGATACCAAGGGGGCAGTATAAGGTGGGATGAAGTGGGAGTCTGGGACTGACATATATACACTGCTATGTATAAAATAGCAGGGCTTCCCTGGTGGCTCAGAGGCTAAAGTGTCTGCTTGCAATGCAGGAGACCTGGGTTCGATCCCTGGGTTGGGAAGATCCCCTGGAGAAGGAAATGGCAACCCACTCCAGTATTCTTGCCGGGAGAATACCATGGAGGGAGGAGTCTGGTAGGCTACAATCCACGGGTTGCAAAGAGTCAGACATGACTGAGCTACTTCACTCTCACTTTCATGTATAAAATAGATCACTAATAAGAACCTGCTGCTGCTGCTAAGTCGCTTCAGTCGTGTCCGACTCTGTGTGACCCCACAGATGGCAGCCCACCAGGCTCCCGTGTCCCTGGGATTCTCCAGGCAAGAACACTGGAGTGGGTTGCCATTTCCTTCTCCTATGCATGCAAGTGAAAAGTGAAAGTGAAGTCGCTCAGTCGTGTCCAACTCTTAGCAACCCCATGGACGGCAGCCCACCAGGCTCCTCCGTCCATGGGATTTTCCAGGCAAGAGTACTACTGTATAGCAAATGGAACTCAACTCATATTTTGTGGTAACCTAAATGGGAAGAAAATCCAAAAAGGAAGGGATATATGTATACATATAGCTGATTCACTTTGCTGTACAGTAGAAACTAACACAACATTGTAAAGCAACTATGAAGTGAAAGTGTTAATTGCTTAGCTGTGCCTTTTTGCGACCCCATGGCCTATAGCCCACCAGGCTCCTCTGTCCATGCAATTCTCCAGGCAAGAGTACTGGAGTGGGTAGCCATTCCCTTCTCCAGGGGATCCTCCTGACCCAGGGATTGAATCTGGGTTTACTGCATTGCAGGTGGATTCTTTACCATCTACTGCTGCTGCTAAGTCGCTTCAGTCGTGTCCGACTCTGTGCGACCCCATAGATGGCAGCCCACCAGGCTCCGCCACCCCGGGGATTCTCCAGGCAAGAACACTGGAGTGGGTTGCCATTTCCTTCTCCAATGCATGAAAGTGAAACGTGAAAGTGAAGTCACTCAGTCATGTCCGACTCTTAGTGACCCCATGGACTGCAGCCCACCAGGCTCCTCCGTCCATGGGATTTTCCAGGCAAGAGTACTGGAGCGGGGTGCCATTGGCCATTGGCAAAGCAACTATACTCTTAAACTTAAAAAAAAACACCTTATTTTGTAATGCAGACATTATTTATTTTAACCAGCAGAGGGCAGCAAGCAGCTGTGAGTGACAATTCTGGACAAGGGTGGTTTTCAGTGTTAATTTTGAGGGCTAACAGGACTCTCCCCTCCTGAGGCAGCTGGTGGGTTGAAAGTTTGTTATAGTATGAGTGATCACTACCCCTCCCACTTACCTTTATGCAGGTTAGGATGATTGGCAGAAATTCCAACTCACAACAAACGTTGGCTCAATTTTTTTCACAGGGCCAACTTATTTTCAATTTCCTTCTTTCTTTTGTTCTTCCTTCCCTCTCTCCCTCCCTTCTTTTCCCCCTCCCTTCTCTTTCTCTAATTATATCTCTCTCTCTCACTCACACACACACACACTCTCTGTCTCTCTCACTCACTCTTTCCAAAGCATCAAGCTAGTGTACTGTACACATTCCCCAAATTTACCTGTACAACTGTACTGAGCACTCCAAACCAAGAATTCTACTGTGGATATTCTTCCCAACCAATTAATGTTGCTATAGATATAGTATAATAGAACATCTGATCTGATAAAACTTGAACCAGAGAGGTATTGTAATTTGGTCGAGGACACACAGCAATTAGTTGCAAAGTTAGAACACCAACCAGGACATTCTGCTCTGTTTATCCCACCAGGCCATCACTCACCTCCCCTTCTACCCACAGAGGAGGCTCAAGTGGTTGCCATTTATTGGTCCAGTCAATGTGGCTAATAGTTTGTGACCCTGGATGCTCTTCCCCTGAGCTCTGCCTCAGAGGAGCTGATGGCTTTCCAGTGCATACCTTGGGAGGCCTAGGCACCAGGGTCAGTCAGCAACCACTACCTATTTGTTCCTCAGTAAACTCGACCCCTGCCCACAGCTCTCCCATTTCCTCCATGACCCTGTGAGAGTCCACCTTCCCTATATGGCAGGGCCCACACCAGCAAAGTCAAGGTGGAGACATAGGGAGCCCATAGGCAGCAGAGCACAGAGGGCTTTACTTCTCCAAGGCAGCTTCTGGCATGACTGGAGGCTGGAAGGGCTCCCACACTTCAGCCTCAGGGCTGCCTCAGAGTCTCAGCTCAGGGGTGGCCCCAAACCACAGCCCCACCCCCACATCTCCCCTCAGCTCGCTTAAGAGGGTCTTTCCCAATCATTTTCCAAAAAACCTGAGAAAAAAGTATTTGAGATTCCTACTGAAAAACAAATTCCATATGAATTAAAACTTGAAAAGAAAATTTAGAAAAATAGACAAAAATATGGATGGCCTAATGTATTAGATTAGGAAGATTTCCTTCAGCATTACAGAAAACGTAGATTATATAAAGGAAAGGATTTACAGATTTGATTACATAAAAGTTCCATGCCCCCAGGAAACATCAAAAACAAAAGTAAAAGCAAGTAGTAAATTGGGGAAAGTTTGGTTACGTGTTATGAGAGGCAAAGGATGAATATCCTAAAGCAGAATATCTGAGGAAGACAGATGAAGAATCTGAACCGACAAACTAAAAATATAAACTCACAGTAATGTGTTCAGGGTCACTGGTCATGCAATAAATATAGAATGCAACTTTTTTGCATCTTGAAGTGGCAAATGTCAAAACCGCATGGTGTCAGGGAGGACATGAAGCCCCAGGCCCCATTCTGCTGGTGGCATGTTTCTGGGAGCCATGGTAAGCTTTCAGGTGCCCATGATAAGTGCTTTTCTTGATAGCTTTATCAGCAACACTGTACTTATTTATTATCTACTGCCCTCTCACCACCTCCGCCTACCAGTCAATACACATCTTAGTGACAGAGACATGGCTTACCGGTCTGTCCCAAAGACTTAGGACAGCATTGGCACCTGATAAGGTGTTTGATATACATTTAACGAATGAATAACTGAACTTCTGCCCAGTAATTCTACCGTTAGGAACGGATCTTAAGGCAACCATCAGAGATCTACAAGACTTATATCCAAGGATGTTCATTTCAGCATATAATAGTCAGACTTTGCAAACCATTTAGATGTCCAAAGTAGCAGCTTAATAAACAAATGATGACATATCTTTATCAGAGACTACAATAATAAAGTCATTAAAATCATGGTTTAGGTAATGAAAAAAAGGAAAAGAGTTTCTAGATATAGTTAATTGTAAAAAAAGGCAGGTTACATAATACTGCTTTCTAGAGAATTTCTAGAGAAATTCTCCAGAAATCTTCCATATATAATACCATCATAACATGCAAAATACATGATAAATATTATATACACATATGTATTTGATATATACACATATACATGATATATACATGCATACCACAAGTTGTGTAAGAACACTGACATTTTAGTATTTATCTCTAACACTTGGTATGATCAATGAAAAATTTACCTTTTGTTCCTTACTCTTACACATCTCTCCAAGGTTTTTAAAACAAGCCTGTTTTGCTGTGGAACTCAGCTAGGCACACAGTGTAGCACCCGTATTCTTCAAGCTGGCCCTGGCTCCAGGTAGCTAACAGCTCAGGGGTGACCTTGCACCAACAGAGGGCAGGTGCCGCCTAGACTCTGCCTCCTTGCTCAGTAGGGCTGCCCCTCACCCTCGGGGCCTTCCCAGTCTCCCACCTTCTCTTCGTCTCCTCTGGTGGCCTTCCAAACCTGCACATGAATTCTTGACTCAGAAGCTCCCTTTAGGGTAACCAGCCAAAACACACATACGTGATTTAAAACTCTTGCCCATTCCTAGGAACAACTGCCTTTGTGAAGCATTTCAAAAAACAAAGGAAGAGTCTTTACATCGGATTCCCAGTTCTCCTGTGTCTTGACTGGCTTCTGGCCTTTCGTGCTGTCCATGAAGTTTCCATCGAGTCAGCCTGTGAGGAACGTCCGCCAAGCACGTGCAATGAAGGACCTCGTGTGCTGGCCACTCCTGTTTATGGCTCACTTTCAGTCTCTTGGTGTCCCTGATTGAGAAGAGTTCATCATGGGGGTGAAGACCATCCTGACCTTGACTTATGAAAAAGGTTGCTGGATCAGCAGCCACTGGAGGGAGCTCAGAGCCTCGAAGGGGCTCAGGAGAGTAACAAGCAGGATTGAAGGGGCTTCCTAATCAGTAAATGCAGGGGGTCTATTTGCACCTGCCCCCGCTCAGGTTGCCACGCTGCCATGCCTTCGCATCCACGCACAGCGGATCTGGCTCTGCATTGCTGTAAGACGTCATTAACACAAGCCTCCTTTACAGTTCTTACAAGTCAGGGCTGCTGAGGACTTCAGAGATCACCAAGTTCAAGGGGAATAGGGTACAGGCAGTCGTCTGGAAGGTCCCAGAGCAAAGTCATATGCAAAGCTACGACAAGAACTCACTAAAAAAGCAACAGTTATCACGGAGCCACTACAAACTCCCCCCTAGGAAGGTTTGACTTTTGTCCCAAGAATTTGCTCAGTGATAGCCGTCATCCTCCCTTTGGCCAGAAGAGGGCAGACACTTGCCACTGATGAAAATGGAGAGTAGGCAGCTATTTTCTTCCTCTGGAATAACATTTCCCAATAAGGTCATTCTGCTCTAATGAGAGCTGCAGCTCAAAACAAAATTCTTGACTCTTCTGCTGCAAGTAAGCTACTTAAGAGGCAGGTTCAGAGACTGAAGATCTCTTCTTGGTTCCAATTTTGTCATTTCCCCTCTCTGAACCTCACTTCTTATTATGTAAAGCTGTCACTATGTGACTGTGAAGAGGGTGCATGTGTGCTAAGTCACTTCAGTCATGTTCGACCCTATGGACCACAGACTGCCAGGCTCCTCCACCATGTAATTCTCCAGGCAAGAACACTGGAGTTGGTTGCCATGCCCTCCTCCAGGGGATCTTCCTGACCCAGGGATCGAGTCCAGGTCTCTTATGTCTCCTGCATTGGCAGGAGGGTTCTTTACAAGTGCCATCTGAGAAGCCCCGTGACTATGAAGAGGAGATATAAAAGGAAACATACGTAAATTAGAAAGTCTCATATTATAAGACACCAACACATGAAAAAGGAGTTTAACAGTAATGGGATGTATATGTGTGTGTGTATTTGTGTATGAGTGTGTGTAGACAGAGAGAGAGTGGGACAAAGAAGCGGTCCAAGCTGAGGGAGGCAATTCTCCAGCAGTTGAAACCAACACATTCTGTTAGTAGTTAGGTGCACCTAACTACTTTTATTTATATATCAAATTGTGCATATTTTAAAAGATAAAGATGTGCTTTACCCATTGAATCTGTGCGTGGGAAAAGTGAAATTCATATTTGTAAAGTCCTATAATTTAGCTGAATACAGTATTTTTGGTGATACAGGCACACCTTGGAGATACTGCAGGCTTGGTTCCAGACCACTGGGATAAAGTGAATACTACAATAAAAGGAGTCACATGGGTGTTTTGGTTTCCCAATGCATACAAAAGTTATGTCTACACATACTGTCGTCTATTCAGTGTGCAATAGCATGTCTAAATAACAATGCACATACCTCAGTAAAAAATATTTTATTGCTAAAATAAAAAATGCTAGCCATCATCTGACAGAGGATTGCCATAAAGCTTCAATTTGTAAAAAAAATAAAATAAAATAAAATAAACAGGCAGTATCTGCAAAGTGCGATAAAACGAGGTATACCTGTATTAATTTTTAAAACTATGTTTTAGTGGTTGAATGTTCATGAGAAGCAAGGAAAAGTGGATACTTTTTCAAATCTAGGGCCATTTTCTTAGGATGTTGAACCCCAGTAGAAGTATTATTTTTCCACTAACCTGTGCCAGCTAGAGCAATGCTGCAGTCTGATAATCATATTCTAGAACAGTGAGAAACTAGAATGCAGTTAACCGGACACTGAGGCAAGGGTCTGGAAAACATCTGGAGGAGGGACTAAGGAACCGAGATATGAGCCTGAAGGAGAAAAGTCCTGGCTAGGACAGGACTTGTGGGAGGAAGTACAGTCAGAACAAAAAGGCAAAGTCACAAAGAGGGCCTGGTCTCCATACACAAGGGTCTTCTCAACCTCTGAAGCCAAAAGCCTGGTCATTGAGACAGGAGGCTCCCAGACAGTAGGTGGTTCAAGGAGTGCCCAGAAGATCACTCGGATGTCAGGAGAAAAGAAAGGCATTGCTGATACAGTCTCAGAAACCAAGTCATCCTTGTACAACTTAATCAGTCACAAAGCAAAGTGTGATGGGGTGAGAGCAAGCAGCCAAAGTCAGAAGGATTCCCATGGCATGAAAGGATGATGGGACCTTCTGTGAGTGAGGCATAGGCTCACGGGAGTCAGGCTGCATCCACACTTAAGCCTAATCTACTGTATTAACATATCTTGATGCTAAATGGCTGCGAAAGGAGCAGAGTCTGACTGAATCAAAGGAAGGAGGAGTCCACAACAGTCAGAGAGACCAGGATGAGCTGAGGTGCATTCACTGGTTCACCCACCAACCCTCCCCAGCTGAATCCCCCCATTGTGTTAGGCACTTTCCAGGGAGCTGTGTGTATTGACTTTAGAAGTACAGGGATGATCTCTCAGGCTTTATCGTGGTTGAGATGTTACTTCTTTCAAGTGCGCTCATTTTTCTGTACTTTTATCATTTGTCCACCGAAAAAAACCTTTGTATTTCCTCTCTTAGCCTCCATGGCTACTCAACAATAGCAAGGTAGAATGTGCTGGAAATGATGGAGACACAGGACATGGCGAACCTCTTCACTGTAAAAGATTGCATAGGAATTGTCATTCCTTGAGATGCCCCAGTGTGGCCAAGCAGCCTCTCAGAACTTGATGTTTGAACGAATTGACAATATAGAGTTTCTGGAACTGCTAAGATGAGGATGAGACCCATAGCCTGCCTTCTAACATTTTTGTAGACTTTCTCAAAGTACCTGCAGGGTTCCCAGGGGTGCAACTTCCAAAAGCTTCACCAGCTCTCAGGCATCAGAATTGAGGCATCCTCTCAGTTCTGAGACATGATTAGAATTACCTAGAGGTTGTGAAAGAAACTACTTATTTCATTATTATAGACATTTTCTTCCCCTAAGGGGAAAATGTAGGATTAACACCTGGTGAACCCAATAAGCTAATATAAAACTGACTGTTTTCTATGGGAAATATCGATTGCATTTTACCTGTTTGTTGCATATAATGGCAAATTCTCTTATTTTTAAAAAGCAGACAGTTGGGGAATTTTAAACTTATTACACTTATCATATTCTTCAAAACTACATAAAAATTTTAAGACAATTCATAAAACATATACATGACCAACAATTTTTGCTCTGGATTGATAGTCCTTATTTAAGGCTTTTTCTCACCTCTTGAAGCACTTCTTGAACTTTCTGCTGATGGAAAACAATTGTATTCTACCTGCATTGTTGAAGCCGAGAAATTCTTCAGGACAACTCCAAGCTCATTTCATGTTCAAGGAAAAAAGAGAAAACAGAACACACAGAGGGACAGGCTGCCAACTTCTCTTCTTTTGACCTCAAGCTTCTCCTCCAGCATCCATTGGTTATTTCTCTCCTATCTCTGGATAAAAGTTACCTTTCACTCTGTCAAAACTAACTCATCAGCTTGTGTCCTTTATCCCAAGTCTCTGACCTTCCTTGGGGGTTAAGCTACTTCATCATCATCTTGACTTCATGACTGACTCTCACCCTCAACGTCTACAAATCCAGTCCCATTTTCTCCCCAGACACTGGTTTCTCCTGGAGCCACCTTCCTACCTCTTATCTTCCCATCACAAGCACTCACTGACCTTATTCTAGGTCTAATTTCTGCGCTTGCCATGAGGTCCCACATATCAATGCCAAATCCAACGTGCCTTATTCAGTCTTGAAACACTGCTGAGTTTCTCAGGGTGTCTAACTTTCCCCCTTGAATCTGGTTCTTTCTTTGGCTTCGTTGATACTTTGCATGGCTGTGATCACCTACTTCGATTTCTTTCTCTCGCCTCTTGAATGTGGCCGTGCCTGGTTGACCATAGTTATGTGACGTTTTGATGCTCTGCCAAGCTCAGCTTCATTCTCAGTGCTGGCTGCAAAGCCTCCTGCCCTCACTGGTCTGCTTCTCCTCTTGCTTCTGTTAGCTTGTCATTTCTTCCAGAAGATAGCTTTCAAAACCCAGCCCAAGCAAAGCCAAACTTCTCATCTGGCCCACTGTAGTACATCTTCTCTGACTGTGTGCTAGCTCAAAATGGACTCTCCGTTCTTCATAAACTGATCCCAATCCACAGGGTAATCTGCTAGTGGCCATCTGACTTGGTTTCCTGATCACAGTTGATCAGCAAGGGGCAGCCACTTGGCTGAGACTGAGTCACTCCTGTACCTCCCCTACTTCAGAAGCTAGAGAGACAGACAGCTAGTAAATGGTACTGTTTTAGTGGAAAGGTCAATGAATTACTGGTATTGGAAAGTTCTGCTAAAGTCTCTCTTTTAGGTAAGCCTGCTAGACTTGACTTCTGGTATGGATACAGACTCTTAGGTGATAGACTCACTGACGCTGCCCCTCCAGGAATCCTTAAAGGGCCAAACCATCTCTCTCCTCAAAGGGCTTGACATTTGACCCTGCTGTTGCTTTTCATGTCCACATTCAGAATGCCCAAACCTTGCCACTTCTATCTCCAGAACTAATCTGCTCTTCTCCATGTCCTCTACTGTTGCCCTGGTTGCAGCCTTTGTGATCTTCTTCCTGGGCTTGTCCAGCCTCTCCCTTGCTCCAGCAGTAATTCTGATCATACCACGTCTCCACATAAAACCCTAGGCTGAGTCGGATAACTCTTCCCACAGCATTAAGAACCCTTCTCATTTTGGCTCACAGATGCATGGGGCTTACCTTCTGCTATCTCCATCCCTTCTACATGCCAGCCAGGCCTGATGACCAGCCTCATCTAACATTCTCCATTCTTCACTTCCTCTATGACTTTTGTCCTGCTGTTCCCTTTGTCCCTCAGCCCTGGTAAAATCTTACTACTACTTCTTCAAGATCTATCTCAGGCCCTTTTCTCATCTCCTTGGAGAAATTCTGCCTTCATCCTCTGGGGCACAAGATTATTTGTCGTATTTTAAGTTTGCCTTCCCTTTCAGACTGTGAGACACGGGCTACATTTAAAGCCTGGCACCACAGTGACCAATCAGAAGTGGATGCTGAGTGCACTGGATCAGACACCATCAAATGTTTACCAGGAGAGGAAAAGGCCTGAGAGATCAGCCAAAACCAAAATATTTCCTCCCATTTCCATGGCTTTAGCCAAAATCAGGGAAAAGAAAGGATAGAGGAGTGCTGAGTAGGCAAGTTGAGTGGACTGTGTCCCAAACCGCCAGGCACCGATGTCTGAAAAACAGGACACTCATGAAATTGTCTTTAGACTCCAGAAAGAACATATTTACACAGTTTTAGAGTTTAAAATGCATTTCCATACACATTAACTGATCTAATTTTCACTGCCACCCCGTGAAGCAGTTAAAAGTTCATGAATGGCAGTTTGTACACGAGGGAACAGGCAGGTCAGGTGGTTTCAACAAGGTCACACTGTGTAATAAATGTCAGACCTCTGCTAGGAAACCCTTCTAACCTTCCACCCACTATTCTTTCTCTGCTGTATTACACTGCCTTTCCAATGGCAGAGTTAAAGTACAATGAAACAGTCTACTTGGGGGAACTGGGCATAGTAGGGGAGTCATAGTCGACTTCTAAATCATTTAACTCCCCTCCCACACACACCCTTTTTGCCACACATACCATCCAGTGGAGGTTAACCATGCAGTGCAGAAAATGTTACCCTATTTCCAGAAATATATACTGCCCCCAAAACTTTGATGGCAAAATATTTTAATTTTTCATAAAGCTACTTCCCCCCACCCCATAGACACAACTTGAAAAAAGAATCTGCATGCATGTGCTCCGGCTGAGCAGGAGGATGAGGTGTGCATATACGTACATGCATATACATACAGGTTTATTTAAATGATCAGATCTACACTTTTGGAGGTTGTTTGAAGCATCTTATCAAAAGAAAACACATTTTAAGCAAGAGGTTAAAAAAGTTTTTTAGACCCAAAGGCCATTTAATACAATAAATCCTACTTGGATAGTTTAGCAAACATCTTTTTTAAAACCCACATCCAACAGACTGGTTAGTACTGGATACTCAGATTTGGTTTCAAAGCTGAAATACCCCTGGTGTAATAGATCTTCTCATGAAATTCGGTTATATTATGCCTTAAAAAATAGGGACATATATTGATTGACAACTTAAATATTAACTCAATAGGCTACCTGGTGATATAAATAGGGGAAAAAGTGGTCATGGATTAGGAGTGAGAAGACTATGACACCAGCCCATCTTGGACTGCAAAGAATGTTAAATTCTATCCTAGAACCTAAAACAAGAAAAAAGGAGTCAAATATTCCACTCCATACAGACCCCATCTGGCCCAAACCATTCCCCAAGGAGTGCACCCCCAACACATGAGGTTTACTAACCACCTGCTACAGATGTTACTATGTCACTAATTAACAATGATCACAGAAAATGTGTCATACCAGAGGTTTTGTTATCATACACAACACATTAGTGGCTGCAGGAGTCTTTCTCTGAGAACTACTTGTCAGAAGGCAAGCTGACAAATGTCCACACCACTGGTCCAAGAAACCACAGCTAAGAGACAGAGCATTCGTTGGCATGTGGAGCTCTCTGGCACGCTCCCCGTTCTAGTAAAAACGGCTGGGACATGGCGGACAGTCCCAGTCGGGTGCTGAATCCTCCTACTCCTGGGCCTCCTTGCGGGTCAACTTGTAGATCTCAGTGGGCCCGTCCACGTGGGTGATAGTGGTGGTGAGCTGGAGTTCTTCCCCACTGTGTACACCCAGATCACCTGAAACAGGAATTTTGGTGTTAGATGTGATCAAGGAGGAAGGAGAAAGCAGGGATTCGCCTCACTAACAGCTGCCCAACCAGACCTCTTTCACATTCTGAGCTCAGAGAGAAAATTATGGCACAGATACCTAAAACTGGGGCTGACTTCTACCCTTTGCACTCGGACTTGGCAGTAATTTCTTAACATTTTTGTCTTCCAAAAAAGAATTTAATAACAGATGAGTGAGCCTACTGCTTATATTATTCATAGTAACATTTACCGAGAACTTACTTTGTGCCTAGTGCTATTCTCAATACTTTATACGTGATCTTTGTCAAGTGCTTCATGCTGTTTCTGCATCTATTGAGATGATCATGTGGTTCTGCCCTCTGAGGCAGGCACTCTGGTCTTGCCAGCTTTACAGGTGAGAAGCTGGGAGGGAGGCCAGGAAGAGGTGCAGACACATGATGGAGACAGGAAGAAGGTCTGATTCCAAGACCACATACACATTTGCTGTGAATAATTTACAAGCAGCTATGCCATGTGAAGGCAAAGAAAACCTGCCTATATTTACCAAAAGATTGGACAGGGTACTACATGTAATGCCTTTAGGAGTAATTAGGGGGTTTCTCCACCAAGGAAAAAAGTACCAGAAATGTGCTCTGAATTTTCTGTTGCCTCCAGGATTCTACACAACACCAGTGTTTTGGAGTCATCACCAGTGAACACAGGTATTCCTCTGCTAAAATGGCATAACGTGGCCTCTTCTCAACTATCAGGAGAAAAACAAGTTTCTGTGTTAAATCCTTAAAGTCTGCTACCTGCCATAAGACATTTAAGTGAAAATATAATTGCACGCATGTTTAGTTGCTACAGTCATGTCCGATTCTTTGAAACACCATGGACTGTACTCCGCCAGGCTCCTCTGTCCATGGGATTTACCAGCCAAGAATGCTGGAGTGGGTTGTCATTTCCTTTTCCATGAATATATAACTGGCAAAGGGAAAACGAAAAAACCCACACCCAATGCTTCTCAGTTAGACTGTGTATGTGGTGCATGTATATAGTCTTATTTGCAGAGAGGGGGACTGGAGAACAAAAGGTTATGGTTATATCTGGGATTTTTATACTTACACATGTACACATATGATTTCATAGTTTGGGGGATTAAAACTTTTCCTAGTTCAAAGCATGGAATTAAATACACAAGCTCTGTTTTCCATTGGGATTCCATACCTTTACTTAGAAGAAAGCTCTAGCCTGACCCTTAGGACTAACATCTTGTCACTAGTTTAGGACCTGCTGCGCATCCATGAATCTGAAGGCCTTAGGAACCCAGGGACCACCCCACTCACTGGCCCTGCAGACTGCCTGGCTGGTGCCCTTCATGAGTGCCACATGGTGTTATGTTTTCACTGTAGACCCTCGGAGGCTATGGAACTACTTTAGTCTTATGAAGTGCTGGCATGGCAGCTCTCTATCCAGGAGAATCCTTTGTCCTAGAAGGAGGGTCATTAGTTTTGCAGAGACTGCTAACGGCAATTTGGGGCTGTACTAGCAAGTAGTCCACCACCTTCCTCTTTAGTATAGTGGTGAGTATCCCCACCTGTCATGTGGGAGACCAGGGTTCAATTCCCTGATGGGGAGACAACACACCCTTTTGGGCTTCCCTGATAGCTCAGCTGGTAAAGAATCTGCCTGCAATGCGAGATACCCCGGTTTGATTCCTGAGTCAGGAGGTTCTCCTGAGAAGGGATAGGCCACCCACTTCAGTATTCTTGGGCTTCCCTGGTGGCTCAGATGGTAAAGAATCTGCCTGCAATGCAGGAGACCTGGGTTCTATCCCTGGGTTGGGACAATCCCCTGGAGGAGGACATGGCAACCCACTCTAGTATTCTTGCCTGGAGAATCCCCATGGACAGAGGAGCCTGGTGGGCTATAGTCCACAGGGTTGCAGAGTCGGACATGACTGACTTAGCACAGCGCAGCAAGTATCCCATCAAAGGACAGGGGGTGGAGCAGGTACCAAAGGGGTGTCAATCCAGCCTCCAACACTCCTGACCCTTGGCACAGCACTAATAGGTGGAAAGTCTGCCTAAAGGTTTTACACAGAGCTGCCTGGGGCCACGCAGAACCTTTCCCAGGTCACTAGCTTGTTTTCTCACTGCTGCAACTTCTGGCTCACTCCTCATTCAAGAACAGGTATAAACCTCAAATTTCTTGCTCAAAGCTAGTTCTGGATTTCCATATCTGGCTGAGCCACCAAAACTTCAAAGCAGATTCCATGATCTGCATGTCTGAAAGTCATCAAAATTTCAAAGAGTGTCCTGACCACCCGAGTAGGCCTATTAGCAGCTCCAAGTGTTTACCCAAGAAATCCCTTTCATTGAAGACTTCTTGGAAATAGACATAGAGTGTAATTCTACTTCAGTTTTGAACCAAAGGTGCCAAGTATTTAAGCTTAAAATGTGATTCCAATTAGCAAGTCCTAGAAAATGTGTCTAACCCTACAGATTACATCACATGAAGGAACAAACAAAATTACCTGCTGGTTTTTTTTTAATTTTAACAAATATTGTCCTATGTCTGACTCTATTCTAAACACTTTACAAATATTAATGCATTTAATCCTCATTACCAACCCTTTGATAGGGGTATTATTTCATCCTCCTCATTCTTTTGAAGAAGAAACTGAGGCAGAGAGAGGTCAAGTAACTTTCCCGAGGCCCAAGTGGATAACAGGATGTGGGGCTGAAACTGGAGCTATGAGGCTCCAGAATCCAGGCTCCTCAACCTTAAGCTATGCTGACTCTGAAATATTCAAGTTTCCAACTGCCATTGAGACTGCGGGTGAAGTATGAGTCCCCGTGCGATGCATTATCACCATAAATATATACATACAGCAACTTGGATGAATTGTTCAGCATATTAATTTTGCTTTTGCATCTGATGAAAGAGAATTTATAGCACACAACCTCAGTGCGCTGATAGTAAACAGAGCTATTATTTATGAGTATTTACCGTATACACGATTAGGGGCTTAGCATGCCCAGTATTTCCTACTAAGATGTGAAGACACCAAGGCTCAAATAGGCAATGAATTTCTATAATGTGACCAGGCTTGCTCCCGGCAGAGCTGGAATGAGAGCCCAGATCAATGGGATTCTGGTTAGCAAAATCTATGATCATGCATGGTTCTACTGTACCATGAAGGCCAACATTTTCCCCTTAGGGAACGGATGGGAATGTGGCAGTGACATAGCAGGAGTGGGGATCCCATCACACTCCCTCTTCTGCCAAGGTCTCACTCCATCTGTTACCCTCCCTCTCTCAGCTTCTGCTGCTCAGCACACAAACATGCTTGAAGTCTTTTCCCTTCCAAGACAAAAAAAAAAGCCCTTCCAAAAATGTGATATGTTGTTTATTAGGGAGGAAGGGCAGAATAAATGGAAAAGAATAAATTATGAAAGGAAAAGAATTCTTTAGTTTGCAGTAAGTCTCTTTCCCTAGTTATGATATCAATTCATCTCAGCTAATCAAGAATAAGATGAAGGCTTATTTCCAACCACTGTGAAATGAGACCAATCTCTGGCATTGAATGTAATCTCAAAGGACTATCAGTGGATCCATATCACATCCACGGATATGCAGCTGCTGCTGGATTTTAGCTGCCTGGAATGCATACTGGGGATGTAGAAAGCTACACAAAACGCACTCTAATGATATAATAATGAGCACAGCTTCCTAAGATTGGCAGCATTCTAATGACAATCATTTGTATATCTCTGGATACTTTAGTCAAAAGACAGGGAACTCCTAATTGAATTTCAAGGCTGTTTCACAAATTTGGGAGAGAGCCACCGTTTTCTAATATTAATAAGGGCTACCTAATTCTGTCCTCACAAGCACTAGGATAAATTAACACCTCATTATCCAGATGTGGAAGCCAGACAACTCTTACACCATGAGTTCATATTTATTTCTTGAGGTCACAGTATATATTGGAATCAGGATTCCAAACCATCTGTGTCCCCTTTGAGACTATGTTCTTTCTATAACACCCCTGCCTTTTCTGTGGAATTTTTTCCCACAACAAATCTCCTCCTATTCACCTTCAAAGCTAAGCTCAAATGATAATGACGTCCCTGGTTCATGGCAAAATGAAAAAAATCAAGGCGTGAGTAATGTTTGTAAAGCAAAATTATTTCCATATCAAGGACTGTTGTTTACTCTTAAGATTACATTCTTTCTGCATTTTGGGTGTTAACAAACTGGTGAATGGTGGGTTTTCTAAATCTTTAAAAAAAAATTTTTTTCTTTTTTTTTAAAGAATATAAATCACCAGGACAGTATCTGGTATGTAGTTAAGTGATCATTAAAACACCCACCAAGATATCCTAGCATGGGCTGGTCCAACTGCCCCCTGCTCTGCCTGGTTTCCCGTCCCACATCCCAGCACTGGTATTCCCCACGAGGGTTTAGGGACAAACACGCAGCTAGAAAACAGGTGTGCTTTGGGATGACTCAGCCTTTGTGATCCCTTCTGGGCAATAAGGCAGAGTGAGATCTTGGTGAGACAGGGTTCAGGAACCCTGGGTCCAGCCATCTCTCAATTCCTTTCAACCATCAAGATAGTTTATAACAGGCTTGAAGTGTGCCATTTCCTGTCTCCAGACACTCAGTGCCAGGCCTCTCTAAGAAGGGAACACATGAAGCCTGGACATTTTGCGTGAAATCTTAGCATGATGGCTGGAATCATATGCCATCCCTATTCATTTGTTGAAGTCCTATTTCCCAGTACCTCAGGATGTGAGTGTTTAGACACAGGGTCTTTAAGGAGGTGACTAGTGTGAAATGAAGCCGCTGGGGTGAACCCTAATCCAATATAATCATATGCTATGATTTTTCCAGTAGTCATGTACAGATGTGAGAGTTGGACCATAAAGAAGGCTGAGCATCTAGGAGAATTGATGCTTTCGAACTGTGGTGTTGGAGAAGACTCCTGGGAGTCCCTCGGACAGCAAGGTGATCAAATCAGTTAATCCAAAAGGAAATCAAGCCTGAATTAGAAGGAGTGATGCTGAAGCTCCAATACTTTGCCACCTGATGTGAAGAGCCAACTCATTGGTAAAGACCCAGTTGATGGCAAAGACTGAGGGCAGGAAGAGAAGGAGGCAACAAAGGATGAGATGGGGGGGGGGGTGGCATCGTCGACTCAGTGGACATGAGTCTGAGCAAAGTCTAGGAGATGGTGAAGGACAGGGAAGCCTGGCGTGCCGCAGTCCATGGGATCACAGAGTCGAACACAACTTAGCAACTTCTCACAAGAAAAAGAAATTAGGATACAGACACACACAGGGGGAGAATATGTGAAGACGCAGGATGTCAAGCCCCACTTCAGAATCGAGTCCAGTCCAGGAGGCAAGGCCCAGGNAGGGAAGCCTGGCGTACCGCAGTCCATGGGATCACAGAGTCGAACACAACTTAGCAACTTCTCACAAGAAAAAGAAATTAGGATACAGACACACACAGGGGGAGAATATGTGAAGACGCAGGATGTCAAGCCCCACTTCAGAATCGAGTCCAGTCCAGGAGGCAAGGCCCAGGCCATCACTGCTCACAGACATCAAGGGGAAGCCAGGGAAATCAGGGGTGGGTCCATGTTATCCAGCACACAAGCTGGGGAAAGATCGCAACACAAAGCAGCCACTGCTTAAGACTCACAACTCACACCAAACCTTTACTGAGGCAGCAAAGGCCAAAGCCACCTCTTCCTATGAAACAAGCAGCTGGAGACCTCAGGGGCCTCCAGAAGCTAAACTGCCACCAAGGGGTAGCTCCAAAGGCATGCGGCCCAGGCTTGCTGCTGTGGCTTCCAAAAGAAAGAGTGTGTCAGGCAGAAGCCATTCAGCACACACAGAAATAGAACGGAACCTGTCAGCAACTAGTGTCTCCTGTTCCCTAGGTCATCCAGTCAGGAACTCCATTTCTTACTTTTTCTCTAAAACCTTCTGACAAGAATTTCGTAGACGAAATAACACAAAAATGTAACCTAGTATCAAGAATTGTCTGACTTCCTGAGCAGCTCCAACTTTTTTCTCTATGTGAACTGGTGACTGAGGGGACCTGGTCAGTGTGTCTCGTGTGCAGGGAGGGCGTTGGTATCGCAGCCCTGGGATAGGCAGCCTGCTCTCCGGGCTAAGGGTCACCACCAGCCTGAGCTGGAGTTCGTTTCTGCCTGGGAAGACGTTAGGAATGAGTCACAGAGCGGTGATGGAAACAGGTAAAAGGAAGAGCAGCCTCCTCAGCTGGCGCTAGTGGTACAGAACTCGCCTGCCATGCAGGAGATTAAGAGATGCGGGTTCGACCCCTGGGTTGGGAAGATCCCCTGGAGAGGGCGCGGCAACCCACTCCAGTGTTCTTGCCTCGGAAATCCCATGGACAGAGAAGCCTGGTGGGATGCAGTCCAGTGGGTTGCAAAGGGTCAGACACGACAGAAGGAGCATTAACATGCACACACGCAAAAGGAAGAGCTTTAATGAAGACCCAGGAGCAGCAGGGGAGAAAAGGCGAATGGTCCTTGAAAGAGAATCTAAAGTATCTTTGCTAGATTAAAAAAGAAGTGTATTATGCTGACTGCGTATATGAACACATGCATCCTTTTTCAGACTAAATGACTGTCTGTAAACAAATGAACACATGGATCGTCTCACATACACAGACTGATCTGAACACATTTATTATACCACACTGCAGCTACAGTGGATCAACCAGCAGTTTGGAACCCAGAACACCACACCCCTGCGGCACCAATCGGCCGCTGACACATGAAAACATTCTGGCTCGGACAGTTTGGCTGGAGCTGTCCTGCCACGTCCTGGTTTCAAGAGGCAGAGAAGGAAGTCTCATCTCCCAGGCCAGGCTACTCGTTCTGTGAGAGCAAGGACTGTGTCTTTATCGCTCATCCTCTCAAACCCCACACAGTGCTAAGCACTGCGGCACCCACTGCTTCTATGGGTCGCTTTCCAAGCCACACAATAAAGAGAAACAGAATTATGTGAGAGAAAATGCTCTTTGGAAAGCGACCCTTTCTCAAACCTGCCTCCCACTTCATTTCTCTTCGTCATTCCTTGACAGAACAAGAGAAGCAAAATCAAGCTCTCTGCTTTCACTTTCTTCCTACCCACTCCCCCTCTACATATACATACTCCTCGGCATCTCTCTCCATCTCCCAAACAAAATGCTTCTTAACATCTCTTTCTCTTTCCTTAGCCTCCCTGGCTTCCGCTGCATCAGAAACTGCTTACCAAGTTCCTGGAAATGAACTTTTTTTCCCCAGCGGTCCACCCAGGATCCGTCTCATGAAGGGAAGAACACAACACACCTGGGATTCATTCTCTATAGCAAGAAATCCGACTTCTTGGCTCTGGACCTTAAAAGCTAGAGTGGGGAGGGAGTCCAAGCCATTTAAAAATAAAAACTTTCCACAAGAAGGGGAAAGAAGGCTGGGGAGAGGAGGAGGAACGCCATCCAGAGACTCAGAGAAGTTAAACATACAGTGTATCCTTCTGAGAGTTCATTTTCTAGGTTTCCATGTAATATTCCAAATTAGCTCTTTCCAAGGAGCTTCAAAATCTTGGTAAATGCTCCATAATTCCTGTGATACAGTGTGTGGTCTGGCAGCGGATGAGGAGACGAAAAGAGAGCAGAGGAGGAAAACGATCAGAGAACCCAACTTGGGCGAGCCCTATCCAGACACAGCACTGCCCAGGGGCTCGAGAAGCACAGAAAGCCACCAGGGGCTCGCTGACTGCTGCAGAGTCACAGCGGTCCGTCATCACCACAGAGATGCTGAATTGTGTGACTACTGCGTTTATGATCAGAACAGGGTCCCCAAAGAGCCTGCCGCTGGACTGCTTGAATGATTTTCAACCAGGGCCCTACTGGCATGTTGGGCAGGACCACTCTTTACAATAAGGGACTGTTTTCCTCAACGTTGGACATAGAGCACCCCTAGCATGTAGCCACTACATGCAGGCAGCACATTCCAGTCGTAAACGACAATCCAGAACCACCATGTCTGTTTCCAAACACCTCTTGGCATGGGATTCGGGGAATATGACCTCCTGTGGGAGAATAGCTTTGAGCTTTCTGTGAAATTGCAGATCTGTGTGTTGTGTGGTCTTCAACAGCAACAAATCTGCTGGAGAACAAATTAAGTACTTTCCTCCACTGCAAGGTTTGAAGCCTAGGACGGTGGCTGTTGTCCTGGGTGAGAAGTCCTCATGGGAGCTGCCTAGCACCTGGCTCACAGGTCAAGCATCCAGTGTCACTGGGTAGAAGGCAGTCATCCTGCCCCTGTAGGCTTGGCCACAGCTCTGGCCTCGCATGTGCCTGAAAGTGTTGGGCTTGGGTGAATTCTTACCAGTGTTTGGAAAACCCTTACATATGGCAGAATCACCGCCTGGATGGCCACTATATGAAAGGAGGTGCTCTTCTGCCCCTTCCCTGCTAGTAGGAAGAAAGTCAATCATAGACTTTATGTTCCCAGAAGACTTTAAGAGATCACGTACAGGTGGGAAAAGTGATGCACAGGGAGGGCAAGCAGTTTGACAAGTCACACAACAAAAACAAGCAGAGCAGTTTACATCCAAAAACTGCTACAGCACACCCTTAACTTTTACCCACTAGGATTATCATTCCAACATCCTGGGAAGTCCAGCTACTGCTACAGGTGGTATTTCCCTGGAAGGTAGGAACTCTGCCTACTAGGTTCCTGCTTAATATTCTTCGGTCAAGGCCAGGTCCATATCGTTTCTGTCACAGTCCAACAGGATGGTCATGAAATGAAACCAAGATTTTTGTTAACAAGTCCAGAACTTCTTCCTCCGGCATTTTAGACGGCCATGGGGAGAGAACTGTGATGCTGGAGAAGACTCTTGAGAGTCCCTTGGACAGCAAGGAGATCAAACTTTTTTGACCACTAAAACCTACCAGCATCCCATGGCAACCATATTCTATTGAATATAATTTGCCACACGCCAACTGGAGTGATCAGGAGGAAACATTTTGAATAGACCCAAAAGATGAACAGGGTTTTGTCAGGCCCANCACAGCGGTCCGTCATCACCACAGAGATGCTGAATTGTGTGACTACTGCGTTTATGATCAGAACAGGGTCCCCAAAGAGCCTGCCGCTGGACTGCTTGAATGATTTTCAACCAGGGCCCTACTGGCATGTTGGGCAGGACCACTCTTTACAATAAGGGACTGTTTTCCTCAACGTTGGACATAGAGCACCCCTAGCATGTAGCCACTACATGCAGGCAGCACATTCCAGTCGTAAACGACAATCCAGAACCACCATGTCTGTTTCCAAACACCTCTTGGCATGGGATTCGGGGAATATGACCTCCTGTGGGAGAATAGCTTTGAGCTTTCTGTGAAATTGCAGATCTGTGTGTTGTGTGGTCTTCAACAGCAACAAATCTGCTGGAGAACAAATTAAGTACTTTCCTCCACTGCAAGGTTTGAAGCCTAGGACGGTGGCTGTTGTCCTGGGTGAGAAGTCCTCATGGGAGCTGCCTAGCACCTGGCTCACAGGTCAAGCATCCAGTGTCACTGGGTAGAAGGCAGTCATCCTGCCCCTGTAGGCTTGGCCACAGCTCTGGCCTCGCATGTGCCTGAAAGTGTTGGGCTTGGGTGAATTCTTACCAGTGTTTGGAAAACCCTTACATATGGCAGAATCACCGCCTGGATGGCCACTATATGAAAGGAGGTGCTCTTCTGCCCCTTCCCTGCTAGTAGGAAGAAAGTCAATCATAGACTTTATGTTCCCAGAAGACTTTAAGAGATCACGTACAGGTGGGAAAAGTGATGCACAGGGAGGGCAAGCAGTTTGACAAGTCACACAACAAAAACAAGCAGAGCAGTTTACATCCAAAAACTGCTACAGCACACCCTTAACTTTTACCCACTAGGATTATCATTCCAACATCCTGGGAAGTCCAGCTACTGCTACAGGTGGTATTTCCCTGGAAGGTAGGAACTCTGCCTACTAGGTTCCTGCTTAATATTCTTCGGTCAAGGCCAGGTCCATATCGTTTCTGTCACAGTCCAACAGGATGGTCATGAAATGAAACCAAGATTTTTGTTAACAAGTCCAGAACTTCTTCCTCCGGCATTTTAGACGGCCATGGGGAGAGAACTGTGATGCTGGAGAAGACTCTTGAGAGTCCCTTGGACAGCAAGGAGATCAAACTTTTTTGACCACTAAAACCTACCAGCATCCCATGGCAACCATATTCTATTGAATATAATTTGCCACACGCCAACTGGAGTGATCAGGAGGAAACATTTTGAATAGACCCAAAAGATGAACAGGGTTTTGTCAGGCCCAGAGGGAGGTGGGGCATGTCTGGGGACTAGGCATATGGCCAGGGCTTCAGTGGCTCAGACAATGCCAGTGCAGGAGACCTGGGTTCAATCTCTGGGTTGGAACAATCCCCTGGAGAAGCGAATGGCAACCCACTCCAGTATTCTTGACTAGAGAATTCCATGGACAGAGGGCCTGGCAGGCTGTATAGTTCATAGGTCAGAAAGAGTGGGTCATGACTGAGCGACTAACACTTTCACTTCAGGGTAAAGCAGGTATGAAAAAAGAGAAGAAAGAATAAAGGTGGAGCCAAACAATGTAGGCTTAAGTATGCAAAGAAAGAGGAGCTATCAGATGCGTTGCTTACCAGGCCACCTCTTCCATGGCACTAGCACTGGCCCATGCAGCAATGTTCATTTCCCTCTGCCATGGCTGGTAGAGAAGTCCCAGGCAAGTCCCTCCCTTCTCTTGGGTCTCAGTTTCCTCGTCTGTAGAACTGCTGGACTAAGTTCTCCAAGGCTCCTTGCAGCATTAGCACCACAGATAGCACATACCAGCACTTAAGGGGAAGACGGTGATGGGGACAGGAGCATGGCCATTGGTTTGGACAAGTCAACAGGCTTACAGGAGAATGAGCAGGGAAAAAATGAGGCCAGCTCCACTTCGACTTAGGGCCCAGTCCCCATCTACACAGTATCTCAGATTGTGGTTCTCACACTAGAAGAATAAATTTGGCACACTTTCCAACAGTCAATTTTGTTCAAATAATTGAGAAAAGCAAATTTAATTTTTGTACTAAGACTGGGAGATATTGTAAACTAGAATGTAATATTCCCAATTCATTTTAAATATTTTTTAAAATGAGGATTCATAGAAATATCAGTCCTGTATTGGCTTTTTGTGTTATGGCCCCAGAGTCCCTAGAGGTGCTTGTTTACACTTGGAGAAAAACATTTGACTAGGGAACCTGGAGCCTTTGCTGCCTGTCTGAAAGAGTCGGAAGCCTACTTATCCTGAATAAAGCTATACCAAAGAGACTGGAACTCACCGTTGGATTGGTCTTCCCCATAGTTCTTATGAGATGGCGCATACAAGAACATCAAAGCAAAGACATACAGGTTCCACATGCCATAGATGCCAGTGAAAAAGGCACTATTCACTTGGACTGTGACACCGCCCCACTTCCAATGGCCTTCAGTCACCTATGGGAAAAAGGGGTGCCATTCAATTGGAACCAATAAGAAACAACTCCAATGTAACAATCACCTAACACAAACACCAAGTCTCTCCCATACATGGAAAAGCGAAGGGCCATGTAAGATTCCGTTTTTTTTAAAGGTTTTCTTTTTAAAAATTTTGGCTGTGGTTGGTCTTCATTGCTACACGTGGGCTTTCTCTAGTTGCAGTGAGTGGAGGCTAATCTCTGTTGCAGCGTGCACGCTTCTCTTGTGGTGGCTTCTCTTGTTGCAGAGCACAGGTTCTAGGTGCATGGACTTCAGCAGCTGTACACATGGGCTCATTAGTTGCGGCACATGGGCTTGAGAGCACCCGCTCAGTAGTTGTGGTGCACGGGTTTAGCTGCTCTGCAGCACGTGGAATCTTCCTAGACCAGGGACTGAATCGGTGTCCCTTACACTGCAAAGTGGATTCTTAACCACTGGACCACCAAGAAAGCCCCAGGATTCCATTTGTCAATCTGAATCATCCTAGGATGAATTAAGGTTAACTGAGGGTTTCCTATGTCAGGCACAAAGTCAATGGTTCTCATCTTGTCTGCACATCAGCGTCACCTGGAGAGTATTTCTTTCTGAAATAGTACATTGTTACACCTAACTTAGTGAACCTGCATTTGAGTCTAACCCTTTCCACAGTTATAGTTCCTCCCCTACTATCCACCTTCCACTTTTGTAAGGTGGATGTAAGCACCTTGCAGGCAAGACCAGTTCTGATTTGTTTTCTGCCATATCTTCAGGACTTGATGTACCCCAGCATTGATTAAATAAACAAATGGTCCTTGGACTGAGTAGTTTTCCTGGGTGGGGCAGTGTAGAGAAGCAGAAAGACACAGGGTTGAAGTCAGAAACCTGGCTTCAAATCCAGCCTCTCCCACTCCCTTTCTGTTTAACTTAAGAGAAGTAAGATTAAGACCCTAAACTTCAGTTTTCTTAGGTACAAAACAAAAACTTGCAGGGTTAACCACTAAGGAGAATTAGGTAAAAATATTTTTAGGAATTTCCTGGCCCACAGAAAACATTCAATAAATCTTATCTTATAATGTTACATATGTAAGCCACTCACGAAGGTAATTATGAAGCTTTCATATGCTTTACAATTTGGCAAGAATGTTTTGAGGCTGGTTTTGTCTATGTTGATGACATGGTAATTGCTTTAAGGGCTATCTGATGACATATGGATTGCACTAAGAACTGTCACGAAAACTGTGGAGCACAGGAACTACAAATGTGTGCGGGTTCTGAGATCAGTGAAATGATTTTGACTACTGCCTGCTACAGGATATCATGAAAGTAAAAGTCGCTCGGTCGTGTCTGACTCTTTGCAACCCCATGAACTTTACAGCCATGGAATTCTCCAGGCCGGAATACTCGAGTGGGTAGCTTTTCCCTTCTCCAGGGGATCTACAACCCAGGGATTGAACTGGGGTCTTCCGCATTGCAGGCGGATTCTTTACCAGCTGAGCCACAAGGGAAGCCCACAGGAAACCTTAAATGAGAATAAAAGAAAGTGTCAGACAGCTGTTTCTGTGATAGCTTAATGAGGCTGGATTACATAATCCATCTCTAGGAGCCCCTCCTTCTAGCAGCTAAAGTATAAGATGGCAAGCTATCTCTAAATGTTAATGACTTATACAAGCAGGTTGCTTTCACCTCCTATTTATGAGGCTGTGGATCTATATTCATTTGGTACCCTCTGTATAACTCATATGACTTACAGAGCCACCAGGAAGAATAAAGCTATAAGGGCAGGTATTTCCTTCTGAAAGACCTGAAGTGTCAGTTAACCAGGTTAATGAATTATAGACTTATCACTTATTTACTTTTAGTTTGACCTTGGTCATACATAATTTTTCATTTTTGTGATTCATAAACAAACCACCATCACTAAGCTATTTCCTTTGGGAAATAATTCGCTATATGACATGCTCAGGGAAGTGTTAGCAAAAAAGTATTTCATTAGTGATTTTAGAATAATTCACCAGCATTCAAGCTATTCAGGACTGCTTCTTAGAAACATCACCAAATATCACTCTTCTTACTTTTAAGTACAGTACTTCCATGTGTATGGAAGATCTCATTTAGCCTTAATAACAGCTCTATGAGGTAGGCAGGTAACATCTCAACTCATGGGTAAACTGTGACACAGAGAGTATCTTGCCCAAGAGTATTCAGCTAGAAAGTTATGGCTCTGGTTCACCAAAGGTGGTGGGTGCTCCTAACTACTATACAACACAAGAGTAGGAATATTATCTTAAATAGGATGAGTCTCTCACTTAGAGAGACTAAGAGGCAACTATTACATTAGGTCAAATTTCCTTTGAAATTCACTTAATTGGGCATTATGCATATATTTATACAGTATATATATATATATATATATGGAGAGAGAGAGTATATATGTATTATATATATACTATATATAGTTTGTATATTCAAATCTGTATAAAATATAGATGCACTGTGTATCTCAGATGTAGTGTTTGGTATATAACTGCATATACATGCAAAATACAATTTTACGGTAGAACCACTGAAAATGAAATGCTTATGAGGGACACACTGGAGCCAAGACTGGCTGAAGAAACAGTAGATTCATGCCCCCTGCACATGCCTGCTTCAGGACATGTGCACTTGTTTAGAATGGAGTTGCAGAATTACCCATACTCTTTAATTTGTAATCTCTAAATGTGTTATTTCCTGCTGAGGGCAAAGAGTTGAATTTGCATAACTGGACTGTATACATAACGTCACTCTACTGTTAGGAGACCCCATTGTGCCTTCCTCTCTCCTCTCTCAATTATTCATGCTTGAGACATCCTGAGCTCTGAGTACATTCCCACTAATACATACCACAATGAGCAGCCTCAACAGAGCAGGCCTTGTGAGTCCAAGTCTTATGAATGCTAAGGCAAAGAGGTGCCAGTCACGCCCTTTAAACTTTCAGAGAGAAAAATCAGGTAGCCCCAACCACAAAAAGAAAAAGGAAAATAATCTCCCGTCTACCTAAAGTCTTATTTCTAAAAGTCCCCCTTTTTCCTGATTTCACATTTGAACAATTTACTTTTGTGTGAAAACACCCAATTATACCCCTGTAGCCAAGTGAAGGTCAAATCCCTTTACACCCTTTACACCCAGTAGTCTTGACAACCAGCATTCCACTTCACAACAAGATTTCCAGATCCCAGACACAGGCTCTCTTACTGGAAACATTTCCTCTATAAGTAACAGAATGAAGTGATGACATGCCTACCCCCCACCCTCCCCCCAAAAAACCTGCAGACTGGCTCTCTGGGAGTTTGTGCATGTGACTTGACCTGAATGTCAGGTACCTGGAGTCCCCTTCGTGAAGGTCAGTGGCCTTCTCTCCTGCATTGCACTTCTGTTCCCCACTGCCTGCCACCTCTAAATGGAACGCCTCTTTCTTTTCCAGAGTGAAGGGGCTAAAATACCAGACTGTGCTGTGCCATCGCCCCGTTGCTATGACTGAGGCCATTAAAATGGCAGGCATTAAAGACTGCATCTCAGTATCCAGCTACAAAGCCTCAAGGTCACTGCATTCCACAGCTTCCATCAGCTTTTCATTCCTGGCCTCGGAGCTTCAATATCCTGGCGAGATCCCCTCGCATTATATTTCATGGGGCTTAAATGCAAGCTCTCCCAGCAAGTCTGAGAGTATAATGGGAGTTTTTAATACATTCCTTTTACCTAAGGCTGGGATCTATTTCAAAAAGTTACCCAATAGGTTTCCTTTCAGGTGAGCTCATTGCTGAGACATTCCAAAATGACATTAAAAAATAAATCCTCTGATGACTGTATTAATACAGTACCTGGGACACTGAGAGTTATGCCTGAAAACGTCTTAGATATCTAAAAATAAACCTTAAAAAAAAAAAAAAAAAACAGCAGGAGGACTGTAAGGAGCTAATGGAATCCGAAAGACCTCATTGCTACCCTCTTAGAGTTGAAATCCACTCCAGGCTGACTGTTGACTGTCGCAGCAGATATAAAAAGCCAGCCACAGGCTGGAGCCCTGCTAGAAAATACTAGGGCAGTAGAATATCAATCTTTTTCTAAAAGCCACAAAGTCTGCAACTTGGAAGACTGGCCTCTTTTGCTTCAAAAAGGTGCACTAATTAAATATGTACAAGATAAATTTGGGCAACATGTAGCCACCTTAAACACCAGCACAAAGTTCCTCTTGACTTCAGGTGGGAGGGACTCTGCAGAAAGTAAGTGGGGGGTGGGGTGGGACTGTGGGGATGACTTCAGCTTCCTAAAGTTGCAGAGAGACTTCCCTGGCAGTCCAGTCCAGTGGTTAAGACTCTGTGCTTTCACTATAGGGAGCACGGGTTCAATCCCTGGCTGGGAAACTAAGATCCTGCATGCCACACAACACAGCCAAAAATAAATAAACAAGAAAATAAAGTGGGAGAAATACCTGCTGAGTGCCCTTTCTTTCTGTCTCCCTGAGAACGTATCTTGGTAATACCTTTTAATCCTCAGCTACCTTCCTCAAGGTTCTGTTTCTCCAAGAATGCGTCCTTCTCTCTCAGCCTTGCAGAACTGGCTGTTTTACGTGTCACAGTGCATTACTGAGGGACTAGAGGACTAGAAAGCTTTTTGGCCACATGAGGGAATCAACCAAGGGATAAGTCTGGCCTCAGACACCCTTGTTGGAGCCTCAGCTGGTTGAATAAAAAACTTATTCAGAATTTGAAATATTTTTTACCGCATTTGGAGTGGAAAGTGAAGTTTCCAAAGTTTTATAAACAAACAGTCTGATACAAACACAGCACTGTTATAGGTCAAAGCAAAGGTGGTGAACAGGACTTCCTAAGACATGCATGCGTATTTATTTTTTTCTACTCACTTCAGCCTTCAGCAGGAGAACTAGCTCGGCCCAGCAGATGTAGCCAAAAGGGCTCTAGGGGGTAGAGGCACCCTTGAGTTTCCCTGGATAGAATTCAAGGGGTCCATGAACTAGAGTGAGAAAACAATTATATCTTTATTCTCACCAGTCTCCAACTGAAAGGCTACCATTTCTTTCCATTGTGAAAAAATAATTCCCATAGTATTAGCACCACCTGAAATTTTGTCTCCAACAGAAATCATATTTTCATATCAATACTACAGATCTGAAATATCTGTGAAAGTATAATTGCAAATATATACCATCTATCTATATGATTCCCTTTTAAATCCAAGTATTCTGTTTACTTAAAAACACTCAAAGAAGAGGCTTTTGGATGTTTGGGAGGCCGTGGCCTTCACCCATGTTTGCCTAAGGGGTCCAGAACACACAAAAAGCTTAGGAGCCCCTCTTCTAAAAGGAAGCTTGCTAGCTGAATGGGGCAAGTCTTGTTGGAAGGCTACACCTGCACCACTAACATTCTTAATTTTTGCCAAATATAGGGATGACAGAGCAATTGGCAAAGAAAATCAGAAAGATTGGATTCTGGTTCCTAACTTACTGGACATCCTTTGACACGACATTCACCCTGTTGCTCTTCATAAGAGGACAGCTATTCACACTCACAGTGTGCCAGGCAGTCCACAAATCCCTTTATAAGCGTTACTTCATATGATCTGTACAGCCACCTACTTCAGGTGGTACTATACATCCATTTTATGGATAAGAAAATTAATCCGTGGAATTGTTAAGTAATCCATTCACAGCTCACCCAGTGGAAGACAGCATAAATGGGAAACGTCTCTAAGGCCATTAAATTTCATATTCTAGCAAACTGGGATATCCTACTTCCCCAAAAGACTTCTGTGAAGCTCAAAAGAATGATAGATATGTAAGCTTCCCTGGTGGCTCATATGGTAAGGAATCTGCCTGAATTCGGGAGACCGGGGTTCAATACCTGGGTTGGGAAGATCCCCTGGAGGAGGGCTTGGCAATCCACTCCAATATTCTTGCCTGGAGAATCCCCATGGACAGAGGAGCCTGGTGGGCCACAGTCCATGGGGTTGCAAAGAGTCGGACACAACTGAGCGACTAAGCACAGCATATGATTTAAACAGTACTTTCCACTTTCCAAAACAAGTTATCGATATTTAAAAATCATTATCATGACTGAGATTTTCAAGTATAGCAAAATTTTGAGTTTGGGAAATAACTAGCAAAAGGTCGGAGAAGGCAATGGCACCCCACTCCAGTACTCTTGCCTGGAAACTCCCATAGATGGAGGAGCCTGGTGGGCTACAGTCCATGGGGTCACACAGAGTCGGACACAATTGAGCGACTTCACTTTCGTGCACCAGAGAAGGAAATGGCAACCCACTCCAGTGTTCTTGCCTGGAGAATCCCTGGGACGGAGGAGCCTGGTGGGCTGCTGTCTATGGGGTCGCACAGAGTCGGACATGACTGAAGCGACTTAGCAGCAGCAGCAGCAACAGCAAAAGGATAAAACTCTATCAAGGAGACTTTTGAAATATATTTCATGTTGTAAGCGGCAATATAATTATCATAAAGAATGGCTGATGGACTGTAAAAGGATCTATGTTAATGCTGGATAAGGATCAAATCAAATGAATACTTGCTCGTTGTTATTCTTCTACAGAGCTTGAAAAGTCATTCTCTTAAGTGAATGAAACAAGTGCCCTTCAATCTAGCAGCAGGCTTTTATTTACTAACTTTTTCCTCCTATGAGACAGCACTGAAAGGAAAATTCAGTCTACCTCTGGAAAAGTGATAACAAGTCCCAGATCAGAGCAGCCTGAAACAAAGAGCTTGATGAGCTGCCCAGCATAACAGCTGGTTCACTCCTTTCTCAGTAGCTCTATAGAATTTGCTGTAAAGTAGAGGCACCTTTTCAGGACATTCTCATCCTGACCTCCTTGGGTCCACTTACCTGACTAACAATGAAGAAGATGACCGTCATGGCAGCACAGGCCAAGGTGATAAGCATGAGGAACTTGAACCTGAAAATTAGCCCCTATTAGGAAAGAGAGAAAGAGCAGTTTAATACTCTACCACCAATCTTTTTCTCAAAGTATAAACCTATCAAAAGCTAGTTTTAAAGAAATCTGTAAAACCAATCCCTAAGAGGGACAGTAAAATAATTTCACATAGTAACATTTCTCCTGCAGAGGTGAATGTGGCTGAAAAATTTATTGGGCCAAATATTTCCTAGCTTCTTATCTCTCACGAAACAGTGATACCAGAGTCTGGGAAATTACATTCACAGCACGTCATGAGGCTGCTAATTTCCCTGCTAAGCTGGTTATGCTTCTCTGCAAGGGTTCAAAGTTACCAAATCCAAGTTTTCTGCGGTTGTAATAAAATTCTGCTCCAGTGAACAAAAAGAAATGTGCATATTAATCACCATGAAGTGGACCGGGTTGCATTTTCTCATGTGTCATTCCAGTTTGAGTCATGCGCAAAGCTTCTGAAAATACCCCCGCTTTCCTGCAAGGAGTACTGAGGGAACCTGTGTTTCAGGGAGAGAGGCCTCTTATTCAGGGGCTCTTATTTCTGCTATCTACGAAAACCCTGTAGTTCTGCAGTTTCTGTTTCTCTTTTCACAAAGGAATGAGGCCCATGCCCCCAAGGAAGTGGCATGAGCCCAAGGGATCCTTGAAAAATTAAGAATGTGTTGCCTGCATCAGAGATGTCAGTCTGTCTAGTGAGTCTCTTGAATAGGGGCACGATCTGTAAACAGATCACTGAACTAACTCTATGTGAGCACCTGCTGGATATTTTAGGGAAAAGTTGGCTAACTGAAATCAGATCACCTGGGTGATCTGAATCCTACTCTAAAGGCTGATTCTCAGGAAGAGAATTTTAAATAAAGCCTCACTCCAAGCCAAATCCCAATTCTACTAGTCAGGTCTCCTATCTAATTCGCACCCACATTCCATTCCAAAGCTGAAGAACCTGCTGAACAAGTTTACTCTTTATTGAGGATAGAAAGACATTTATACCACAGAAAACTCCAAGACCTAGATAAGCCAGATGCCTCTCAGAGCAGGATTTAGCCTTTTATTTTGCCCAGACAGCCTATAACATATGCGAATCTCTGTGTATTTGAAATAGAGGCTTCCATATCCCCCACATCCCCAGGCATAGTTGGGGGTGTGTGTGTGGGTGTGTGTGTGTGTGTGTGTGTGTGTTCTTATCAAGCAGGGGCCAGTGAGCACAAGTTCCTCAATGAGTCCAGAGATGTGCTGTTTCTGGTGAATCTGAGGTTCTTGCTTCATCACAAAGAATTCAGACAAGTGATGGATAAGAAGAAGTGAAGTTGCTCAGTCGTGTCCGACTCTTTGCGAACCCCATGGACTGTAGCCCACCAGGCTCCTCCTTCCATGGGATTCTCCAGGCAAGAGTACTGGAGTGGGGTGCCACTTCCTTCTCCAGGGGATCTTCCCAACCCAGGGATCGAACCCGAGCCTCCAGCATTCCAGGCAGATGCTTTAACCTCTGAGCCTGATGGATAAGAATTGAACTTATTTGAGAGAAATACTCTACAGACAGAGTGTGGGCTATCTCAGAAAGTGAGAAAAACTTGGGAGAAACACAATCCACAGAGTGTGCTCCAGTTCATAAGGCTTGAGANCAGCATTCCAGGCAGATGCTTTAACCTCTGAGCCTGATGGATAAGAATTGAACTTATTTGAGAGAAATACTCTACAGACAGAGTGTGGGCTATCTCAGAAAGTGAGAAAAACTTGGGAGAAACACAATCCACAGAGTGTGCTCCAGTTCATAAGGCTTGAGAGTCCCCAAATAGGGCGTGGTTAGCTTTTATGGGTTAAGTAATTTCATAAGCTGATGAGTGGGAGGATTATTCCAATTATTTGGGGGAAAGGGTGGAGATTTCCAGGAATTGGGCCACCGCCCACTTTTTGGTCTTTTATGGTTAGCCTCAGAGCTGTCCTGGTTCTAGTGGATGTATGACTTAATGTCCTAATGTATTACAGTGAGCACATAACGAGGCTCCTACTGGTCTTGGACACTGCTACTTCTAAGTTCTTGTCATATCAAGAACTATGGCCATATCATTCTTTTAAAGGTTGTGCCCTGCCTCCTTCCCTTCTGTTTCATTCCCCTCTCAGTTTTACACTCATATTCTCATGGGAAGCAGAGGGGCAACTGCCTTCTGTAACTGCTTCAAGGCTGAGTAGGGGTGTTGACCCTGCCTGTCAGGGAGTAAAATTCTCTGAGTGCCTGAACTAGGGGCTGCAGGGGCAGGGTAGAGTCTTGTTTTAAATTGGTATGGGCTGGAATCCTCATGTAGCCATCATCTTGATGTGGAACTGTTTTAACAGCTTCCACAGACTTTATATGAATCTCCTTGATGACAAAGCACTTTTTGTAACAGCAACAGAGTACAAAAATATCTATAAATGATAAAAGACTTAAAAACACAAGGTTAAACATCTGATTACAGTTTAATCAACAATGAAACTTGGTTACAGTAACCAGAATTACAAATGATTACATTTAAATTAACATACCAAACAGTCCTAGTCAAATATTTCTCTTTGAGATACCTCAGGGACCCTCTAAAGTATCCCAAAGTTAGCTGGAAATCAAAAGAACTTCAATTAAAATTCAATATTTGGGAAGCTTGTCAAAAAGTTTTAAAACACTTGATCAAATAAGATCTAAGTCACTGTGAGACAATATTTGTACCTTAACCAAAATGACAATAAAAGATTTTTAAAGGCAAAGAAACTTTAAATCTGTTATCATAGTCGATTCAACATTTTAAGAAAACTTGTCCTTTTAACAAAGAGAAAGCCCAAATTCAGGTTCTGTACCAACTTACTTTTAAAATTAATTTACTCAATTACATGTATTCCAAATTTAGTCAATTCTGGCCATGCAATTTCCCTTTTCTCAGGGTCCAGTTTCCACAAACTCTCCATCACTGTCTGTATGCATCACTTTATTTTTTTTCCATCCAGAAACAACTGGAAAACAGACTTTCTTTTCCCTTAATAAAATGCAATCCCACTGCTTATAACTTTTTTACCGAAAACAAACAGCCCACTTTCTTTAAAAGCTTTTTTTCACATTGAGTTAATTTTCTTATTGATAAATTTGTAAAAGAATGAGGTCTTTTTTGACCTCTAATAAATCTAAGTACAATAAAGGTATTATATTTAATGTTGATGACACTAAAGACATGTCTATATCAATCAAACCAATAAGTTTAGGCACCTCCAATCCCAAATATCTGTTTAGTACTGAAAACCTTACAGATGACATGAACCTGAACTTCGTTCTGGCCAGTTTTCTGAGTGTTTGTATTACTATAAGCACTTAATTTCCTTTTGGCAATACATCTACAACACAGATATATACAAACATGCAAACACAGAGACCTCATAGTTCCCATTTCAAAATTTCAGCCCTGCGTTGGTTACAAAAATGTAAAATCCATCAGTTACAAGGGCTTCTGGCAGTTGGAACAAATAAAGGTCACATCTACATAGCTAAACCCTTTCTTACTGGTGTTTACAGAGAAGATACTTAGGATTTCCATTTATCCTTGACTAGTCAGTTCTAAATTACCTTACCCCTCTTTTTAAAATTTGCATTTAAAAAAGATGGCAGAGATAAAGGTTCCTGAAGACCAGGTAGTATTTGATGTATTACAGGGAAATTGGCATGGCAACAGAAGCCTGTATTTAATGAATTTTTAGATTAGGGTTGGGGCCTCATTGAACCTCTAATTTTATGGGGTACTGGTGCCTAGAAGGGAAGTGATTAGTTTCCTTTGAGGTGACTTTTATAGGAGTGACAAATTTTGCCTTCCCTGGGATTTCCTATGGATCTATATGTTTTTCAGATTCTCAGGGAATATTCTGGGTTGGATCATCCATGTCTTATATAATACACAGTCCAGTCAAAAGCACTCCTTCACTTTGGTCTTCAGAGAAAGTAAGAGTTGCCCCCAAAGCTAACAGAAAATCACTTCCCAATAATGGGTTAGAGGTATTCAGGCATGACAAGAAACTTGAAAATTTTAAGAGTCAGTTCAGTCACTCAGTCGTGTCAGGACTCTTTGCGACCCCATGAATAGCAGCATGCCAGGCCTCCCTGTCCATCACCAACTCCCAGAGTTCACTCAGACTCACACCCATACAGTCAGTGATGCCATTCAGCCATCTCATCCTCGGTCGTCCCTTTCTCCTCCTGCCCCCAATCCCNCTTGGCAAAACTCTATTAGCCTTTGACCTGCTTCATTCCGTATTCCAAGGCCAAATTTGCCTGTTACTCCAGGTGTTTCTTGACTTCAAGTTAAAAAGGTGGTAAAATGTTTTAGTTTTAGCTTTCCTTCTGCAACAGAGCAGGTTTCAGGGTCAAGGGACCCAGTGTGAGAAGCCTGGACAGAGTTAGTGTTTCCCATGTCCACTAAAAATTGGACAAGATTACCTGCTACATCAACGGCCTCCTGTAGTACCTCCCATGTGATGACGACTGGCTTCTCGGAACCCTTGGGAGGTCCCCGGTCCTGTCAATCAACCACTGCCATGACCAGCATGGGGGATTTTCCTCACTCCCTTCAGAGCTGGGGGCGATCCCCTCCTCCAGTGATCCATCTTCTTATAAACTGGGCATAGCAGCTAGGGTGGAGGTTGGGACATGTTTCCACGGCATTCCTTGATCTGGTGTTTAGGGTTCCCACAGCTAAAACATGCTCCCTTTCCTGGTGGGAGTAACTTCTGGGGTAACCAGGAGGTGGGTTAGGTCTTGTCATGGCAGCTGCCAAAAAGCCTGGCTTGTTGTCCTTCCTTAAGTCATGCATTTCTTCTTTTCCTCCTCAGCATGCTCCTTATTGTTAAAAACACTGCAGGCTGGGTCTATAAGAAGCTTGAGAGGGGTCTGGGGCCCCATGGCAAGTTTCTGAAGCTTCTAACAGATGTCAGGGGCTGACTGACTAATGAAGTAGGTTGCAAATAATCAAGTCTGAAATAGGGCTGGATTTTCATCTTGGACTTGGGCGATCTCTTTAACCTTACCACGGTCAATAGGTTTAATTATGCATCATTTCATCCCTTTAATGAGGCAAAGGATCCCTACCAGCAAAACCAGGCTGGCCTGGCTGGTAGTCCCAAATGCGACCCATTAGAGGCACGGCTCTCAGGCCAACAGGGTATCGATGTGGTTGGGCAACGTGTAATTCATCAGCATATTTTTGAGCCTGTGCCCCAATATGGGCCTTTTCCTCACTGACGCAGCAGTGGAAAAGGATAAAATTTACATCCTTCCAGGTAATGTCAAAGGAAAGAGTCAGTGCCCGGAATTCTTCAGTGAACCAGCTAGAGTCCTCTGAGAGTCTACCTAAGCAGGTGAGGCACTGGTTTAGGTCAGACAAGGAATAAGGTATGTGGACTCTGGGTAATTCCCTGAGGCATACCTACTATTTTCTGAAGGGGGCATGGACGCTCTGGCTGCATTTGTGTTTGGAAATGCAAAGGCACTTTGCGAGGTGGATGAAACTGGAGCCGATTATACAGAGTGAAGTAAACCAGAAAGAAAAACACCAATACAGTATACTAACACATATATATGGAATTTAGAAAGATGGTAATGTTAAACCTGTACGTGAGACAGCAAGAGAGACACAGATGTATAGAACAGCCTTTTAGACTCTGTGGGAGAGGGAGAGGGTGGGATGATTTGGGAGTGTAGCATTGTAACATGTATGATATCATAAGTGAAATGAATCGCTGGTCTAGGTTCGATGTAGGATGCAGGATGTTTGGGATTGACGCACGGGGATGATCCAGAGAGATGGTGTGGGGTGGGAGGGGGGAGGGGGGGGNACCCAGTGTGAGAAGCCTGGACAGAGTTAGTGTTTCCCATGTCCACTAAAAATTGGACAAGATTACCTGCTACATCAACGGCCTCCTGTAGTACCTCCCATGTGATGACGACTGGCTTCTCGGAACCCTTGGGAGGTCCCCGGTCCTGTCAATCAACCACTGCCATGACCAGCATGGGGGATTTTCCTCACTCCCTTCAGAGCTGGGGGCGATCCCCTCCTCCAGTGATCCATCTTCTTATAAACTGGGCATAGCAGCTAGGGTGGAGGTTGGGACATGTTTCCACGGCATTCCTTGATCTGGTGTTTAGGGTTCCCACAGCTAAAACATGCTCCCTTTCCTGGTGGGAGTAACTTCTGGGGTAACCAGGAGGTGGGTTAGGTCTTGTCATGGCAGCTGCCAAAAAGCCTGGCTTGTTGTCCTTCCTTAAGTCATGCATTTCTTCTTTTCCTCCTCAGCATGCTCCTTATTGTTAAAAACACTGCAGGCTGGGTCTATAAGAAGCTTGAGAGGGGTCTGGGGCCCCATGGCAAGTTTCTGAAGCTTCTAACAGATGTCAGGGGCTGACTGACTAATGAAGTAGGTTGCAAATAATCAAGTCTGAAATAGGGCTGGATTTTCATCTTGGACTTGGGCGATCTCTTTAACCTTACCACGGTCAATAGGTTTAATTATGCATCATTTCATCCCTTTAATGAGGCAAAGGATCCCTACCAGCAAAACCAGGCTGGCCTGGCTGGTAGTCCCAAATGCGACCCATTAGAGGCACGGCTCTCAGGCCAACAGGGTATCGATGTGGTTGGGCAACGTGTAATTCATCAGCATATTTTTGAGCCTGTGCCCCAATATGGGCCTTTTCCTCACTGACGCAGCAGTGGAAAAGGATAAAATTTACATCCTTCCAGGTAATGTCAAAGGAAAGAGTCAGTGCCCGGAATTCTTCAGTGAACCAGCTAGAGTCCTCTGAGAGTCTACCTAAGCAGGTGAGGCACTGGTTTAGGTCAGACAAGGAATAAGGTATGTGGACTCTGGGTAATTCCCTGAGGCATACCTACTATTTTCTGAAGGGGGCATGGACGCTCTGGCTGCATTTGTGTTTGGAAATGCAAAGGCACTTTGCGAGGTGGATGAAACTGGAGCCGATTATACAGAGTGAAGTAAACCAGAAAGAAAAACACCAATACAGTATACTAACACATATATATGGAATTTAGAAAGATGGTAATGTTAAACCTGTACGTGAGACAGCAAGAGAGACACAGATGTATAGAACAGCCTTTTAGACTCTGTGGGAGAGGGAGAGGGTGGGATGATTTGGGAGTGTAGCATTGTAACATGTATGATATCATAAGTGAAATGAATCGCTGGTCTAGGTTCGATGTAGGATGCAGGATGTTTGGGATTGACGCACGGGGATGATCCAGAGAGATGGTGTGGGGTGGGAGGGGGGAGGGGGGGTCGGGATTGGGAGCTCATATACACTTGTGGCTGATTCATGTCAATGTATAGCAAAACAAATACAATATTGTAAAGCAAAACAAACTAAAAAGTAAAAATGAAAAAAAAAAAAAGGCAGGGGAGAGGCTGAAGATGGTGGAAGAGTGTTGGGACTTGGGTCTTCTCTCTGGGGCTTGTGTTCTTCCAGGGGTGCCACTAGAGAGGGCTTTTGTGTAGTCCAAATGGGTCCCAGTCAGCAAGGTTCCCTAACATGGAAATTGAATAGCTCCGGGTTTTCTCTTAGGGCCATTAAAGCCTGTATAAGGAATTTCTATTCATTTTCCCTGCCTTTTGCAAAAAGATGTCTAACTGAAGGGTGGTACTGTAGCTGAGGGTCCCATTTTCTGGCCAGGCCTCATCATCCTGAAGTTTATACTGGGGCCAGGCTTCATTACAAAAACAAATGAGCTCTTGTGTTTTAAAGAATCTAGAGGGCTTCCCTGGTGGCTCAGTGGTAGAGAATCTGCCTGCCAATCCCGGAGATGCAGGTTCGATCCCCGGTCTGAGAAGATCCCACATGCCACTGAGCAACTAAGCCTGTGCACCACAACTACTAAAGCCTGTCTCTGGGGTCCAGGAACCACAGCTGCTGAGCCCACGTGCCACAGCCAGTGATGCCTGAACGCCCTAGCGCCCGTGTTCCACAAGTGACTTACTATTCAAGGGAGCGCCCAACGGAACTGCAGCCCATGGTACAAACTCTTAGGCTGTATTTCATATTTTTACACAATTGCACTTGTTAACGGTTACTTATATGGTGGGTAAGGTAAACCCAAAGGGCAAGCATCGTATGGCTCGATCCCCATCCTGTGAGGATGGCTGGAGACTTTCCCTGACATGCCCTGTGCATATGTAACAGTAAGAAGTGGAAGACCAAGTCGCAAGGTTTGAAAATGCCTGGCAGATCTCTCCTTCCCCATTTCCAGCAGAGTAAGGCAGCACCTCTCAAGTGCAAGGGAGGTGAGAGGCTAAGTCTAAAAGGCGACAGAGTAAGAAAGCAAAAGAGAGAGTAAGGGAGAGAGTGGGCAAGTAAGGGCAGGAAGTAAGGTAGTGCCTCTTGAGCGTCATGGAAGCCAGAGGCTGAGGTTTACCCAATCCTCCTGGCTTGCTTCACCAATATGGTGCTGGTGAATTTGAGCTTCTTGCTTTGCCTCAAAAGATTTCGGAGACAAAGTGATAGACAAGAAATGGATTTAGAGAAAAACACACTCCACAGACACAGTGTGGGCCATTTCAGAAGGAGAGAGGTGCTGAAATATGGTGTGGTTAGTTTTTATGGACTAGGTAAGTTCATAAGCTAGAGAGTGGGAGGATCAGTCCAATTATTTGGGGGAAGGGGGAAGGATTTCCAGGAATTGGGCCACCACCCACTTTTTGGTCTTTTATGGGTTAGCCTCAGAACTGTCATGGTGCTGGTAGGTATGTCATTTAGCTTACACTAATGTATTACAATTAGTGTATAATGAGGCTCAAGGTCCACTGGAGGCCAAATCTTCTGCCATCTTGAATGTAGTTGATTCTAACAGTTTTAGTCATGTCCTATGGCCATATCATTCTTTTGCCATTCTGCCCTGTTTCCCGCTTCTTGCTCACCTCATAGTGTAGCCGTCGGACTTTGCTCATGGCTGGCAGGCTGGACTGCTTCCCGCTGATGTTCCGGAAAACCTGAAAGACCATGAAGCACAGAAACAGGAAGTACAGGCAGAGGCAGATCCCAGCCACTATGATGAAGGCCATCTGAGGGTGTCCAGTCAAGGAAACGGGCTGCTCACCAAGGACTCAAGCACTTCACTCAAGGGTAACACTCTGTGTCTCCAAATATGTAGGCAATTTTCAGGAGGATAAAATATTAAAACCTGGCTTTCTAATACAACATTAGAGAGGTTTCCTGACATAAAAGTACCAGTGAGTGAACAATGTTCCAAATAGCTTTCTAAGCTGGATAACAAGAGGGACAGAACCTTGTTTTTAGATAAACAGACTCTAGGGTCCACCCTAGACCTACTAAATCAGCATTTGCCTTTTAACAAGGTCCTAGGGAAGGTCATATGCACAGTAAGTTTGAAAAGCACTAAAATATTGGATATTGGTTGTGAAATATTGATCAAGTAGAAAGCTGCATTAAAATCACCACAAAAGTAAAGATACAGGTGCCCAGGTCCCACTGCACATCTACAGAATCAGGTTTTCGAAGGGCTAGGAAACCAAGTATAATCATGTTTGCAAACCACTGGCCTAGTACCCAGATTTTGATAAGGAGGTTGAGGTGTGCTGGAGGGCATGGAGTGGGGGTTGGATGCAGTAGCAGCAACTGCTGCTAAAAGGGATGCTGGGCAGGAGGCTGAAGGTATTGAAGTGAAACCTTCAAGACGAAGTTCTGTTACAACCTTGTCTCAACACAAGAAAAGTCTTGTCAGATGGAATGGGGAGCAGAGGACGCATGGCCAAGGTGGGAGTTGAGGGTGGGGGCAATATACTCTGAGGCTGAGCTTCAAAACTTAATCTGACAATTAGCAAGGCTTGGGGTGGAGTGATCTGACTTGGGAGGCATATGACCAGACTCCAAATTTTTCTGCTATAACCCCAGGCCAAGTAGCATATTTTAAGAGAGAAATTAAACAAGGGTGAACTCAGCATTTATATTTCACTAAAATGAAAGTGGTAGTCACTCAGTTGTGTCCAACTCTTTGCGACCTCATGGATTGTAGCCCACCAGGCTCCTCTGTCCATGGAATTCTCCTGGCAAGAATACTGGAGTGGGTAGCCATTCCCTCCTCCAGGGAATCTTCCCGACTCAGGGATGGAATCTGGGTCTCCTGCAATGCAGGCAGATTCTTTACCATCTGAGCCACCAGGGAAGCCCCATATTTCACTAAATAATATATTTAATGCAGTTTCTCTTTCTTTCCTTGGAGAAAGAAATGGCAACCCACTCCAGTATTCTTGCCTGGAGAATTCCATGGACAGAGGAGCCTGGTGGGCTACAAGCCTATGGGGTTGCAAAGAGTTGGACACGATTGAGCGATTAACTACTACTACACTCCTTTCCTAAAATCAATAGTGCCTTCAAATGAAGCGAAAAGAGTTACTTGCTGCAAGACTTGACTAATTATTTGCCTCCTTGGACCTCCAGCATTTCTAAAAANGCCTATGGGGTTGCAAAGAGTTGGACACGATTGAGCGATTAACTACTACTACACTCCTTTCCTAAAATCAATAGTGCCTTCAAATGAAGCGAAAAGAGTTACTTGCTGCAAGACTTGACTAATTATTTGCCTCCTTGGACCTCCAGCATTTCTAAAAACTGAAGGGTTGAAGCAGACTGAGGATCATAAACAGTCCTCAGGTGGTATAACTTTTTTTGGTGGGGGGATGGCAGAAATGGGGAGCTCAATTCTCTCATCTTTAAAGCAATGATACTTTTGATCTAGTTTACTTGCAAAGTTCTTACGATGCTAAGAAGCTAATATAAAGACCATGGCCGGACAAAGCTTATTTATCAGCATATGATTATCTTTCTTGACATTATCAAGAAAGAATACAACTCAAGCCCTTCTCTCTTCTCCCTAGGACAGTCTTTATTTCCTAAAGCACGTAACATATTATTGAGGAAGATAAAATGTTTAAATCCAGCATCCTAAAAGGGATAAGCTAAGATTGTCGCTTCTGCTTCATGAAGATGACTCAGAGAGCTTATGCCAACCAACCAGAAGCCTGGGTGACTCTTCTGGAACTAATCACCTTAGCCTTATCTCCTCTTGGTCTTGGAAATGAATAGAAGCGGCATGGGATGCCAGCACACCAAGGTCACTGTAGGAAGTCTGGCACACAGAGGATGTCAGTAATGGGGGCCCTGAGATGAACCTCCGTGGCTGCAGGGAAAAACCAGTCATGCTTCAGTCTGTGGTAAACAAGTACATAGTAGAGCATTTAGACAGCAGCGGCAAGACTCGCTACTCCGATCCCTGGGCTGTGTGGACTTGCTGCAACCTCCTTGTTTTGCCTGCTCTCACCCTGGCTTGAAAGCAAGCATTAATTCTCCTCATTGTTTGCCTTAATTGTGCTGTTATCATTGGTCTGAAGATCAAAGCCCCGGCTGAATACACATGGAGAGCATCAGTGGGACTTAGAAAATTATCTTGGAGACCAGGCGGCTACAGGAAGAAACAAAACCCTGAGCCCATCAAGGAAGGATACAGCCAGTTCTGTTCCAACATCTGTAGTCCAGATACTGTAGAAGGGATTCGTGAGTTGTACCCCTCTACGAAGAGAAATGAGACGGAAAGGCAAGACACAATTAATACAGAGGCAAAGGGGAGCTTTCCTTTCTATACACTCTCAGCTTTTCAGCCAGAGGGGTGGTGTCTATATTCAGACTAAGTCGCAAAGGATGTAGAGAGAAACAGTTTGAAGAATACAGTTAGCTCAAATATTTTGTATCTCTAGAGAGCTCTGTCTCTTAATCCCAGTGCTAAGCTCAGGATGTGGTCATGTCCATGCTTTCATCCTACAGGCTCCCAATCACCTCCACCTTTCCAGATACTTTTTCTAAAGAGCTGACAGTGAACCTGGTGACATGCATTTCCGTCCAGAGTTCCACAGGCCCCCTACTCACCTCTCACACATGTCAAATATGAAAAGGCAGAAAGAGCCAACAGCAATTGGTCCGACTTGCTTCCAATACCCTGCTATATGATTCCGCTCATGCTGGTCCTGGGGAAAACCAAGTTGAGAAATGAGAAAAAGATAGGGGAAAGTAAAGCAGTTCTACAGGTGAGTCAGTCATCCAACAATCCTTGCTGCCTATCTCCTGTGTATCAAATCATGATATAGATTAAAACAACAAAAACACAGTGCTAACAAATGGAAAAAATTTCTCTAAATTGCACATAGGTTTTGAGTTTTTAAAAAAAATTGCATCACAGAGTCTTATCAATTCTTTCTCAACATCTTCCAGAAATCAGCTAAATAACTGATCCATTTGTTGTTTTGCTTTCATAAATACTTTGACCTAATCACCAGATCACTGACCCTTACCTCTTAATACGGTCTTCAGCTAAGGACAAAAGATGTTGGGAATGTGGTTTGGGACTTCAAAGGGGAAGACGGCAATTCACATGGAGATAGAAAAGCAAACGTTTGGTAAATAAATGTTTGCTGGGCCATGCTGAGACAATACGACAGGGAGTAAACTGATCTTTAAGGCCCAGCCTTGAGTTTTCCTCCACCACCCAGCCCATATTCTTTGCAGATATCTCTGGTGATAGCTCGATTCAGGGAAACAGGTCATCTACCGAAATTCTTTTAGGCACTTCATGGGAAGGTCAAAGTTTCTTCCTTTTTTTTGCTCTATTGGGTTTCCACTTCTGCTGGGGCTCTGCTCAGTTGTGGCAAGCAGAGGCCACTCTCTAGTTGTGTGGGCTTCTTGCGGAGGCTTCTCTTTTGCGGAGCATGGGCTCTAGGGCACAGGGCTTCAGTGGTTGCGGCATGTTGGGCTCGGTAGTTGTAGCTCCCGGGCTCTAGAGCACAGGCTCAATAGTTGCGGCACACAAGCTCAGTTGTTCCAAGGCATGTTCCCACATCAGAGACTGAATTCCTGCATTGGCAAGCGGATTCTTTACTACTGAAGAAGGAAGTAGTAGGGAAGCCCTACTTCCAGGGAAGAGCCCAGGGAAGCCCTCTTCCAGTCTTTTGAACCTTGATTGTTTTCAGCTAGAAATAATTCATGTGCCAAAGAGATATTTTGGTTTGTGGTAGCAAATTTCGCTCTCTTACATACCTTAGGTAGTAGGAGTTCTGCGATCCACAAAAGAACTCTTTCAGATTTAAATTGCAATATGACTTATCACCGGTCTTTTTTAAGGTGAGGTAGTTCCCAGAGGACAAAATAAAGACTCAAAAGCATTAAAATATGTCAAGCGTAAGAGGCTTCTTTCAGTTAGGAAAATAGACAGTCCCCTCCATTCCCATCCATGCTGACGAGGGCTTGTGGTCAGTGCAGCTGCTGGAGGACCCCCAGTGCCACCCAGCTGTAAGAAAAAGCCTCTTTCTCCTCTCACTGCTCTCCTGGAAGGGCTGCAAGGCTTCAGAAGCCATATAATGGAATTTAAAAATAGCGCATGCTACTACGAGGCTCATGTGCCTAACCCAAGGACCAGGCTCCAAGTAGCATATCACCCTAGCCACAGCGTGATGGCGGCACCATTCTTATTTTTATCCGCAGCATCATCAATCCCTCTTGAAATATGACTTGGTGTCTGTGCAAATTGACACCAGAGAGGTCAGCATTTCTGAGTAACAGGGGTTACTAGGCCACCTGAACACACTGCCAACTGGAAAGTGCCTGACCCACATTCTCTGGTGGTTACCTTGGTCCTGGGGACAAGCAGAGCTGAAGTCAAAGGACAAGAAATGTTGGTAATCATTAATGTTTGTGCATCTATTTTATGCTAAATATTTACTCACATTATCTCATCTAAATCTGACAAAACCCCTACACATTAGCCTTTAAAACCCATTTTATAGATGAGGAACCTGAGACTGAGAGCAATTAAGTCACATGCCAGCTAGTTTACAAGTGGTAATGCAGGAAGCTGAACCATGAGTCTGTCTCCGGGACTCTTGAGCCCACTCCTACAACCACTAGTTTATTCTGCCTCACCACTGCCCCTTGCCCAGGGTGCACTTACCATCATGTGCTCACCACAGAAGATGATCCAGAAGGAGAGAAGCATTGCATAGAAGATGCCCTGTCGGATATCACCAAACAACAGCATCCAGGTCCAGTCAAACCCAATGGAAAACCACTCCACTGGGATGTTGATAAAAGTCATGGAAATCCCAAGGGCAAAGATGACTCTGATGGTGAGAAAACATGAGGAAAACTATTTTATTTATCTGGAAGGCAAAACATTTTTTATTTGAAAATCAAAACTCAGTTTTTGGAAATGAGATGCTCCATATTGGCACTGAAGCCATACGATCAGTTTCTTTGCTCTCATTATAATGAGTATCTACATGGAGAAGCTAAATGTCTTTCATTGGCACCACTGCAGAATGAACGACTGTTACATTAATCCTTCTGCACAGTAATTGAACCTAACCTGAAGGCTTTGAACTTTATCTTGGGGCCACCTCAGGTCAAGTGCTTCCTAAATGTTTTCACCCTCCCTTGCCTTCTTACACAGACCGCATTGAATATACCAATAATTATCCTCTCTTACCTATTCAGGGCATCATTAACCTGATCATTAAGAACACTCATTATTATGATATTCTCCGCAACTATGAATCATACAAGCATTTTAATTTCAGTAACACATGACTCCAAACGATATGAAATACAAATTATTTTAGCTGCTTGTTTCATTTTTATTTTTGCTTTTCTCCCATTAATTGCCACTTCCCTATCAAAATTTCATTTACTTTGTTACTGATTTATGCATATTTTCATTCATACCCATGTGTTATCAAACATCAATCATGTATCAGGCATTTTGTTAGGGCCACGGACACCTAAATGACTAGGACCAGTTCTTTCTTTAATGGATATTCAGTAGCTGAACCAGATAAAGTGTGACAAGCAATATGATAGACAAGTACAACAGATTGCTACCAGGACTTCTTACTTGGACAGAGACAGAAATTAAGCTGAGTTGTAAGTCAAGGTTAGGGAGGTGAAAGGGAATTCCAAACAGAGAGAAGAGCCTGGATGGAGACTAGAAGAGCCTGCAGCATTTGGGGATCTGACTATGGAACATATCAGGACAGAGAAATATAAATAAAAAGGCTGAGCTGGTAAAGAAACTTGAATACCTTATTAGAGACTTTGAAGTTTATCCTGAAAGGACTCAGGATCCAATAAGAAGGTTAAAAAATGGAGCCGCACCATTTCATTCATTCACTCAACAAATTCACATTTATCGAGCTCCTACTGTGTGCCAGTCCCTATTCTAGATGCTGGGGATATAGAAGTAAACAAAGCAGGCAATGATCCTGCTCTACTGATGCTTGTATTCAGACGGGGTGAGCAGAGGGGTAGAGAGGGAATGATAACAAATAGAGAATAAGTATTATGAAGAAGTATAAAAAAAGCCAGATGGGAGAATGGAGTGTGATGGGAGGCAGTTAAAATAAGATAGACGGGGGAAAGCCTATAAGACAGAAATTATACTAGGGCTGAAGGAAATGAGTCATCGAGCCACAAAGATATCTGGGAAGAAGCACTTCAGATGAAGAAGACAGCAAGTGCAAAGGCCCTAAAGAGAGTACATGCTGGTCATGTCTGAGCACCATCAAGGTGGATGGCCCGTGGGGAAGAGAACAGGAGATAAAATTAGAGGCGGTGAAGAGCCGGATCACTGAGGGTTTATAGGCCAGAGTCAAGGAAATGAAAAGCCAACAGAAAGCTTTGAACAGAGCAGTGAAGTGATCCAATTTCTACTTAAAAGAAAAAGCCTGGCTGCTGTGTGAACAGACTGCAGGAAATAAAATGATGGAAATAAGAGGAGCAGTTAAGAGGCTATTTCAATAATCCAGGTGAGAAATGAGAAAGCAGGGGTAGATCAGGGTGGTAGATATGGAAATGGTGAGAATTTCCTGGCATGTTAGAAGAGGGGTGTGAATAAAAGTGGAGTAAAGGATGCCTCCGACATGCCTGATCAGCTGCTCCTAAACAGCTGAAAGGACAGAGTTGCTATTTTCTAAGACGAAGATGCCCCAAAGAGGAGCAAGTTTGAAGTGGGAGGAAAACAAGTGGTTTTCTTTGTATGTGGTACGTTTCTATGTAAATGAAGGGGTTAAAGTAAACGGATGAAATACTAGGGTCCAGAGTTGGGAGTAGCTGAAGTTGACCATGTACATGAAGAGCATCAGAGTATAGAAGGCTTTTAACGCCACAAGACTAGATGAGATCACCGGGGAAACAAACGTAGCTAGTAAAGAAAAGAGGTCCAAATGTTGCAGGAAGGGGGGCCCCTTCCAGGGCTCGAAACCAGGCTCTTGTCTAACGCTCGGAAATGAATTGTCTGAGGAGACACATGTGGTGGCAAAGCAAGAGATGTGTTTCCTTAGACAATTCATTTCTGAGCATTAGACAAGAGCCCAGTTTTGGGGCCTGGAAGGGGTCCCCCTTCCTGCAACACAAAGACCAAGCCTCAGCTCCAAAGCTTAAGAGGTTGGAAAGATCACTGGAAACAGTCATGGAGACTGAGTGACAGTCAGCAAAGGAGAGAATAACTGTGAGAATGTGGAGGAGGCTCCATGAAAAAAAAAGGGAGTGATCAGCTTTGCCAAATGCTGACACTTTAGTTCAGTTCAGTTACTCAGTCGTGTCCAGCTCTTTGTGACCCCATGAACTGCAGCACGCAAGGACTCCCTGTCCATCACCAACTTCTGGAGCTTGCTCAAACTCATGTCCATCGAGTCAGTGATGCCATCCAACCATATCCTCCTGTCATCCCCTCTCCTCTTGCCTTCAATCCTTCCCAGCATCACGGTCTTTTCCAAGGTGTCAGTTCCTCCCATCAGGTGGCTAAAGTATTGGAGCTTTGGCTTCAGCATCAATCCTTCCAATGAATATTCAGGACTGATCTCTTTTAGGATGGACTGGTTGGATCTCCTTGCAGTCCAAGGGACTCTCAAGAGTTTTCTCCAACACCACAGTTCAAAAGCATCAATTATTCAGTGCTCAGCTTTCTTTATAGTCCAACTCTCACATTCATACATGACTACTGGAGAAACCATAGCTTTGACTAGACAGACATTTGTTGGCAAAATAATGTCTCTGCTTTTTAATATGCTGTCTAGGTTGGTAATAGCTTTTCTTCCAAGGAGTAAATGTCTTTTACTTTCACAGCTGCAGTCACCATCTGCAGTGATTTTGGGGCCCCCCAAAAATAAAGTTAGTCACTCGTTCCATTGTTTCCCCATCTACTTTCCATCAAGTGATGGGATCGGATGTCATGATCTTAGTTTTCTGAATGTTGAGTTTTAAGCCAGCTTTTTCACTCTCCTGTTTCACTTTCATCAAGAGGCTCTTTAGTTCTTCTTTGCCTTCTGCCACAAGAACAGTGTCATCTGTGTATCAGAGGTTATTGATGTTTCTCCCAGGAATCTTGATTCCAGCTTGTGCTTCATCCACCCTGGCATTTCGCATGATGTACTCTGCATAGAAGTTAAATAAGTAGGATGACAATATACAGCCTTGACATATGCCTTTCCCGATTTTGAATTTGTCTGTTGTTCCATGTTCAGTTCTAGCTGTTGCTTCCTCATCTGCATACAGATTTCTCAGGAGGCAGGTAAGGTGGTCTGGTATTCCCATCTCTTTAAGAATTTTCTACAGTTTGCTGTGATCTACACAGTCAAAGGTTTTAGCATAGTCAATAAAGCAGAAGTAGATGTTTTTCTGGAACTCTCTTGCTTTTTCCATGATCCAGTGGATGTTGGCAATTTGATCTCTGGTTCCTCTGCCTTTTCTAAATCCAGCTTGAACATCTGGAAGTTCACGGTTCATGTACTATTGAAGCCTGGCCTGGCAAATTTTGAGAATTACTTTGCTAACGTGTGAGATGAGCAATTGTGCAGTAGTTTGAACATTCTTTGCATTGCCTTTCTTTGAGACTGGATGAAAACGGATCTTTTCCAGTCCTGTGGCCACTGCTGAGTTTTCCAAATTTGCTGGCATATTTAGTGCAGCACTTTCACAGCATCATCTTTTAGGATTTGAAATAGCTCAACTGGAATTCCATCACCTCCACTAGCTTTGTTTGTAGTGATGCTTCCTAAGGCCCACTTGACTTCGCATTCCAGGATGTCTGGCTCTAGATGAGTGATCACACCATCGTGATTATCTGGGTCATAAAGAGTTTTTTGTACAGTTCTTCTGTGTATTCTTGCCATCTCTTCTTAATATCTTCTGCTTCTGTTAGGTCTATACCATTTATGTCCTTTATTGAGCCCATCTTTGCATGAAATGTTCCCTTGGTATCTCTAATTTTCTTGAAGAGATCTCTAGTCTTTCCCATTCTGTTGTTTTCCTGTACNTGGAACTCTCTTGCTTTTTCCATGATCCAGTGGATGTTGGCAATTTGATCTCTGGTTCCTCTGCCTTTTCTAAATCCAGCTTGAACATCTGGAAGTTCACGGTTCATGTACTATTGAAGCCTGGCCTGGCAAATTTTGAGAATTACTTTGCTAACGTGTGAGATGAGCAATTGTGCAGTAGTTTGAACATTCTTTGCATTGCCTTTCTTTGAGACTGGATGAAAACGGATCTTTTCCAGTCCTGTGGCCACTGCTGAGTTTTCCAAATTTGCTGGCATATTTAGTGCAGCACTTTCACAGCATCATCTTTTAGGATTTGAAATAGCTCAACTGGAATTCCATCACCTCCACTAGCTTTGTTTGTAGTGATGCTTCCTAAGGCCCACTTGACTTCGCATTCCAGGATGTCTGGCTCTAGATGAGTGATCACACCATCGTGATTATCTGGGTCATAAAGAGTTTTTTGTACAGTTCTTCTGTGTATTCTTGCCATCTCTTCTTAATATCTTCTGCTTCTGTTAGGTCTATACCATTTATGTCCTTTATTGAGCCCATCTTTGCATGAAATGTTCCCTTGGTATCTCTAATTTTCTTGAAGAGATCTCTAGTCTTTCCCATTCTGTTGTTTTCTTCTACTTCTTTGCACTGATCACCGAGGAAGGCTTTCTTATCTCTCCTTCCTATTCTTTGGAACTCTTCACACTCAGATGGATATATATTTCCTTTTCTCCTTTTCCTTTCACTTTTCTTCTTTTCTCAGCTACTTGTAAGGCCTCCTCAGACAACCATTTTGCCTTTTTGTACTTCTTTTTCTTAGGGATGGTCTTGATCCCTGCCTCTTGTACAATGTCATGAACCTCCATCCATAATTCTTCAGGCACTCTATCAGATCTATTCCCTCGAATCTATTTGTCACTTTCACTGTATAATCATAAGGAATTTGATTTAGGTCATATAGTGGATGTGACCTCAATGCTGACAACGTGTCAAAAAAAATGAGGACTGAGGACTGGATTTGGAAGGCAGGGGTCATTGGTGATCCTTTTAAGAGCAATTTTAATAAGGGGTGGAAGGGGCTCAAGCAAAAACAGGAGAAGATATACACACAAGATTTTTGAGGAATTTTGTTGTAAAGATCAGCTGAAAAATGATGCAGAAGCTTTGAGGGGAAGTACAAAGAGTTCGAACTACGAATGGGGATGGAAGAGTGTGTTTGTATGTTAATGGGAATAATCCAACAGAAAGCAAAAAGTCAATTATGTGGGAGAGAAAGGGGCTCTCTCTACAGGAAAATCATCCTGCTGAGAGGTGCTGAGAGGGGTTGGGATTAGTGAGCAAAAATGCGGTTCATCCACTGTTATCAGAGAAATGTATCTGATGCAGAACGTGAAAGAGCAAAGATAGAACAGAGAGCTGGAAGTGTGAGAGCAGTAAAACCCTTAGGATTTAACAGTAATTTGCATGTAAAAGCTGAAGGAGAAAAAGGAATCACATCTGCAGTCCAAATAACACACTGACCACTTGAACTAGACTCCCAGGAACAGGTCCACGGCAGGCTGTGCCAGTGTTTCTTAAGAGAGTTGCAAAATCAGCTCTTACTTTTCTAGGAGCACTGGGGGCCGAGACATCATGGTGATCCTCCTCCAATACCACACCATAATGATGAAGATGCTGGGTGTAAGGAAGGTCTTCATGGCAAACCACACCTTGGTGAAGCCTCCATTTTGGTGAATTCCCTAGATAGAGACCAATCATAATTCTGAAGGTCAACAATATATCTCGGTGTTATTTTCTACCAGCAGATGCATTTTGAAGAGTAAGTGGAGATCTTTATTGCTGAACTTCCAAGATCAAGAGCTTTAACATTCACAGCAGGTAACGTCTTCACATTCCCCTCAACCCCTCCTCAGGCACTGTATAAAACTAAATCAAAGGGCGTGAAGATAGCCTCACTCTGTCCTAAGGGAATGATTAGGAACATGATCAAAGATTTTTCTCCAAGGTTTTCATTGAAAAATTGGAGCTATCTTAGATGCCCCGAATGATGGCACTGGCATAATGTGTTAAGGTGAATACACACTGTGGAAAGCTAAGCAGTACCGCAAAGTATATTTACATTATATTTATAATATACCATTAAATTTAAAAAAGCAAAGAATGGAACCGTCAGTTGAATATGATCTCCTCCCTTTTTATAAGAGAAGAATTGAGCTCAGTCTCTCAGTTGTGTCTCTTTGTGACCCCATGGACTGTAGCCCACTGGGCTCTTCTGTCTATGGAATTTTCCAGGCAAGAACACTGGAATGGGTTGTCATTTCCTTCTCTAGAAGGGAACAATTTTAAATATATTCACACACACACAGAAAAAAATCAAGAAGGAGATAATAGCAAAACCTCAAAACGGTTATTTCTCAAGATGGTAGGATATTACAGATAACTTTCATGTTCTACTATGTGTTTATTTGTGCTTCTAATTTTCTACAATAAATAGGCAGTTGCTTTTTAGATTTAAAAACACCTAAATTAGGTTTAAAAAATCTACTCCACATTATAGTTTTTTTCCCTACTAAAGAGACAAAATGGTAAGAACCTCTACCACAACTGTGATCAATCAGATTCACTTACCACCAGCCGAATATCCTTTATCTCTCCAATCCCAATGTTGATTTTCTTCTTCTCATTCACAGGCAGCCGGATATTTAGAAGGTAATACTTATGAGCCACGGACCCAATTTCCATGAAAGGAAGCACATCACATTCATAGTAACGGCCCTCATGCTCTAGGGTCTGGAAGAAGAGGAGAGGGTTTCAGGCAAGGTCACCATTTCCAATAAACTGGGTCTGAATTGTCTTGCCTTTGACTCATATCACCAACTCTAAAAAGCTAAGGCTTAAATGTATACTTCAGAGGTACACATAATAAGGTACCTGGGTTTATATAAGCTGCCACCCTCCCTCCCCAAAATAAAACCCTGACACATTTGAGGTGGAACCAGAAATCTCAGGTAACAAGTAGGGATTTCTTCTATTTCAACACCTTTCTCAGCTCTTCAGTCCTTATTACAGCCTCACATCAGACTAGTCTGGTCTATAGGAACTTTTAATTTACAGTGTACTATCAGATACTGTATAGCTTTGTGGAACAGTCAACTCCTTAAATGTTCAGGAGGAAGTCCTTGCTAATGTTCACCACATTCTTGTATCACGATCACTTATTTGCATAGTTTTGGCCTGTAGGAGATGCTACAAAAAGCAGGAAATACCTACTTTCTATTGATTTGACCAAAAAAATAGAAGCAGCAACTAAAAGAGCCTTGGAATTTGGGGAAGATTCAAAGGGATGAGGGGAACAATGAGACTAGGTTGATAGAGTTGACCACTTGGAATTTTCTGCCTTTAAATCTTTCTAACTGCCCAAAAGACAAAATGGCAGAAGGGAGCAGAAATTAAGCAAACATTTAACACAGTTTCTAGGAAGTCCTTTTTATCTTTTAAAGCTGGCTTAAAACTCAGTTTTTAAAAATCTAAGATCATGGCATCAGTCCTATCACTTCATGGCAAATAGAAGGGGAAGAGGTGGAAGCAGTGACAGACTTCTTCTCGGGCTCTAAAGTCACTACAGACGGTGTCTGCAGCCATGAATGAGAAGACGACTGCTCCTGTGCAGGAAAGTCATGACGAACCTAGACAGCGTGTTAAAAAGCAAAGACATCACTTTGCTGACAAAAATCTGTATAGGCAAGGATACAGACGTTCCAGTAGTCATGTGTGGATGTGGGAGTTGGACCATAAAGAAGGCAGAGCACCGAAATATTGTGGTGCTGGAGAAGACTCTTGAGAGTCCCTTGCACTGTAAGAAGATCAAACCAGTCAATCTTAAAGGAAATCAACTCTGAATATTCATTGGAAGGACTGATGCTGAAGCTGAAACTGTAATTATTTTGGCCACTGATGCGAACAGTCGACTCACTGGAAAAGACCCTGATGCTGGGAAACAGTCGACTCGCTGGGAAAGATTGAGGGCAGGAGGAAAAGGGGACGACAAAGGATGAGATGGTTGGATGGCATCACCGATTCAGTGGACATGAATTTGGGCAAACTTGGGCAAGAGACAGGGAAGCCTGGCGTGCTGCAGTCCATGGCATCGCAAAGAGTTGGACACAACTTGGCAACTGAACAGCTATAGCTAGGAAGGCCTCCTGGATTTCCTGCCAAGCAATTTAAGAGGTACCAGCCAGCACATGGCACTGGGAGATTGGTGAGTAGGGGGCACAGCTTGCTTTAGAAAATGAAATTCTGTTCCAACTCCATAGGACACAAGGCTTTGTGGCCTAGCTGAGGGGTGGGGGAAGTCCACAAGTATGGGCATAGAGAAGCAGGAGCTTCAGCAACTGAGGACTCTTTCCAATGAACCAGACAAGTGTCTGCCTTCATGCTGGATTTGTATTCCAGCTTTAAGGTTTGCCTGGTACCTTCTGACAAAGTGATGGAGAGATGGAATTTGGTATTCCTAAGCTTGAATTCTCAGGGCCTCCGAAAGTTTTTGTAAATCTTCAGAGCAAAAAATCCAGAGGAGAAAGGAAGATAACACAGAGTCTGTTCTTTCTGTGATCTTGGGGGTGGGGGAGCGGTTTACTAGACAGTCAGAGCTCAAGAGTGCAACAAACAGGGACAGAAGACACAAATGACAAAAACAGAGGTAGACCAGGTACAGACCCGGCTTACGTTCTTCCACTCCTCCCTTTCCTACTCACGGTAGACATCATTGATCAATCATGATCGTCTTTCATTTTCTAAGGACTGAGGGGCTCTTCTCAGAATGACCAGTTGATTAGACATGGCATTTAAAGTTTTAAAAATTCTTCTGTAGAAAGAATCCTTTTCCAAAACTCAGCTGCAAGTTGGCTAAGTCTTCCTGTATAGATCTTTCTCTCCCCTCTGCTCCTCTCTCTTCTACTTATAAATCAAGGCAGGAAGGACTGAAAATACAGTATAGACTCTAATTCAGCTTCAGATGAAGCTGAACTAAGAAGGCTGATTGCCCACTCTTGTAACAGCAAAAAGTAGATATTCTGAAGTGTTTCCAATAAGCTTATTTACAGAACTTGAGAGTTTGAAGGCAACAAAACTTATTTAGTCTAATGCCACTGTCTTCATTATGCGTCTCACCCAAGGTCCCAAAAGTCATGGCAGAATTGGGTTGAGGACATGAGTCTCACAAGTCCAGCCTCCAGCTCTGATGGGGGGAGGACACATGAATGAAGCAGAAAGAAAGGAATGCTGTGGCCTTGGACACGCCTGAAGGTAAGTGTTGTGCTACAGTAAGGAGGGCACTGAGCTTTAAGCCAAGAGGTTCAAATTCTAGTCCTGACCTCACCCCTTACTGGGTAGCTGGGGATGGTCACCCATCTCATTTGGTCTCACTTTCTTTCTAAGTAAAGCGTGCATGCATACTTAGTCGCTCAGTCATGTCCAGCTCTTTGCAATTCCATGGATTGTAGCCTGCCAGGCTTCTCTCTCCATGGGATTCTCCAGGCAAGAATACTGGAGTGAGTAGCTATTCCCTTCTCCAGGGGATCTTCCCGACCCAGGGATCAAATCTGAATTTCCTGTTTTGCAGGCAGATTCTTTACCATCTGAGCCACCAGGGAAGCCCCCTAAGTAAAGCAAGAAGGTTTATTTATGTGATCTCTTGAGTTCCTTCTAATGCCACTTCATGGGTCTTCCACTCCCCCTTGTCTTCCACTCCCCTGTCCCTACACAGACGGTAACACCACCACATGAGACAAATTTACTTAAATCCAGCAGATCAGAGACACACACAGGGTCCTGAGATCCTGGCCTGTCCTAGCTGTCTCAGACAAATTCACCATATCCTGCTGGGGACTTTTCTTTATGTACTGAGGTTCTGCCTCTGCCAGTATTTAGGGCATTTAGAAAGAAAGATTTCCTGCTCTCTCTCCCTCCTTTTCCTTTCCCCAGCCCCCTCAGCCCTCCCCTAAATCCAGCATGAGACTGGCTAATTAGGACAAATTACAGCAGGTGGCAACTTGACTTTTTTTTTTTTTTAAACTTCACAATCCACCAGGGACTAAAAAGCTTTAAAGCAATTTCTCATTTAATCTTCAGACTCGTCTAAATTTCACTGCAATCAAAAAGCATAGATTTGATGATTCATTTCCTTCACACTTTTCAAGGTTTAGTATCTTTCTTGAAAGGGATCAACACATCCTAAAGATAATCAAGCAACTGTCAATAAGAAGCAGTTGCAGGCTTCTTAACAACCTCCCTGACTCTGCTTCTCAGTGCCCTCTAAGAGTTTAAGTAAGGTGAGAAATGACTTTTCCCTTTTTCTGAGAATGAAATTCCATATGCAAAAGCTTTATATCCTTTAGCTTTAGACATCCAACCATTCTTACCCTTGAATGATGCAATCAACTTGCAGCAACAGTTAGAAAGTTTTTAATTTCCTCCACTGCATACAAAGATCTAGAAATATTACATCTCTCTCTTCTGCTACCTCCAATTTCCCTCTACCATTCCTTTTCACCTGTAGATTACCCCCAAGGGCCTACTCAAAACAATTCTGGATGAATTTGGGGTGGGGGGAATGCTACATTTGATCACTACGGAAAGGATCTACTGAAGTCACTTTCAAACTTTATCAAACTTAAGAGAAGGAATTGAAATCCTATTAAAACACAGGTTCCTTGGTTCTGTGTGAATTTTGATTCTTGTGTTTGGAGTGTGACCTGAAAATCTGCATTTCCTACAAGCTACCAGGTGGTGCTGATGCTGTTAATTCTTAGGCCACACTTTCCGTAGCTCTGGTCTAGGAACCCTAAAGAGAGGCTTAACAAATACCAGGTGCCCTAAAAGATGCTTATGTGTAGGGTGCATGGTTGGCCCATGAGAGTTTTAGTTAATATGTTTTGTCCTGGTGGCCCATCTGGTGAAACATGTCCCAGACTAGATTCAAGTGGTAAGATGCGTTCTCTTATCTAGTCCTTACAGAGATTCCACAGGCAGGTATTAATTGTTATTTCATTTGGCAAAGGAGAAATTAAAGCTTGAGCAGATAAAGCAAGTTAGCCTGAGGGAATGCAGTCAGTAAATGAAATGGTCTGGAATTGAAGCCAAGTGTTTGTTGTTTGCTGTTTATTTGCTTGGTCATGTCCAACTCTTTTGGGACCTCATGGACTGTAGCCTGCCATGGGATTTCCCAGGCAAGAGCACTGGTGTGGGTTGCCATTTGCTTTCTCAGGAGATCTTCCTGACCCAGGGGTCGAACCCGCATCTCCTGTATTATAGGCATATCCTGTACCACTGAGCCACCGGGGAATGTTGTGCTCCAAATCCAGAACTTTAACCAATGGTAATGAACCCGCACAGCCCCATTTTAGTCCTCTTCAGGGCTGGATGGGGGCCTGGTTCTCAGAGGCTTCAACCTGCCATCCTTACTACTCCACAGGAAAACCCAACTTTGCAGTTATATGCAAAAGTGAAGAACTAAGTCAATCAACAGAGCAGGTACTACAAAGTAGCCAAATTCTTCAGCAGCAACTGACCTGAAGATGTCAAGTGATAAACGACATAATCAGGACTGTGCTTCAGTGCAGTTTGGCCTCTCCTCCATTTCATGCAAAGAAAATAAGGTTATTTCTGTCCATGAAGGGACATCAGAGGTCACCTAGCTGGTGGTACTCCCTGTCAACACTCTTGAGGCATGTGAGTAACCATGAGTAACAGTAACTACGGCTCCATTTCAACTTCAGAGACTTTGGCAGGTGGGGGAAGGTGAGTGGGACAGAATCTTGGGGAGGCATGTTTGAGGGCAGCATTTGGCACTGGAAAAGGGCACCCAGTAATTCTGATTTGGTCCTTATACAGTCAAATCCCACTGTCCACTGAGGGTCACTGAGCCCATCCCTGTATTTTAATTCCTCAAGATTCTGAGGCCTTTGTCCAAGATAAAGTGTCTCCCTACACTCAAAGCAGGGACATTCTTCCCTCTTGGTGGTTAAACAAATCCTCCTGGAAGAACCAAAGAAAGGGGAGACCTACAGATGTGCAAAAAGACTGAGAGGTCATAAAGGAAACTAGATTGTTCCCTCAGGCCCTTCTTTTTGTCTCTGATGTTTGTTCCCTGGGATTGTTAGTCTTCACACCTGCACACTGATTTTGGCAACAGAGATGCCTAAGAAACAGCAGACACGCATTGATCCAATATGAACAGATTTACCCATCTAAAATTAACTAAGCAACATTCTTCAAACACTTAGCTAATTAACAAAAGAACAAAGAGCTTATTTTTATGGAGGTATTTTAGAGAAACAACGAAATCACTTCAAACAAACATTCCTTCTTCTGTTCTTTGCTCCTTTGCAGGGACATGAAATATCTAAATTGCCCTCTTCTAGGACAAAGGATAGTGACCATTAATCTTTGTGGGTCATGTATACTTAGGAACAAGGAATCTGTCTGAGCAAATGTTCCCACATACCTGGAAACCAAATAAAAACCCCATCAACTAGGACATCAAAGTACCCTACCTTGGGGGAGGTGAAGGTACATTTGAGTTTCCGGGGCACTCTCTCATGGGCCATTTCAGTCCACTCAGCAAACATATCATCACGGTAAGCCAGAGAAACATCCATGGAAACTTCTGCATTTTCTCCTGCAAGAGAAAGGATGCACAATTCAGAAATGGCTTCTGGAAAGGTACTTTGAAAACAGATTAAAAACTCTTACTGGCTCCACCATAGAAACCAACAAGACCAAGGAGATGTATCAGTTCCTGCTGCTGCTGCCAAGTCGCTTCAGTCGTGCCCGACTCTATGCCACCCCAGAGACGGCAGCCCACCAGGCTCCCCCATCCCTGGGATTCTCCAGGCAAGAACACGAGTGGGTTGCCATTTCCCTCTCCAATGCATGAAAGTGAAAAGTGAAAGCCCACCAGGCTCCTCCGCCCATGGGATTTGCCAGGCAAGAGTACTGGAGTGGGGTGCCATTGAAGCACCAAATCTGATGTTCCAAATCTGAAGACTTAAAAGTCACAGGATGAATGTCTGAGCTGGATGCTGGGTCCCCTCCCATAACCAACTGCTCTGCTAAGGAGTCAAAGAGCTCCCACTGAGATTCCTCTAGAGACGGCAGTCTCATTCTCTCTGAGGCAGTTCCAAATGGTCAGCTTCGGACTCAACGTGTATCCCCCTTAACTTATACCACTGGTCCTATATCCCCCCATATAAGTCCCATGGCACATGAGGTCATTTTTCCACAAAAGTGCCTTAGTACTTGAAACCTACAACTCGCCTGTTCTCTCCTCTCTGATCAAAATGATCAAGATCTTTCGCCACTTCTCAGATAAATGACAAGTACCTGAGGTGCTTTCTTCAGGAACACTCTAGTCTGAAAGATCCTTTCTAAAATTCCCCCAAGAAGTTCTCAAATGCGGGCTCTCCTGCTTCTCTAAAACTCAAAACTCTCTTCAGAGTGTGGACAAAGTTAATTTAAGATGTGAAGGGCTTCTCTAAATTTAAGACTTATGTCTTTAAGACAGAAAAGAATATTAAAATAAGTTCATAATTATACAAATGAACATTCACACATACTTCTGTATCAATAAGGACCATGAATGGGTTTAACTCATCACAGAGCTCATTAGAGAGATTAGTTTGATAAAAATTGCATCTATCCATTTGGTCTGTTTTATACTCGGTTGAACAAGTTTCAGAATAGAGGAGTCTTAATGGGGGGAAATGCACAACTTCATTTCTAAAATGACCATGGTGAGCCAGCTTCCACTGGGGTTATGAGACTGGGCTCAGTTCTGGGCCCTGGAACCTCGACTCCAGGTCACAAGGGAAACAGGTAAGAATAGCTGCTGTCTAGAAAATTGGGGCTTTACTATCCACTGACCCAGTGTGGCCTGAAGACAATTTGACAATTCCTAGTTCTCTGAGGAAATCTAGAAAAGAAAGAAATAAGACAGGAAAGAAGGGATCTGAGGCCATTCTGATATAGACAAAACTCTCAATGAACATCAGTGCCCACTCTTTTATTAGCACCATTTAAAGCTTCAATCACTAATAATGAATTATTGGAGAGAAAAAGCTAAAAAAAAAAAAAAAAAAATCCCACTTAAAATGATATCAAAAAGAGTAAAAAACCTGGGCATAAACTTAACTAAGAAATAAAATAAAATACCTATACTCTGCAAACTATGAAATACTGATGGAAGAAACTAAAGATGGTACAATGAAATGGAGAGATCTTCCATGCTCTTGTCATGGAATAATTAACACTGTTAAAATGGCCATGCTACCCAAAGCTATCTATAGATGGAACGCAGTACCTATGAAAATACCCATGCCCCTTTTCACAGAACTAAAACAAATAATCCTAAAATTTATATGGGACCACAGAAGACCCTGAACTGCCAAAGCAACCTTGAGAAAAAATAAAGCTGGAGGTATCACCTTCCCAGATTTCAGCTATACCACAAAGCTACAGTAATCAAAAGTGTGGTATTGACACAAAATAGACACACAGATCAACAGAGCAGGATAGTGAACCCAGAAGCAAACCCATGCACCTATGGTCGATTAATCTGACCAAGGAAGCAAGAATATACAATGCAGAAAAGATGGTCTCTTCAATAGTGCTGGAGCAACTTGGACAGCTACATGTAAAAGAATGAGATTACAACACTTCCTCAAACTATATACAAAAGTAAACTCAAGTTTCTCTTCCGGTCCCACGCGCTTCGGCATCTTAGGGCCCGGGTGCAGACATGCCCAAGTCCAAGAACCACACCACACACAACCACTCCCGAAAACGGCATTAAAATGGCATCAAGAAACCCTGATCACAACGACACGAATCTCTTAAGGGGGTAGACCCCAAGTTCCTGAGGAACATGCGCTTTGCCAAGAAGCACAATAAGAAGGGCCTGAAGAAGATGCAGGCCAAACAATGCCAAGGCCATGAGAGCGTGTACTGAGGCTGTCTAGGCCCTTGTGAAGCCCAAGGAGATCAAGCCCAAGATGTCAACAAGCGGTAGCCGCAAGCTCAGCCGACTTGTCTACATTGCCCACCCCAAGCTCGGGAAGCGTGCCCGTGCTGGCATCGCCAAGGGCCTCAGGCTCTGCCGGCCAAAGTCCCAGGCCAAGGCTTCAACCAAGGCCAAGCCACCTGCGGCTACGGCTCCAGCTGCCAAGGGTGCCCAGGCTCCCACCAAAGCTCCAGAGTAGAGACCTTTATCTGCCAGTGTGAGGACAGAAGGACTGGTGTGACCCCCTAGGCTGCTGCCTGCGTGGGGCTGGTGTCCTCCTGTGCTTTTGTATGAATAAATCTGAGACAGGAAAAAATCATCTAATAAATAAATAAACTCAAAATATATTAAAGACCTAAATGTAGGATGTGACACTATAAAGAAGAGAATATAAGCGGGACACTCTTTGACTTAAATCACAGTGGTTATTTTTTTTGGATCGGTCTCCAAAGGCAAAAAAATAAAAGCAAAAGTAAACAAACTGAAACCTAATTAAACTTTAAAGCGTTTGCATAGCAAAGGAAAGCAATAATAAAACAAGAAGACAAACTACAGAATGGGAAAAAATGTTTACAAATGATGCAACCAACAAGGGGTCACTAGTCAAAATATAAAAACAGGTCGTACAACTCAACATTTTTAAAAAACCAAATAACCCAGTCAAAAAATGGGCAGAAGACCTGAAGACATTTTTCCAAAGAAGATATTCAGATGGCACATGAAAAGATGCTCAACACTGCTAATTATTACAGAAATGCAAGTCAAAGCACAATGAAGTATTACCTACACCTGTCAGAATGGCTAGCACCGAAAAGTCTACAAACAACAAGTGGTGGTAAGGGTGTAGAGAAAAATGAACCCTGTGCTTTGCTGTTGGGAATGTAAATCGGTGCAGCCACTATGGAAAAGAACATGGAGATTCTTCCAAAAACTAAAAATAGAACCGTATGTCCCGGCAATTCCACTTCTGGGCATATATCCAGAAAAATCAAAAACATTAATTCAAAAAGATGCATATACTCTAATGTTCATAGCAGCAATAGCTTCCACACAAGATACAGAAGCAGCCCAAGTGTCCATCAGTAAACGAGTGGATAAAGAAGATGTGGTAGAGGAAGGAGATTCAAGAGGGAGGGGACAGATGTATACATGTGGCTGATTCATGTTGAGGTTTGACAGAAAACAACAAAACTCTGTACAGCAATTATCCTTCAACTAATAAATAAGATGTGGTACAAATTACACACACACACACAATGGAATATTAGTCATAAAAAAGAATGAAATTCTGCCATTTGCAGCAATGTGGATGGACCTAGAGAATATTATGCTTAGTGAGATAAGTCAGGGAAAGACAAATATTGTACATTATCGCTTATATGTGGAATCTAAAATAATACAAACAAACGTACATGGCAAAATAGAAGTAAATATATATAAAAAAAAAAAACTAGTGGTTACCTGTAGGGAGAGGAAATGGGGAGGGACATGTCAGGGGTATGATATTGAGAGATACAAACTATTATGTATAAAACAAACAACAAGGACATCCTGCATTACACAGAGGATCGTAGCCGTTATCTTATAATAACTGTAAATAGAGTGCAACGTAAGTGTTAGAGCACAGCACGAGGCTCATAATGTTATAGCACGAATCTCTACACTATATATCCAAAACTAATATTGTAAATCAACTACAAGTCAATGAAAAAATAACTAGAGATATAAATCCTCAGTCAATACGGTGAATTGGCCACCTGTGTTTCCTCATCTAACTCCTGAAACTCCACAAAAACAAAACAAAACAAAAAACAGGAAAGGAAAATAAAAGCCATTCAATCTCAAGGGGGAAAAATGGTAGTGACATGAGCAGATCAGAGATTGTAACAATTTTTTTGAAGATGAAAAACAGATGAAGTAGGATTTCCTGGCAGCCACAAAGATGGGCACAGCTGAAACTCCATAGAAAGGATATTTTGGAAAAGGGAGCCAATGTGTCCAATAGACCCACAAGCCACTCAGAACTGGAAAGTACCAGGTGTTGTGTAAGACAGGAAAGGCAAGATGCTGACAACAGAGAAGTGGGGTCAAAGTCTATACACAGAATCACTGGAACCCCGGTTCTCATCCATCTTCTCAGCTCCACACAGTCCAAGAAGAGACTATGGACTTGAGGACACCAGGCTGTGCCGAGACCCAGCGCTGAGAATGCAGAATAATAAGAATCTGTATAAGAAATTGTGGGATGCCTGGCTTGGCAGGAGCAATAATCAGAGTTTGCATATCCTCTTGGTTAGGAGCCAGAATGACTACAACTGCTCCTTGCTTGGCAGCCTCAGTGGTCCAAAGAAAGAGTTGGCCAGAGCTTCCATCTGTGAGTTGAGTATTAGGCACCACGTTACCTCCTTTTCACTTCTAGCCCTGGGATTAGGAATTGGGACTGTCAACTCTGTTGAAAGGGCATTTCCACAGAACTCAATAGTATAAATATGAACGGTATAAAGGAAGTTATCAGTTCTTATGTTGAGCTCCTTGGAGGGCCAGGGTTCAGAACAGAACTGGCCTTAGATACAACACAGCAGGAGCGGTCCTGAATCTCAGCCCCAGACTTTTAAAGGGTCCATCTCCAGGGACTTCACTGCTGGCACCGTGGTTAAGAATCTGCCTTGCAATGAAGGGGGACATGGGTTTGATCCCTTGTCAGGGAACTAAGATTTCACGTGCTGCAGGGCAACTAAGCCCATACACAGCACCTAGAGAGTCACATGGCACAACTAGAGAAGCCCGTAAGTGGCAACTATTGAACCCATGCGCTGCAACAAGAGACACGTCCACATGCTGCAGTCAAGAGCACGCATTCTGCAACGAAGGCCCAGTGCAACAGAAAAATAAATGAATGAACCAAAGTCTCCCAGTTGTGTCCAACTCTCTGCGACTCCATGGACTACAGCCCATCAGGCTCCTCTGTCCACGGGGATTCTCCAGGCAAGAATACTGAAGAGGGTTGCCATGCCCTCCTCCAGGGGATCTTCCCAACCCAGGGATCAAACCCAAGTCTCCTGCATTGCAGGCAGATTCTTTACCATCTGAGCCACCAGGGAAGCCCAGTGTAAATAAATAAATAATTAATTAATTAAAAAATAAATAAAGGGTCCCACTTTGTCCACTCTTTGCCAGCTGTTTACTTCTCCAGATGAGAAGACCCTGAAGTGAAAGGGACATGCTCACCAAGAGCCTAACCTCTCCCGCAATTTATAGAACATGGCCCAGGAACTCAGGAATCCAGAATACATACTCAGACAGCTCTGAGCCTATTTCCACATCCTGGGGAGGAGGATAACTTCCCCAGATCTGGTCTCCCAAAGGGTACTCCACAACCACTTGTGCACCTTTGGGCTCACGAGTGATCTAAAGGCTGCTGTTTTTGAGGACATGGACAGAGATTGAGCTTGGAGGGTGGGGTGTCCATACATAAACATAGTCTTTGTGTGGGATGGAGTCAGGGATGGGAAGAAACCACACTGAGAAGCCCACACTCCCTGGTCCATCCCATTTTTGACACAGAATTCCAAAGGAGTCCAAACCCAGACTTCAGCTCATCATGAAGGTAGATTAGTTACATTTGGGTGATAGGTCTTATTTGGCTCAACAATTTGTTGGTGTGATTTATTACTTTAAAATATGTAGACATATGGCAACCATGCCTTCATAGGTACTCTTGCCCTGGGCCCCACAAGTGTTAGGGGTGGGCTTTACAGAGGAGATGCCTCAGGAAGAGAAAGGGCCAGACACACTTGCCTCCTGGCCTTCTTCCTATTTTAAGAGTTATTGCTACCTGTTGGGAATCTCCAAATGGTTTTAAAATATGCTGTTAAAAAAAATTTTAAAGACTGTTTTCATGTACAATTACTTTCTATTAGGCCCTCATGACTTCCGTGCTTTCATTTAAATGACCTCACTAAACAACTCTATAAAGTGGGCATGGGTATTTCCTTCTGATTAGTAAGTAAACCGAGGCCCTTAGATATGAAGTGACTTGCCTGAAGTTGTATTGTTGGTAATATGAGAAAGAAAACTATTTTGAAGCCTTCTTAAAAGACAACCATCTTTTTTGTATTGCTTAAAGAAAATTGGGTAACGTGATGATAGAAGCCCCTCAAATGAGTCACAAAATATGAACAGGTACGTCTTTAATAAAAACAAGGCTTTCAAGATTGGGAACTCATGTACACCTGAGATGGAAAAAAATAAAAAATTAAAAAAAATAAAAAATAAAAACAAGGCTCCATGAGAACACTATACTCTTTTATCCTCACACCCATCCTATGAGGAAGAAGTCGGCTAGAAAAATTGCCCATGAATACATGCTAGTATGTGGTAGGGCTGGGCCTTATACCTCAGTCTGGTTCCTCCAGACCCAACCACGCTCTACTATCTTTGTTGGCAGAAACAGAATTCAAAAGAAACCTAATAGTTGATTGAATCAAGCACACTGCAGACCACTTAACTCTGACCAAACACAACTTTCTAGGGGAGAGAAACATGCAGTGCTCCCAGGAGACCACTAGGAGCATGCCTGCAATTCTCTAATCTGAGCAGAGAAGAGGAACTCCCAGAACCTACAGAGCTTCAGAAAACTGACTGGAGAAGTGTAAAGGGACCCACCCTGCCTGGAGCTGGAAGTCCAGGGATGCCTGTGTTCCGATCATGGATCTGGCCCTAACCTGGTGAGTGATCAGGGATGGGAGAGCCCTATCTATGTGGGCTGCTGCTGCTGCTGCTGCTAAGTTGCTTCAGTTGTGTTTGCTTTCAACTCCAAACCTCAAAAGACAGCACAGGTTATCTGTCCAGACTTGCTGCTTCAAGAGAAGCCAGATTCAGATGGTTATGCTGCTGCTGCTGCTAAATCGCTTCAGTCATGTCCGACTCCATGCGACCCCATAAACGGCAGCCCACCAGGCTCCTCTGTCCCCAGGATTCTCCAGGCAAGAATACTGGAGTGGGCTGCCATTTCCTTCTCCTCAGATGGTTATACATCTCTCAACTTTTGAATGTTAATAACCAACTCACTAAAAACAAAACGAAGGGACTTCCCTGGCAGTCTAGCAGTTAAGAATTTGCCTTGTCATGCAAGTGATGAAGTTTTAATCCCTAGTCGGGGAACTAAAATCCCACTGGCAGTGAAGCAACTAAGGCTGCTAGCTGTACCTGGAGAGCCTGCATGGTCTGGAGCCCACGTTCTACAACCAGAGTCCACGCACCACAACAAAAGATCCTGCGTGATGCAACGAAGATCCCATGTGCCACAGCCAAGACTCAGTGCAGCCAATCAAAAAAAAATTAAATATCTTAAAAACAAAAAAACACCAAAAGGAAACAAAATCTCTGCACAGGTCAGCTAAGAAAACTTCATTCTTTGGGATGAAGGGAGACACTTTTCATACTGCCCCACACCACTATTCTTTTCTTCCCATTTTACCACCAAGTGAAGTTCTTTCTAAACTTTTCTATTTTGTTCATGACATTTGCCACAGGCTCTGCCTAATCCTCATGGATCACCTCCCTACTTTCTGTGCTGTCTGGGGCAGATGTTATCATTCCTGTTCATAAGGCAGAGAAGCCAAGATTCATCTTCCCCTAGAAGCTCAAGCTTCTAGAAGCTTCAGACTCAAGCTTCTAGAGCTTCATGGCCTATGGTTCTTATACAGAGAGAATGGCCGGTTCAAGTGACCTGCTAGCTTCCCCTCACAGGACTCTACGATCTCCCCCCACCCATGGACACTCATAGTTTCTTCACCCAGTTGGAATAAGACTTGCCTCTTAGGATGCTGGGGCTTCCCAGGTGGTGCTAGTAGTATAGAACTCACTTGCCAACATGGGAGACACAAGAGACATGAGTCCCATCCCTAGCTTGGGAAGATCCCTTGGATGAGGGCATGGCAATCCATTCCAGCATTCTTGCCTAAAGAATCCCATGGACAAAGAAGCCTGGATGGCTTCAGTCCATAGAGTCGCACAGAGTCGGACATGACTGAAGCGACTGAGCACACACCTAGGACTTTGTGATCTTTAAATCAGTTACTACACAAAAAATTCTTAGATCAGTGTTGAAAGCATGACAGGTTCCAGTTCAGTTGCTCAGTCGTCTCTGACTCTTTGCGACCCCATAAATCACAGCAGGCCAGGCCTCCCTGTCCATCACCAACTCCCGGAGTTCACTCAAACTCATGTCCATCGAGTCGGTGATGCCATCCAGCCATCTCATCCTCTGTCGTCTCCTTTTCCTCCTGACCCCCATGACAGGTTTAGCTATTGCTTTCATCATTTCATAAGGGATATAAAAGTAAGTCTCATATCTACTTTAATTCAAAATAGTTACCGGGTTTCAGAGACATGAACCTCCCATTATGAACCCATATCCAAACCTGGAGCACAAAACTCAGATAGGAAAACACTGGGCAGAGGACCCAGCAAACCTTGAAGCCAGCCACCAGTAGATCCAGCCTCCAATGGACCGGAAACAAAGCTCAGCTTTAATGACTATGTTGCAGGTAATAAAGCATGGGTCTCATGACTCCCACGGTACTGTTTGGGCAATACTCCCCTCCCCCACCTCCACGGAGAGAATGAAAGTGAAGCATTCAATTTGAACTCCTTGGGGGAATGGCAGGAAGACCAAGACTACCTTTGGCTCCCGGAGAACCTTCTCGATAAGAATGCTGGTTACACCAGTTCTATCGGGTGAAGCTGTAAAGCATCAGCATAGGCATTTATAGATTTGAGATGCATGACTTTCCACACCTAAATGAGACCAGCAGCTTTGTTGTCCTGTGGGCTGTCTGAGCCTCACATTTCTCAAATGACTTTGGAGATACATTTTGTTTGCACGGAAAATCCATTCTCAATACTGGGAAGGGAGGTGTGGAAAGGCACAGCTGGGATCTCCACCCTGTTATGGAAGCAGTGCTGACACGAGGAACCTGCACTGCAGGGCTCTGTGGGAGCAGACCCAGACTGAGCACCACTACAGGCAGAAAGACCTGGGCCTTCCCACTCTGGGACACACAGACAAAGCATACTCATAAGAAGCATTTCTCTCTGCATGAGTTAAACCATCCTGCCCTTCATGGGAAAGTGTTTGCCAATCAGTTTTGTGAAGACAAGCAGAAAGCCAGAAAGGTGAGCAAGTCCTCAGCATAAGCCAAAAATGATGGGGGGTGGGGGGTGGGGACAAAGAGCTAGGAAACAGCATGAGCACCCCAAGAAACCCAGGGCAGCTGCTTAATGTCAGAATGGCCCCTGGGAGGAGAGGCTGAAGCTATGAAAGATGAGCCTTCTTCGAGGAATTCATCAGAACACTTCTTACGTACACTTTTGGAAACAGGCATTTGCCAGTCAGGATATTACAAAGAGTGTGGGGGCCAAACAGATCCACTTTTCAACTTTATCTTTATGTCTTCTTAGCTAAGTGACTTTTGATTAAGTCTGTTTCCATCTCTGCAATATAGAAACAGTGGGACCTACTTCCCAAGGCTGTTGACAGAGTCACTTGATATATAAACACTTAAAAGTCCTTATTTCTTTTCCATCCAGTCCCATGATGATTAGGTGATATTATTGATCAGTTGAAGAAATAAAAGGGAAAAGGGGGAGGGCAAGTCACATTAAGAGAAAATAAAGAATTATTTTATGGTTGTCAAAAGCTTTTTAGTACCCTAAGAAACCTTGATTTCCCTGGACCCTTGCCCTGAGAAAAAATTAGAGATTTCAAAATGCTCACACACATTCCCACATTACATAGGGAAGCTGCCAGTCACCAGGTTTGTTTGGGTAACCTCAGAAGGAGGCCGTGCAGACCAGCCTCCTCCCAGCCTCCTGCAGACATATAATCTGAGGTTATTTATGCCAGCGTTCTTTCCCTGATCAAAAACTCCCTGACCTGGCTTGTATTTTCTTGACGCTTTCAATTAAGGAAATAACAAAACCAACCCTGTCCTATATCCATGGTTAGGTCTGGCAAAAATGGACTCAGCTAATTATAAATTTGGTCCTGGCTGTTTGTTTTTTTTTTAAGATGCCCTACAGGCCTGGGTGTGAGGTAGTTATAAAATGAATGAGTACAATTATTTCACAAACCAGACTAACAGTTGAGTTCACCTGTCTCACTTTTACCCCGTCGGGTCAAACATTTGCATTGTGGATAAATATTTTTCATATGTAAAATATTTTTCTAAGCATTGTCAGAATGATCCTTCGCTATATTCTGAAGCAGTATCTCCTAACTAAAGCAACTTGTCTATGAAAATATGACTAGGACATTGTGGAATGTTCCTCACATCAGGCTCTTTGCAAAGTGACATCTCAGTTAGAAAATATCCACTTAGCCCTTCTGCATCCTACTGAACTGCTTAAAGGATATACGTTTCGAAAAGTAGCTAGGGCATCAAATGTTTTGTAAATAAGTGCACTGGTAAGACAACAGAATATAGAAAAACCACATCTGGTGTTCACTGAGCTGCAGAGTAGCTCTTTTCCCTTCCTTATTTTATTTAAGCTTCTTGGCTGCATAGCATACAAGATCTTAGTTCCCCAACCAGGGAATGAACCCAAGCCGCCTGCAGTGGAGACGTGGAGTCTTAACCACCGGACCACTAGGGAAATCCCACTCCTTCCCCTTCCAACTCAGCGTACTCATTCTGAGAGGTCTCATCTCTTCCTGGGGCATCAGTCACCTCTCAAGTCCAGATTTCCCACCTGAGTTTCAAATCTGCATGCCCACTTTCCACTGGATGGATGGCTCTATTTCCACAGCTCACAAAAGAAAGGAAAACCATCAAATTCAGTCCATTCTCTGAACTCATCAAGTCTTATAAATTTATCTCCCTCTCTGTCCTCACCACCACTCTCCACCTGTTCAAAGTGGAAGTGTTAGTCACTCGGTCTTGTCCGACTCTTTGCAACCCTATGCACTGTAGCCTGCCAGGCTCCTCTGTCCATAGAATTCTCCAGGCAAGAATACCGGAATGGGTAGCCACTTCCTTCTCCAGGGGATCTTCCAGATCCAGGGATCAAAGCTGGATCCCACATTGCAGGTAAATGCTTTACTGTTTGAACCACCAGGGAAGCCCTTATTCAAGGCTACCATCATCTCAGGTCTAGATGACTCAAACACATGCCCCATGGACATTTTTCATAGATGATTGCTAAAATACTTTCAATGCCTTTACATTGCCCTCAGTCTAATCCTGAAATTCTTTAAATGGCATACAAGACTAAGATCTGGCTCCTGGTTAGCATCAGGACCTCATCTCACAACCCCTTTCCTATCCCTGCCTGCTACACGGGCACCTTAGCCTGCCATCCCACTTCCAGCCTTGAAGATGGGTAAGAGTTCAGGCTCCAGAGAGAGGCAGCCTGGGATCAGGGACCACCTTGGCCACTTGGTGCCTGTGCGATGGTTGGCAAGTCACTGAACTTCTCTACAAAGTTGGGGATGACAGTGTGTCCATCTCCTATGGTTGTGAGGATTAAATGTGCTAGTCACTCACACAGCCCTAGCATACAGTAAGTACTCAGCAAACGCTGTCTGCTTTGTTAAGGCTTTCCTGAAAACTCAGTTGGTAAAGAATCTGCCTGCAATGCAGGAGACCCTGGTTCAATTCCTGGGTCGGGAAGATCCCTGGAGAGGGGATAGGCTACCTACCCCAGTATTCTTGGGCTTCCCTGTGGCTCAGCTGGTAAAGAATCCGCCTGTGATGTGTGAGACCTGGGTTCGATCCCTGGGATGGGAAAATCCTCTGGGAAAGGGAAAGGCTACCCACTCCAGTATTCTGGCCTGGAGAATTTCATGTACTGTATAGTCCATGGGGTTGCAAAGAGTCAGACACAACTGAGCAAGTTTTACTTTTCAGCTTCACTAAAAGTTATCTACACTTACTGCACTTGGGGTCCCTACTAGCACACTAGCAGGGTTTTTACTAGGGAGCCTTCTTTGAGAGGGTATATCACAAAGGAGCTTTTCCTCTGGGCTGCAGACAGTACTCTGAAGATAGTGCTTGGCATCCCCCCTCATGCCAGAACAACACTTGCTCATCTTCTAGAATTCTACAGACTCATTCCCACCTTCCCTCACCCACTAAAACAGAGGGAGGGCTTCTCCGCTTGCTCCTACAGCACCGTGCATGTCGCTGCAACACGCATCCCACTGCAGCTCAGCTACTGACTGCTTACTTCCCTGTATGCCTTTCCCTGCCCACCTCCCACCTAGAGAGGTTCTGAGAGCCAAGGACTGCCTCCGTCTTGCCATGGCTACATCTCTCATGTCTTTACAAATCATCACTAAATATCTGTCAAGTTAATGAGTGAATGTAATTCTTCTTTCTCCAAATAGCCTTAAAATCCAAAATGCCCTCTGCCACTCCATCGTTTCTATACCACTCGTGTGTAGTCTACAGTCTGCTATTTTGGGGGCATTCACTTTATTTCCCCTACAACCTGCTCCCTTTCTCCCACTCCCACACATATGTGTATACACACACACACACACACACTCAGACACACACACTCAAAAAGGATGTTCTTCAAATTTGGCCAAGGGTACCATCAGGGAGCAATACACCTGCTCTCTAGGACTGGGTGGAAACAGAGTGAGCCTGAAGGAGTTGCCATTCCCTTCCTCCTGCTCCATCTGAATTACAACTTGGAGTTCTGCTTGAGAGGGCCAGTAGGGGTAAAGTAGGAGATGACGTCTGAGAGTCCGTCACACTGCAAGGAGATCAAACCAGTCAATCCAAAAGGAAATCAACCCTGAATACTCATTGGAAGGACTGATGCTGAAGCTCCATTACTCTGACCACCTGATGTGAAGACTCAACTCACTGGAAAACACCCTGATTCTGGGAAAAGATTGAAGGCAAAAAGGAGAAGAAGGTGACAGAGGATGTGATGTCAGATAGCATCACTGACTCAATGGACATGAATCTGAGCGAACTCTAGGAGAAAGTGAAGGACAGGGAAGCCTGGCGTGTTGCAGTCCATGGGGTCACAAAGAGTCGGACACGACTTAACAACTGGCCAACAACAATCATGCTCGTCCAGGTCTACAGAGATAAGAGAATAGATTGAACTATTGGTAAGACCTCAGAGAAGAAAAATCTACAGCAATCATTTGGGTATGACACGTTAGGTCTCTGATAACCTACTCAAGCCAACTTTTCCAGGACATAAAAGAAGTCCATCAGCAATGAAGAAATCATAACAGCTAATGCTGCCACCAAGATGGAATAATATACCTCTGAAACCTCTAATGCTAGTTGGACCATCCAATCCATGTTTTCTTCCACCCAATATATTTAAGCACCTACTAGTTTCAAGGCAGAGTCATTGCCCTCAATTGTTCACAGTAAGGTGAGGAAGGCAGTTGTTTTTCAGTTGCTAAGTCATGTGATTCTTTGTGATCCCACGGATTATAGCCTGCCAGCTTCCTCTGCTCCAGGTTTCTCAGATAAGAATCCTGTAATGGGTTGCCATTTCCTTCTCCAGGGGATATTCTCAACCCAGGGATCAAACCAGCATTTCCTACATTGGTAGGTGGATTCTTTACTAATGAGCCAGCAGGGAAGGAATATTACCTCATGTGGGTAGTGCATATGAAATAGATATATTCAGTCAGTCCTCTGTATCCACAGATACAGAACCTGCAGAAATGGAAGGCTGACTGTACTATACCATATAAAGGTGCAGTATATAAAGAACGTGGGCATCTGTGCGTTTTGACATTTACAGGGGTCCTGAAACCAATCCCCCAGGGATATCAAGAGACAATTGTAGTCACCATAAGCTGCCAAGAGTACTAACTAGGGGGATGAGAAACACAGCACAGAATATACAATCTTCTGGAGTATCTCATCTAAAAGAAATGATGTTTAACTGTTGACTCACAGAATGAGTAAGAGTTCACTAGGTAAGGAAGCAGGAGAAGGAATTATAGGCCGAGGGAACCACATGGCTAAAGAGTCATGGGAGCACAAAATAGCACAGTACAGTCAGAGAGATCAACTCATTCACTATGTCAGGGAATGGGAGATGGAGTAGAGAAAACAGACAAGGTTGGGATGAGGAAGCATCTGCTGAGAAAGAGAAGAAATGTGCTCTGAACATTGCAGCATCTTATTTAGAAGGATGTTTAAGCAAAGAGATGTGGCAGCTGTGTGAAAGGCAGGCTGGGATGGGGCGGGGATGGGGGAGGAGCGGGTAGAGAGATCTCGAAAAAATTAAGGCCTGCTACACTTACACAGCTCTCAGTATGTTTAAGACTATTGACTCTCATAGTAAATGTCACTAGAAGGATCTTCCCTGTTTTCCAAGGAACCTGAACTCAACAAGGAACCAATCATTTCCTGACAAAGCTAGAGAAATCAGAACCATCCAAGTTAGCAAGTGTTAAAACACTGGAGAGCAAATGTGGAAACAGCTCTTTCCTATTTGACCATAATCAACATAAATGTGGAGTGGAAACAAACCCGACAGCCAGGAGAGGCAGCACAGTGGGCTTCTTTGCTTTCTCCCCAGGATGCCATCAGAGCACAGGGCGTTTAGAAGAATAGCTGACGTGATGGTTATGAAAATCTACCTGCCCTCCCCCCTCCCCACCAAATGCAATTAGAGAAGAGGGCTTCATTCACCCTGAATCTAAAAATAGATGATGGTAGAGTTCACAGACTGACAGCCGCATTCTCATACAGTGACTAGGAGAGGAAAGGGATGGCTAATTTAACTTAACAACCCCCAAAACAAACAGTGCAGAAGTAGTCCAGGATAGAGAGAAAACACAAAGGTCACCTCTTCAAAGGGCTAGAAGAGGAATGGGGTCACTCCGTGGCAGTTTATTAGTCCTCCTAAAGCCCTGCTTGAAACCGGGGAAGCAGTGTGCCCAGATCTGCCCAGAGTCCTTCAGACAGGAGCTCTGATGGATGAAGATGGAGAAGCTCAACCAAGATCAGGCTGGAGGGCCAGGATTTGCCCTCTTCTTCCTACATCACCTGGACACCTAAAAGCTAAAATTTGTCACATTTTCTAGGTAAGAGCTCTTCCCCACCATCCCTTCCTCCCACTCGACCTTCCTCTAAATCACACTCTGCCTAGCCTGGAGCAGGGGAAAAAAAATGTCCAGGAAATAAACATGGATCATTAAGGGAAAGAAACCAGGTGTCTCAGAGGAGTGAACCATTTCAGTTTTCCTCTCCTCCGTTCCAAAATGTTTCCGTTTTCTTCCACAGTCTGCCCGGCCCAGGGAGAGGATTACGGTTGGGCTTCAAAAGAAACAAGGACATGCTTGTGAATGGGAAGCGGACCCTCTCTGAGGCTCTCCCACAGATCTGTGCTGGCTCCCGGGGGGGCTGCCAGCCAGCTAAATGTCAGATCTCTGCACCCTGCATTCCCGCGCCGCACTACCTCCATCGCCCTGGTGACTAAGCTGTTTCAGCAGCTGTGTTATTGCTGGAGTCAGGCCAGTGGTATCCGCACAGAATATTTGTTTCATGTGGCTTAGGTGGGGATGGGGGACTTCCCTGGTGGCTCAGATGATAAAGAATCTGCCTACAATGCAAGAGACCTGGGTTCGATCCCTGGGTTGGGAAGATCACCTGGAGGAGGGCATGGCAACCCACTCCAGTATCCTTGTCTGGAAAATCCCCATGGACAGAGGAGCCTGGTGGGCTACACTTCATGGGGTCACAAAGAGTCAGACATGACTGAGGGACTAAGCACACAGGTGGGGACTGGGGTTCTCATTTGCAGATGAGGTCCTCCCCTTGATCATCAGTGAGGGCATTCCCTGAGCCCCAGGAAGCAATGGGACAATGTGTGGGAGCTGCTCAGGCTTCCTGGATATAGACAGACTCAACACCACAGAGAGGGTGGAGAAAGCATCTGTGTCCGTGGGGGTGAAGGATAACCAAAAACCAGAGCTCTGGGTCGCGGCCCAAAGACCTTCACCACTTCTTCCTCAGTAAGAGCCGCTGATGCTCAGGGCGGGTTCCTTCTGCTCTTCCTCCCCAGGCACCCCTCTCAGTCTCTCCTTTGAAAGACTCCTTCCTTTCCGGTAATGTTGGCACTCCCCCCGCCCCACCCCATCTCAGTCAATCTTTCCATGCATCTATCTCCCCCAACTTGCCTCTGAATAACACTGAGCCTGGGCAGTGCTCTCCTGAGTGCTTCTCCCTCAGCCCCTGGCCCTTCCCTCTCTCACTGTGTGGCTTACCATCATTTACACTCATCTCACTCCTGCAGCAAGTTAGGCGCATTGACTTGTTCATCCCCTCCAACCCCCAACACCTCTATCCAGCCTCTTGCCCAGCATGGCGGGTGCGGCAGGCATTCCTTACCAACTGCTGAACAAGCCAACCCAACTCCCTCCCATTGAGGACTGATGGAACACAGGCTGAGGCACGGCACTTGCTACCTTTCTTATCTGTGGGCAGGACCACTTTCCACTTCTGGTCCATTCCAGGCTGCATCCTCCCAACAGCCCCGCTAGCCTGCTGTTCCTCCTAAGTTGTTCTCACCAACAGCAATCAAGTTACATTTTCTGATGGTGAGGAAATCACAGAAATGTGTTTTCTTGTAAAGGAGGTCTTGTATTTTTAAAAGACATAAAACAAAGATTCTCTAAAGCACTCATTTTTGAGTGCCTATTACGTGTAGACCTTTTTAGCCGCACCTAGATGCCAGCCAGATATAGAAGATTATCTGGTAATCTCAAAATAGGGAAACCGAGGCATGTGGTCTCAGTGTCAGTGTGGGAGGGAGGCAAACTGAACGGGGTTTGCCTGACTTCATCACTCCAGGCCTCTCCCATTAAGTCATGAGCTAGGAGATGAGACCTGTTTCTTGCTCTGGGAAAGTCACTAATTACCTGTACAATTGGAGTAAATCACTTTATGCATTGTATTCTTTCATTAAATACTGAAGTTGAACATATGATGACTAAGGTCCGTCTAGTTCTAGTTCTAATCTCTTGAACACAGAAAATGGAAACACCACCAGATGCTTAACTGCCTTCTACCTTTGCAGCGCTGTGTTAAAAACAAAGAACAGTAAAACAATCCCTGCCTTCAGGGCACTTGCAATGGAGCTGGCCAGACCAGGGATAGAAACTTGATGTGGACTAACATAAAGAGTTAAACAGAAACAAATGTAAAAATACCAGAGTACATGGCAGTCCTGGAGAAAAAACAATCTCGTAACTATAAAATGACCAGAGGACATTTCAACAATGGTTTCTTTCCCCCCCATAAAAATACCTTTGTGCTGTTGCCAGGACAAGCCAGCTACCTAAAGGGATCCCGTCTGTTTCACCGGAAAGCTTTGTTTCCGACAAGTTTCGTAAAGGAAAAAGTAGGCTAGTGAAAGCTTTTTATTTCCAACCCACCTTTTCCTCATTCCCATGAATGAGGAGGGGATAAGAGTGACAGCAGGCAGCCAGGGAGAAAAATAATATGGCTGGTGGGTCCTGACCTCTTGGATTCCTGCCGACAGACAAGCCCGAGAGGCAACATTTAATTGTGAAAAAACCAGCCTTGCTCGCCTCTTATCTTTTTCCTCTGTGACTTAAAACCCACAATTACTGGCAACCCCTAGATTCCGAGTTACTCAGCTGGTGGTGGCAGTGATGGCTGTGTCTGTGGCTGAAAAGCAAAAGGGGAGTTAGATTTTACCTGCCTCCGAAGCCAGCCTTGTGCGAACACAGCCCTAACCCAGCTTTATGACTTCTCCCATTAAAAAGTTCACAGATGCCCTCCTGTTGGGAAGACCACCATGTGAGAAGTCCAGATGGGGGGAAAAAATTGATTTCCAGCTGCTGTATAATTCAAAGGATAAGCTGCAAGTCTCAAATCTTGAATTCCACATTTCATTTCAGTACTAAAAATGTGATTTTCAATTCTTTTTCTTACAGATGAAACTCCAAATTTCTCAGCCCAGTCATCAAGGCAACCCACCAATCGGCCTCTCTTTCTTTTAGGAACTTATCTTTTCTCTCCAATATGAAATTCTTTTAACAAGGGAATCTACCATCTTCTGCATACAACATGTCATTTCACAGTATTTCATGATGGAAAAACAGGGTTCTTAGCCCTGCCTTCCTCAGCTACAACCCAGATGACTTTGGAGAAGTCATGTAACTTCTATAATCTCCATTTGCAGACTTCTAAGAGGTTTTCTCCCACATACCTCTGCTCCCTTCTTGAATTATTACTCTATTCCCAAATATTTTAATTTACATATTCATGTTTGCAGTCAAATATAATTAAATCATCCCTTGTGCACATAATCTCCTAAGGGTGCTGAGAATTTGCCCCATCTTCTATTTCAAGGTATTCTCCAGTTGCTTCACTGGTAATCAACATACAACCGGGCACTCAGGGGTCTACCTATACCATACAGGTAGAACTCTTGCCTTGAGGTTCATGAGCCTCTGAATCCCACAGACGACCTTCAGGTCTCCAGGTAAAATATGAATACAAACTACCTGTATGGGGTCTGTGCACATTTTTCTCTCAAGGTCAAGATTCTTAATCCAAAGTTAGAAACTGCTGTCCTTAAGTAGTGAAAGGCCTGTGGCTAGCATCTGTTCAGGTCCTTGTTTTACACACTGGGTCTTGCTGCCGCCCTTTCTGGGATACTCTGTTCTCTTAAGAACTTACATTTCTTCTCTCTGCTCAAGTCCAGTAACTCACCTTTATTGAACATTTATTCTGTATACTTCCTATGTAAAAGCCTCATATGTATTACTGTTTCATCCTTAAAACAATCCTAATAAGTGTGGTACTACTATTATCTCTATTTTATAGATCAAGGAAATGAAGTATAAGGAAATTCACAAACTTACTTGCCAAAGGTGTCACATAAATCCGTTAAGTGGCAAGTCCAGTTTTTGGCCCAATACTCTGGCTTCAGAACAAAATAAGGCTTCCGTCGGATTGCCTCCTTGCCAACAGATACTAGAGAGTCACAGATTCCACCATCTCTCATTAAGATTCCACCTTTCAAGGCTCAATTAAAAAACTGTATTCACAGTGAGTTAATCATTTTCCCCTTCCCTCCTGTGTTCGTGGAATATTCTGGGCACTTAGCACTGAACACACTAGTGTGATTTTTTTGTTTCTCTCTCTCCTAACTAGACAGTGAGATCCTAATTCTTTCGAGTACATCTCAAGTATTTACTGTTCTTGGGGCTGTGCTAAGCATGGGGACACAAAGATGAACAAGATACAGTCCTGCCCTCAAAATTCAGTCTTTCAGGATAGAGAGAACTAAACAAAGAAGGACCATGAGTTTTTTTGAAATTGTATTATGAAAGATAAGGATTTATCTTTATACCTTAATTTCTGAGTAAAAAATGCCAGCACACAGTATAAGCCCAATAAATGACCACTAAATGAATGCAGGACTTTGGAAAGGGGACCTCAGAAGCTGGGCTGTTAAATTTAAAAGATCTACCATCCCTTTATGAAAACTCTTTGAGGTTATTTATATACTGACTCACCTAAAAACTGCTTCCTGAGTTGGTGTCTATGATACATTTTTTAATGTCAGACTAAAAATACACTTCCAGTACACCAACCCTGTCTGCCTACCCAAGGACTAGAAATGAACACAAGGTACCACGTAACAAAATGAAAGACATGAAAACTCACTCAACACTAAGTTTACCCACTAACATAAGGGCATCCATCCCCACTTAACAGCATCTTCTAAAATGGTTCACTCTTGAGGGTCTTTGAAGTAACTGAAGGGAGACTCATGAGATTTTTATAGTCTAAGAAACTTAAGTGACTCATGGACTTTCAGCAAAACAGACACAGAGTGGACGGGACCTTCAGGGTCATCTCGTATGGTTTCCCAGTCAGATCAGGAAGCCTCTCCAGGGCACTATTGATGGATTCATGCCATAGACTCAGTGGGATCAAGGCATCCAATTCCCAAGATCACTTATGCTTATAACCCCTCTATTTCTCAGCTAGGGGACTTTGGACAAATCATTTAACTTCTCTCATCCTCAGTTTCCTCTCCTTCTATAAGGGAGAACTGTTGAGATGATCGGATGAAATAAAAATAAAGTTGTCACACTCAGAGATAATTTGTTTGCAAGTAACAGGATTTTACACACACTAGCTTAAGTAGAAATTAGCCGGAAGGATACAAAGGTATCTTGAGAAGCTCAAGTGCTCACAAGCTTGAGGAACCAGAAGCAGGAAGAGAAAACTGTCAGGGAGAGATTCATCACTTGTATTCGATTGTAATTATACGGCATGGTCCTTCATCTCCACTTTTCTCTTTGTATCTGGTTTTCCCACTCTGCCAACCAACTTTCTCTGCTTCTCCAGGCATGAGATGAATGATGGCTGCCCAGGAGCCCTCAGGACTTTTCAGTTTAAATGCCAATGAAGGTGAGCCTAGAAATAGTGGACCCAATTTCTTTTAAGACAGAATCTGATTGTTCCCCCTTGGGGCAAGGGCCCATCCTAATCCAATCAGCTATGGCTGAGGGACTGATTATGTGGCCAGGTGCCCATTCAGGAGGCATGATGGAAGTCCACACTCTGAGGGAGGAGAAATAGACAAGTTCTGTAAGAAAATGATATGAGGCCAAAGCGAATGGCTGGCAACAGAGACAACCACCAGCATCTGCAGTACAAAAGTACTTTGTAAAGAAATCAACACTAAATGCAAGTTATCACTATGATCATCATTATGACTGGCTCTTCAACCAGCTCTTGCTTGATTGCTACCAATGACAGGCTGCTCACTACCTGGAGAGACAGCCTGTTCACCGCTGAACAATTTCATCTATTAAAACTTTTCTACACGGCGGCAATTTTTTTTAAAGACACTAAATTCTTCTATCTTCCCCTAGCCCTTACATCTAAAGAACATATAATCTTGTCTGTTAGGTCAGGCCTGGGCTTTCCCTTGCGGTCATAATATGAATAACTAGTAAGGCAGCAAAGATAGATTCAATGGACAGTTACCTTAGAGAACAACCTAAACCAGAACAATTAAAAAACCAGAACCTCCTCTTCCTTCAAAGAATTACTACTATCTCTCCTACTAATACCATGAGCACTAATTTACTAAAGCAAAAGAAGAACCAGAACCATTTTCAGCATCAGTGTATAGATAGTACGAAGCTATTGAGGAAAGTGTTTTTTTCCATTGTAGAGTCCCTGGCACTTTAAGTAAAATTCTGCTTTGTATAACAAAGGATTTTAGTTCTCTAACTTTCTTTTGCTTTCAGAAGTATCATGCAGAAAATAATTCTATTTCTTATTTTCTTAGGTCACCCCAAATAAAGGTATGATTGTCCATGAAGTAACCTCACATTAGCTATGTGATGACTGACTGGCATTTAAATACTGACAATACCCAAAATTAGAAGAGGAGGTAAAAAAGCACAAAATGTCTTATATATAGTGGGGTGCCATCAAGGAATCTGCTGCTTCTGGTGGCTTTGCTGCTCACATTTTTCATTGATGTCACCAGGCTTTTATTTTAGTAACCAGGATATACTTGTTATGGATGCAAAGAGAATCTCCTCATTTATATTCTAAACTCAGAGCAGGAAATGAGACACGTGGGTGATCTGCAGCTGTGGCACTATAAACAGGACCAGCCTACCTCCTAGTCTAGATTCTAGACTGCACTACATTTCCTGAACTTGAACTTGGGAGATTGAAAAAAAGAAAATATACCATTTTAGAATGACCAGCGCATTCTGTCCAAGAATCTTAAGAGGCCTCTGTTTGATAGAAGCCTCACTGACCTGTATATTTAGTCCACACGTTGATATACAACCAGGAGATCCTGCTCTGTCTCCAGCCAGCTGTGCTACAGTGGGCAAGTATTGTAAGGTTCCCTCATCTCATAAACTAGTCCTTTAACATTTGGGGGCCCATTTGAAAATCTGAAAAAAGCCTCAAAACCTCTTATTCCCAAAATGCACATAAGTAAACAGGACTAAAATTTCACACAGTATCAGGGGCTCATATGGTCCTTGAAGTCTACCCAGAGAGTCCTTTTAAATTATTAGACCAACAGCATTCTAACCTTTCTTCCAGTGCTCACAGTTTGCAATCGCACAGTGGATGTTTAGTAACAATTACTAAACATTATTCAACACCATGGATGAGTGTTCTGCTGAGACTAGAGACCAATCCAACACAATCTACTTTCTAATGCTAAATTGACCAGTAAGTCAATGGATGATGAGAAGAAAGTGGGAGGGATCTCATATAAGAAACTATATGTGTGCTCAGTTGTGTCAGACTCTTTGCAACCCCATGGACCACAGACCACCAGGCTCCTCTGTTCATGAGATTATCCAGGCAAAAATACTGGAGTGGGTTGCCATTTCCTCTTTCAGTGACTCTTCCCAACCCAGGGACTGAACCCGCGTCTCCTATGTCTCCAGCATCAGCAGACGGATTCTTTACCACTGAGCCACCTGGGAAGCCATCTCAAACTATAACATTAAAAACATAAATAAATAAAGTCTTGGGAAGGTTTTGAAAGAGTCCAACTCTGTTTCCTCATTGGATTTTTTTCACTTGGAAATACATAACACAAAACCGTTGAGCCAGAAAGTATAGAGACCCAGACAGCTTTATAGGGATGCTGTCCAAGTCATGGGCTTACACATAGCACACCCAAATAAAACAAAGCCAAAGGTTCTCACCGTCCTGCCAAAATAAACATGTTCACAACGGTTAATTTCAATTGTTCCTGAAGATTCCCTCAAAGGGAAAGATAATCCATGAATGAGAGTAAACAAACATGATGTCTTTAATATTCACTATCTTGGATTATAATCAACAAAATATGCTCCTCTCCTGTGATTTTAGTTTCTATTTTAAGTCAGGTAAGTTACATAAGATGGGGTTATACTTGTAAATTCTAAGTTCTAGCCTTGGTTTGAAGAGGAAACACAACTCCGTAAGACAGAGGACTGGCCATGTAAATTCATCTTGAATACTGACAACCTCTCTACCTCTACTCAGCACCTCACATCCCACTCCATTTAAGGCTGCTGCATCTTTCTGGTGTGTTTTGGGCTTTCTCAGCTTATCTTCTTTTGAGGGGGTAGGGAGAGAGAAGAGGAAAATTCTGAAGTTTTTATTTCTTCCCCCATTGACGCTAGGGTAGGTAAAGAAATTTACAAAGGAACTTTAAAACTCTTGGTGACACTAGCCTGTAATAAAAACTATCCACTCAGAAATGTTTCTTTATGAGACTGTAACATAGTCATAAACCAAAGAAGTCTCTTTTAGGGAAGGTGGTGGAATGGGAGTGGGAGGGTAGAATTAGATTTCTTCTCAGTGACTTGCTTCAACATAGTTTGTTAGAGGATTAGCTGATGAAGCATGGAATTCCTGTTGTGTGGATACCATATTACCAACAGTCTGACTCGTCACAGCAGTTACAGTTTTATGGTGTAGAGAATCCTTTGCTCCGTTAAGCTCTCTTTGTGGACTCTTCCCAAGAAGCATCCAAAAATTCAGAATTAAGAACCACAGCTCTTGCTGATGGTCAACAATAAGGTCACAAAAGGATTCCATCTTTTCCCTTCTATAAATCCGCCCCAATCATTTTAGATAAAGTGACAGTTCATTTTTTTACAGTCAGTAGATTGTTCCTTTATCCTAATTATCTTCATCTGGTGTCTACCTAACATTCTATAACAGCTACACAAATGAAAGAGTACAATCATTTCATAAAAAGTTAGGCAATTTTCTCCCAGGACACTCAGATATCTAACTTGACTGGGTAATAATGTTGTTCTATATTTTTACTAGAAATATTTCAAAGAAATATTTTCAGTTTGAGAAAAGAAAAATCACTTGTTAGAGAAATAATTTGATCATTTCATGTAGTCATTTGCAAAAGTGAAACAAGTTAAGACAGTGCTCAATTGCAGAGTACAGCATAGGGCTCAAGGCAAAACATAATGACTTCATTACCTAAGAACAGAATAAGTACCCTGGCTTTCCCCATCCCACACCATTTATCAGGGCTTCTTCAGCCAAAGAGTTTTTTAGACATCTGAAAATCCTAGATTCACTGCTAAAGACAGATCATCATCCTCATGCTTTCTGCCAATGAATTTCAGTGCTTCTATTTCAACAGAAAATTTGAAAGCGGGGTAGACACATGTTAATAAATAAATAAATACCTTTACCTTTGGTCTCAGCACCCAAGTTCCTCAAAAGAAGCCCCACAGAGAATCTGAGGTTATGCTAAGTATGTGACTTGCAGTTGTAATCAGTAGAGTGATATTACGTTACAAGTGAGTACCATTTCAGCCATCCCAAACCTGCATTTTAAAAATATCTATGTAAATTGAGTGACTGATAAAACACTATAAAAAGAAAGGTATACATCCACTCTAGATGATATTTTCAAATAAAATAATTTGTTGTTACAGAACAATCTAAGCCCATCACATAGATAGACATTCGTTTTTTTCCAGCGATTAACCATCCAGACACCAAGTGTTTAGGCTGACTTTTTTCTGACATTTTTAAGTCTACTCACACTCCCTCCGTTTTCTAACTCTCCAGAGAAAAAACTGAAGTCCTCTGTCCTTTTCAGCTCTAAAGAAGCACCATGTTTGTGCCCTGACAAATGCATTAATCCCATGCCTCTGAAATGTTTAGGTAAAAGTCAACCACTGACCCAAACACAGATTTCAATAGACAGGTCTGCTCAGAATTCATATAGTCATCTCTCATTATCCACGGGAGATTGGTTCCAGGACCACCCCCACCCCCATATCCCCACCCAGTGGATACCAAAAGTTATGGATGCTCAAATCACCTATACAAAACAGTTTAGTAGGCCCTCAGTATCCACAGATGAGACAGAGAGAGCCACCTTGAGTCGGCATTTACTGAACAGTCCAATTTCCCAGGTGGCGTTAGTAGAAAAGAATCTGCCTGCTATGCAGGAGACACAGGAGACGTGGGTTCAATCCCTGGATCAAGAAGATCCCCTAGAGAAGAAAATGGCAACCCATTCCAGTATTCTCTCCTGGGAAATTCCATGAACAGTGGAGTCTGGCAGGCTATAGTCAATGGGATTGCAAACAGTCAGACAGGACTAAGCAACTAAACAACAGCAACAACCAGTTTCCAAGTATCTAGAAATCTCTAGATTCGTTTTGACTGGCTTTCCCTTCCCAGTTCTTGCAGACTATTGTTTTAAAAATGAAAGTTGTTCAGTCATGTTTTTTCGACCCAATGGACTATACAGTCCATGGAATTCTCCAGGCCAGAATAATGGAGTGGGCAGCCTTTTCCTTCTCCAAGGGATCTTCCCAACCCAGGTCTCCTGCCTTGCAGGCGGATTCTTTACCATCTGAGCCACAAGCGAAGCCCAAGAATACTGGAGTGGATAACCTATCCTTTCTCTAGCAGATCTTCCCGACACAGGAATCAAACCAGGGTCTTCTGCATTGCAGGAGGTTTCTTTACCAACTGAGCTATCAGGAAAGCCCTTTTAAAACTATCACCATTTACAAGTTGAACTGGTTACTACTTTTCATACTTAGCAATGAATGACAGTAGTAGGTTATTTAAATGTTTGTTTTTAAAAAATCAAAGTAGGGGGACTTCCTCGGGGACCCAGTGGTTAAGACCATGTGCTTCCAAATGCAGGGATGCAGGGGATGCAGGTTCAATCCCTGGTCAGAGAATTAAGATCTCAAATGCAGTGCTGTACAGCACAGCAAATAAATTTAAAAAAAAAAGAAAAAAAGAAAAAAAGTAGGAATTCTGTTTAATATTGCTCTTTAAATATTGATTACTTATTTTGCATAACAAACGTGAAATATCTTTCTCAAATAAAACATACACATCTGCTAAACACTTTTATTACTATCAGTTCAGTTCAGTTGCTCAGTTGTGTCCGACTCTTTGCAACCCCATGAATCGCAGCACACTAGGCCTCCCTGTCCATCACCAACTCCCAGAGTTAACTCAGACTCATGCCCATCGAGTCAGTGATGCCATTCAGCCATCTCATCCTTGGTCGTCCCCTTCTCCTCCTGCCCCCAATCCCTCCCAGCAGCAGAGTCTTTTCCAATGAGTTAACTCTTCGCATGAGGTGGCCAAAGTACTGGAGCTTCAGCTTCAGCATCACTCCTTCCAAAGAAATCCCAGGGCCTATTTTCTTCAGAATGGACTGGTTGGATCTCCTTGCAGTCCAAGGGACTCTCAAGAGTCTTCTCCAACACCACATCATTATTTCCCCCTCCAAAGACATAGAGATTCCCTAATAGCTCAGTTGGTAAAGAATCTGCCTGCAATGCAGGAGACCCTGGTTCAATCCCTGGGTCAGGAAGATCCCCTGGAGAAGGGATAGGCTACCCATTCCAGTATTCTCGGGCTTCCCTTGTGGCTCAACTGGTAAAGAATCTGCTTGCAATGTGGGAGACTTGGGTTCAATCTCTGGGTTGGCAAAATCCCCTGGAGAAGGGAAAGGCTACCCACTCCAGTATTCTTGCCTGGAGAATTCCATGGACTTTACAGTCCATGGGGTTGCAAGGAGTCGGATGTGACAGAACAACTTGCACATTCACTTTCACTTTCAAGACATGAGTCTGATGAAATCTTGGAATTAATGAAACAATAACCAGTTTTTAAAGTGAATGTCAATGCTAATTCAGTTTCTGAGGGATACTCAAGACCTCAAATCCTAGCCAAAACCTGTATCATCTTAAATTGAAAGTTTAAAAGGAACAAACAATTTAGCTCCAAATGACTAAGTGTCACGTAAAATATATAGTCCTTTGATTATTTTGTCTGCTCAAAGACCCTTAAGAGATTCGTGAAAACTCTGCATGTGTGTATAAAATCTTAACTTTAACAGTCCAAGTGTGAAATCTCTTACTATTTGAAATCTGAAACTCATTTCATAGACTGCCTAGGAAAGCTTAAAGAAAAAACAGGATTGGTCCTGACTCTTCCTTCCATTTGAGATAATATTGCTAGCACTGAATCTTTAATAAACAGAAAGTCATCCACATATAATAGGATCTTATTAACCACATTCCCAATCTCTTTTCTTCTGCCCCACATACTGCTATCAGAAAGGCATTCAAACAATGACAAAATGTAAAAAGTAGACAGGAGGTTGCACATACTCTTTACTATAAGGATTGGGGGGACACCTAGACCTACTATGTCCCATAAATATTATTATATGCACATGTCTACATAACTCAGCAAAGGCATACCATCCCTCTTTAACTGATTTCCTCTTTAGTGCCCATTAGCAGATGGTAAAGAAAATGCACTTAAGGAAAGAATATTCTCATGAACCCAACATATAACATTTTCAAATTAAAGTCAACAGGCCCCATCAGAGCTACTACTCAAAATAAGAATTTTTTGATCAATTTGGTTTTCTTGATGGGTCTAGTTTATTTTATTTATTGAAGCAGCTGTTAGTTGTCCATCTTATTAGAATTTTAGTGTGTCCCTATTAAGTACAGATCTTCATGTTATAAGAAATTAAAGGATGTTGTTTAAGAATCTTTAGTCCACTCTTTTTCTAGATGAAAATAAAATGTATTTTGGAACCTGAAGGTGTACTTGGGGGAAAAAAAAACATACAATGCATTCACATTTCATTTACATATAGCAGTGTTTTAGTTAAAGCCTCANTAGGCTACCCATTCCAGTATTCTCGGGCTTCCCTTGTGGCTCAACTGGTAAAGAATCTGCTTGCAATGTGGGAGACTTGGGTTCAATCTCTGGGTTGGCAAAATCCCCTGGAGAAGGGAAAGGCTACCCACTCCAGTATTCTTGCCTGGAGAATTCCATGGACTTTACAGTCCATGGGGTTGCAAGGAGTCGGATGTGACAGAACAACTTGCACATTCACTTTCACTTTCAAGACATGAGTCTGATGAAATCTTGGAATTAATGAAACAATAACCAGTTTTTAAAGTGAATGTCAATGCTAATTCAGTTTCTGAGGGATACTCAAGACCTCAAATCCTAGCCAAAACCTGTATCATCTTAAATTGAAAGTTTAAAAGGAACAAACAATTTAGCTCCAAATGACTAAGTGTCACGTAAAATATATAGTCCTTTGATTATTTTGTCTGCTCAAAGACCCTTAAGAGATTCGTGAAAACTCTGCATGTGTGTATAAAATCTTAACTTTAACAGTCCAAGTGTGAAATCTCTTACTATTTGAAATCTGAAACTCATTTCATAGACTGCCTAGGAAAGCTTAAAGAAAAAACAGGATTGGTCCTGACTCTTCCTTCCATTTGAGATAATATTGCTAGCACTGAATCTTTAATAAACAGAAAGTCATCCACATATAATAGGATCTTATTAACCACATTCCCAATCTCTTTTCTTCTGCCCCACATACTGCTATCAGAAAGGCATTCAAACAATGACAAAATGTAAAAAGTAGACAGGAGGTTGCACATACTCTTTACTATAAGGATTGGGGGGACACCTAGACCTACTATGTCCCATAAATATTATTATATGCACATGTCTACATAACTCAGCAAAGGCATACCATCCCTCTTTAACTGATTTCCTCTTTAGTGCCCATTAGCAGATGGTAAAGAAAATGCACTTAAGGAAAGAATATTCTCATGAACCCAACATATAACATTTTCAAATTAAAGTCAACAGGCCCCATCAGAGCTACTACTCAAAATAAGAATTTTTTGATCAATTTGGTTTTCTTGATGGGTCTAGTTTATTTTATTTATTGAAGCAGCTGTTAGTTGTCCATCTTATTAGAATTTTAGTGTGTCCCTATTAAGTACAGATCTTCATGTTATAAGAAATTAAAGGATGTTGTTTAAGAATCTTTAGTCCACTCTTTTTCTAGATGAAAATAAAATGTATTTTGGAACCTGAAGGTGTACTTGGGGGAAAAAAAAACATACAATGCATTCACATTTCATTTACATATAGCAGTGTTTTAGTTAAAGCCTCATCAACACAGATATTTTTGATGTTTAGATTTAATATATGATGGGAAGCAATTCCTCTGTGAAGTTATTCAGATATGCAATAGGTTCTGACCACCAATTAGGATGGAGGGTGGAATTTCTCACACATCCAGTAATTCTGACACCACTATCTACCCAGAGATAACATCAGATTCCACAGGTAAAGGGCTCAGCCTCACAAAACTGTCCCTCTCTTCAGCTGCCAGTCGCAAACTCGGTTGAGGCTTCAACTTTCTGATAAGACTGTAGACCAGACCAACAGCTTGACAGCAACCTCAGAAGAGTAAGCCAGAGACTCCCAAGTTAATCTGTGCCCAGATTCCTGACCCAGAGAAACAGGGAGATGATACATGTTTATTGATTTATGCTGCTAAATTTTAGGATACTTTGTTACCCAGCAGTAATACAGCCAATACAGAGCAATTATTTAATTTCTATTACAGAGTAAATCATTTCCTTTACCCTTGGAGTTAGGAGTCTGTCTAGGAACATTATATGGACATACACAATAGGCAACCAGCCCAGATAACAAAGTACTGTGTCCTTGACCTTCACATCAGAACATAAATCAGTTAATCTACCCACGTTAGCTTCCCATGGCTCCTCTAATGATGCTAATTCTCCTTTTCTTGAATACATTCTGGGAACTAGGAATACAAAAACCCAAACCTCAAGGTATACACAGTATAGTGTCTAGTTTCAGTCTCCACTTTTAACCTCATAGCAAATTTCCCTTCCTGAAACTCACACATTATACTGTATACCATTCTCATTATAGCACTTAGCTTTCTTAATCATATGTTTAAGTGTCTGTTTCTCAACCATTTCTTCCCTAGTGCTTTCTTCAATCTTGTATCTTCTGTATCTAGTACTTAACACACGGTTGAAACTTAGTAAGTTTGAATGAATAAATGCGTTATACAAGCGATGAATGAACAAGTCAACAGGCAAGAGAGTAGGGACATAGGAAGTACCACCGTGAATGTGTCAGGTTGTTATGAATATGAAGGTCCAGGTGCACAGCAACCACTCCTTCTAGCTAAAATGCTCTTCCAGGGACTTCTCTGGTGGTTCAGTGGCTAGGACACTGCACTCCCAATGCAGTGGGCCCAGGTTTGATCCCTGATCAGGGAATTAAATCCCTCATGCCACAGATAAAGATCCTGGATGCTGCAACAAAGATCGAAGACCCCATATCCCCCAACTAAGATGCAGCATAGCCAAAAAAAAAATCCAAAATAAATAAACTAAATTAAAAGAAAATGATCTTCCACTTGCACCCACCCTCATCTCCAATTCCTTGTCAGAATTTTCCCTCTTTAACACTCACCTCAAAGATCTGTCTGCTCACCTCTACACACATGCGCGTATGTGTGTATGTCAAGGCAGACTTCCCTTTCTCTGCTCTAAAGCCTTCTCTTCATACTCCCACAGCTCCTGGGTGTACCTTGGACACTGTACTGTAATGGCTGATTATCTGCCTGGCATCTCCACTGTAAGCCCCTTGAAGGACAGTGTCTTCATATCTATCTACATGTCCAGCCATCAGTTCAGTGTGTGGTAGCAGTGGGTACTCAAAAACAGTCTGAATTAATGAGTAAGAGATTGAATGAATTAGGGGCAGAATTACATTTTGAAAAATGATCTCAGCATAATCTGTTCCAGATAAAATGTTAATCAGGCATATATACTGTTCTAACACCTAAGTGGAGTAAAATTAATATAATTATGTATCACAATAATTTCTGATACAAGAAAATGAGAATTTCAGAAAGTGCTCTAATCCATGGACAAATTCCCTATACTATCCCCAGATGTCACAAGTGAATTTGCCTCTCAAAAATCACCAATCTCCCCCTCACAAAATGCTAATATACCTCATGCCCTCAGAGTCTTGCATCACAACTGAGCAAACTAGAAAAATAACCTGATTTTATGGGAAAATGGGAGCTCCTGGGTTGGTGCTCCCATTTTGACACGTATATTTTTCTTAGGCAATGGCTTAATTCAAAGCCTTACCAGAAAAGACATTTGGAAACATGGGACCTTTCAGAAATTCTCAAATCACTCCACGGGGGTGAGCTCCCTTGTGGCACTAAGGCAATGGAGCTTGGCTAGAGCAGGGCTCCTAAGCCAGGCTGCCTGGCTTTGAATTCCAGGTCTTCCACTCTCTGGCCTTCTGACTTTGGGCAACCTCACTGATGCCTGAGTTTTCTCTCTGGAAAGTGAAATAAGACCCACCTTTAGGAACTAGTAGGAAAATAAAATGGGTTAATTCAGGTAGAGCACTCAGAAATGCATCTAGTAACTAGAAAGCAGTCAATAATCATCACTAGTAACACTATTATTTCACTCCTATTATAATTGCTCTGAAAAGGCTGAAGAGGGAAATTCCTCAAGACAGGAGAGGGGTAGGGAGAGTGCACTTACTGATTTGGTTGTTCAGCTTGAATGCAATGTCCAGCTGCAGGATAAATAGCATGAACTGGAACCAAGGACTCATCTCCATGGAAGGGAGGGGGATGTGGACAGAAAACACAATGTCATTGGCTTCAATTTCCCTTGGAATCGCTTCCTCGATGTCTCGGATCTTGTCACATTGGTTGGGTCCCCAAGGCATTAGCCATTTTGCCTTGTGATGGTTTTTACGGACATCCACGCATTTCACTGACATGTAGGATACTGCCGTTGTGGGTCCTGGAGCTGAAAAGAGAATGTTTTTCTGTTTTAGAAGAATCATCCATGTAAGTGCCTAATTCTGGCTAACACTCTTTCCACTACTGTCCTCTCTCCATTTTTCACACTGCCTTCCATAACCTAGGCTCATTAATACCAAGTGTTAGTCGCTCAGTAGTATCCAGTTCTTTGTGACTCCCATAGACTATAGTCCGTCAGGCTCCTCTCTCCATGAAATTCTCCAGGCAAGATTTCCTTTCTCCAGGGGACCTTCCCGATTCAAGGACAGAGCCTGGCCTCTGGGTTGCAGGCATGTTCTTTACTGTCTGAGCCACCAGGGAAGCCTATTAATACCAAGTGAGTAAAAGTTGCTCAGTCGTGTCCAACTCTTTGTGACCCCATGGACTATACACTCCATGGAATTCTCTAGGCCAGAAGAGTGGAGTAGGTAGCCTTTCCTTTCTCCAGGGGATCTTCCCAACCCAGGGATCAAATGCAGGTCTCCCGCACTGCAGGTGGATTCTTTACCAACTGAGCTACCTGGAAGCCCTTTTAATACCAAGAGATCTCCCAAATCCAGGTGAGGATCCTTCAGTGATCTCTAGAGGTGTCATAAAGTATACCCGAGAGCCTTCTCATTGTATTCTTTCAATAAATAACTGGTGATTGAAAACATGAGTAGCCAGTTTTGTTCCATTACCTCCTCACACCAAACAAATGTCACAAGAATCAACTATGCTTCACTTTCACCTGCTTGAAGGCTTGGAGGGCACTGGGGCTTCACAGAACACAGTGTCTGAAGTCAGGAAACCTGGGGTCTGAGGCATGGTCGAATGACTTACTCTCGGGTAATTTGGAATAAATCGGTTAAACAAAGCATATCGCTTCAGGATCCTCATCTGTGAAATAAGCTGGCTGGCTTCTAAAATTCAGTCAAGATGGTTGGTTTCTGAGGCTTTTCTACACTCTGAAATTTTACAACACTTGTTTTATTTTGACCTTGGGATCCCATTGAAGGTACCTATCAGAGAGTGGGAACCCAAACACCAACTTGACACTTGAAGGATATACTAAAATATGATCCCTGCATTTTGAGAGGGATCATTTAATCTGATAGAACATTAACAACACAATTTTGTAATTATAAAATGGCCATATCACTATAAAAGAAAATTTGCAAAATACAGAAATGTTGAAGTTCAAAACAACATTTACCCAAAATCCCACTTGAGAGAAGGAACCACTGCTGTAAAAATATCAAAATATTATGTTTTTTTCTATCAGTGTATACGTAGATAAAAATTCATAGAGGAATTGATTTGTATAACTTTAACATACGTGCTAATATGAACTTAGGTTTCTATAAAATAGGGTCATACCATACACAGTTTTGTAGAGTTCTCTTTTCTATTCACTTAGCAAAGCAAAGTAGCACAGTGGTAAATAACACAACCTATGGAGCCAATCTGCCTGGCTCTGTCATGTCTGGTTGTGTCACCATTAATTCAAGCTAACAAAGTTAGGGGTGAATTTCTAAACCTGTGTGTGTATTACTTTTACTATCTCTTAAATGGCAATCATAGTAGTAACTAACTCTGAGTCACTACATACATTAAACAAGTAAACATATGAAAAGCATTCAGAACAGTGCTTGAAAGTACATGAAAAAATACAAAATTTTATCTGGTATATGTATTTTCTATATAATTAAAAATTTTCATCTAGTGGTTGCAAAATAATCATGTGATATACCAATTTAATTGACTTACACCCAAGCCCCTTGGTCCAGAAAGTTTGTCTGTAAAGAAGAATAATTCTTTGCCTAATATGCTTTGTTAGTAATTTACCTCAGCTCTTCCATCTGCTGCCTTAATTTGCTTATGGCATATTTTAATACTACAGAGAAGTTCCAGATTTCATATATGATCTCTCCTTTACATTTTTCCCACTCTTTTGTATATAGAAAGATTTTCAAATTTCCAGATTCAGTAGTCACCTTTATTACGTTCTATTATTTTTAACAATTTCATTTTAAAAAATCGCTTAAATTTTGGTTTGCTACAAGGGATGAGGTGAAAATCTAGTTTTACTTTTCTAAATCTTTAAATTATTCCTTACTGAACAAAAGCTTTGCTTTTGTTGACTTATGACAGCACCTTTGTCTTATGTTTACCAATAGAATTTTTCTGGACAACCTACTCTATTCCATGTACTGTACTTTTTTCTCTTTTTCCATGTATTGAGCTTTAAATTCATGGCCCAACCAACATGATTTTAAATCTTGTAAATGGATGGTTTATATCAATATCTGATAGAGTAAAACCCCTCCCCTACTCCACCTAATATTTGTATTTTTTGCTGGATTTGACTGAAATTAGATTAACTCTATAAATTAATGTGGACAAAGTCAGCCTCCTTCTCCAACACTTAGTTTTTCCACCCAAGAACAGAGATTAATAAATGGAGTCCATTTTGACATCTCTGAAATTTTTCTTTGTTTTCTTCATGTAGATCCTTCTATTACAATATATTTTTAAATCTATAAAACTTTTCTCTGAAAGTAGTGAAAGGAAAACATAAATTATGGTTTATGTTCATGGTTTAAATATGTTTAATTTAGTACATATGATACTTGACCTACTGTGCTTTCAGACACTTAACGAACAGAAATCATCTCTTATTTGCAAGAGATCAAATAGCAACTAGAGGAATATGTAAAGTAAGAGAAAAAAATCATTTATGACTAAAGTGTATTATTATTAATACTTTGCCCTACTTCTAATACTCAAATACACATTTTTCTATCCCTAAATATTCATCCTAATGGTAAATTTTGAGTAGTAAAACGTTATATTCCCAGAAAGTTGGGATAATGCCTACTAAAACTTATCAGAAAACATAGCACTGCTGAACTCTAGCTGGAAGTCCTTCAGTGCAGTATCCTGAATACTGCAACACAAAGCTGTCACTCATTCAAACCAGAGAAGTTTTTCTTTAAAACTCAAATTGTATCATGAAGACATTTTATACCTAATCCATCTGAAATCAGACATCTTACTTTTTATTAGAAATATGAATCGATCAAACTTTGGTCATCCTGACTCAGCTAAATAGCCCACCAACATTACAAAGACCAAGTGGCACATTTAACCAAACTCCTTTTAATGTGGTTAGAGGTATAAACAGGGAGACAAAAGTCATGAATTCTATTTTTGGCTAACATACTCAAACTGACTATTTACTGCAGAAAATAGTTACTACATTTTAAAACTTCTATTCTTCCAAAATGAACCTAACCTTTTTTCATTTCTTTTTTTTTTTAATCCTTTTGAAAAACAAGTCACTCTCTTCTTAGACCAAAATGAAAAATAACTATCTGAGTTTCTAGTTAACCTCCAAAGCCACATTCCAAACTTTAATAACAGAGAAGCTGAACACTTTACAGGCACAAAGCCTGCATTTTTAATGGACATGGTGAACGCCTGCCTTTGTAGCAACCGGAATTATTTTCATTCTTTCATTAGTCTAGTGTTTCTCACATAGAGAAAAATATCCCAGGAATACTAATATTTTCATAAACATCATCACTTGGAGAAGCCACAAGTGCATCCCAAGCTATATGAAAATCACAAGTATTTTTCTCCACTTGAATAAATCTAGTCTAAAAAAACTTTCTGCATAACTTTAAAAACCTGAAGATAGTTCAACATTTTCCATTTCTAGGAGTGCTCAAAAGGGAAAACACTTGTTTGAAAAAGTAAACAGATTCTGATAGTTAAATAGAATAACGTTTCCTGAATAATATATTTACAGTTCAAGACAACTTCCTACTCCAGCTAAAAGTGAATTTCCAGGTGTTTCTTAAGTAGAAAGCATATCAGTGTAAACCAAAAACAAAGCCTATAGCTACTAGCTGGCTGCTTACTGTAGCAGGTGTTTTCATCAGCTATGGCCAAAACTGTGACTACGCAGGTCCCAAAACAGTGTTTAAAAATCAAAAGAACTCTGATTTTTGTCCTTAAATTGTTCTAGAATTGTGAAAGATTTTATCGTAAGAGAAAAGAATGAGATGGGAGAAGCTGAAATTATCTGTAACCTTTGAACAAGCCACAGTTGACTAACCAACAGTTATACATAAGGAAGGCCTCAGTTAGTCACCAGCGTGGTTTTAGGGATTAATAGTTTGTGTATTTAAGAAGGGGGCTGGATGGATTCAGGTCAACAAACTGAGTCATGTTTGCTCAGGTGAAAGCTAAAAATAACCACTCCTCAGTATTCTTAGGATAGTAATGTAATATCACCCAGCTGCCTTGGCACACATTTTAAATGTCCCCTCTACCCATCCATATAGCATTTAGTTGAAAACAAGTGGCCTAAAGCTACTTCCACATCAGTACAATTTAGTAGAGCAATCAGGCCCAAAATGAATATGCCCAGGCACTGTGGACTGGTTAGTGTATGTGGGTTAATACCACTCTCACAAGAAGGCACCTTTGAAAATATCTTCACAAGCTTGTGAAACACCACCCCATTTTAAGGTCAGTCCTCTTTACCATGTCAAACATAAGCTGTATTTTCTATTTTTTAAATCTGTATTTCAACACAGTACTTTTGGCCTCCACCTCTCCACTATAAAGGAGAACTGTGAAATCTGACACTATACAACCTTTAATTTTAAAGTGATAGGAAATCAATAAGACTTCTAATTCAAGGCTGTGGAAAACTGAACAAGCACAACTTGATGCCTCTTTGAAAAGTTGGTGACCTTTCAGTGACATATATTACTAAGGGTCATATTGCATTCACCAAATATGTCTTGAGTACCTACCATACATGAAGTACTTAAGTGAATCTAATAGACACCGGCCACATGGAATGTAAAAATAATGGGGAAAACAAGCAGTACATAAATAATTACAGGAAAAAGTAATTATAGCTGTGGTGGTACTATATTTACCCTGACATTACCTGAGAAAGGGCAACAGTTGGATATTTGGGAGGTAGGAGAAATGAATTCACTAGAATGAGGCAAAAATTCCAGTCAACACTACAATGTGACCTTGAAGAAAAACTCAAGTGAACAATGACTAAACCCGTACTTCTTTTGGAAGAATATTCATCGACTCCAGTCAGCTTCCTGTTATGGCATCTCAAATGGCTGTCCAGTGTACAAATTGCTATCTGGCCAACCACTACCGCTATCATGCTCAAAGTTGACTCAACATCAAATCATTAGCCCCTACTCCGGCCAAACCCTATAATTAGAGAGCTGGACAGAGATACAAGACTTGGTTGCCTCCTAGAAAAGTTAAAATAAAATTTAAAACAACATGCTGACATGACACATGGTCTCCATTTAAGCCAACACAGACTATTTATTTCTTTGCTTTATTACAAATAAAGAAGATTCCTTTAGCAATTATCTAGAAGTATTACTATTATGTGGGCACCGAGCTACCTAAAGATAGAGACAAATGACAGCCCCGGAGCCTGAGTTGCTCACACAGTCGAGTGTGGGAGGGCGAGTAGCTGGCAGAAAAGTCCATCCCGATTGAAGCGTGCCCTTACAGATGTTTGCGCAGGACGCCTCACTTGTGAAGAGGGCTGGGAGAGCTGCTTGGCTGAGACCTGGACTTCAACTTCAAAGAGAGCAGGTGTTCATTCACCGGTGGAAAAGGGGACAGGAGTGGGGAGGCACTGAAGAAGAGCATGTGCTGGGCCAGAAGATATCTAGAAAATCACAGTACAGTCATCCCTATGTGTCCACTAAGGATTGCTTCCACAACCCCCACAGATACTAAATTCTGAGGACGCTCAAGTCCCTTCTGTGAAATGACACAGTATAGTCAGTCCTCCTGATCAACAGACCAATCCCTGGTTGATCTGCAGATACTGAAGGCTAATTGTATGGTCTGTGTTTGAGGATTAAATTTAAAAAGTGATCATTTAATAAGTGAAAATGCTGGACCACGCCAACCTTGTTACAGCCCTTGGCTTTTTCTGACCAGTGGTACAGTTCTCTCAAGGGCCTTGGCTTCTGCTCCCAACAGTCTCAGCTTCACTTATACAGCAACATAAAGGAGAGACCCACAAACAACAGAATTCTTATTTGAGGGCGGGGAATCTTTCCTTCTAAGACATGCTGATATCTTGTAGATAGCTACCAGGTAGCTAACAGGGTGCCCCAGAAGGACTGAAGAAAGCAATAGGGTCTCCAAAGAGCTTTGCAATCTCCATTATCAGGAATAGCCTTCACTGAATGAGAAGAAGACTGTCTTCATTGCAACCAAAATGATATTTCAAGATTAATCTGCTTTGGGTTTCAAGGTGAAGGAATATGGAAACTAGACCAGTAAAAGGGATAATTCATGTTTACAGGCATTAATAACCAGAACCCCTCAAAGTGAAAAAGTGATGATTTTAACGAAAAATAGTCAACCATTTCAGAAATATTTTAGAGAATTTTTATAATAGCATCCAGCTAACAAAAATGAAAAAAAAAAAAAAACCATACACATTGATTTAAAAACACAATCATTTCATGATGTCTATATGTCAAATCATTATGCTATACACCTTAAACTTATATGGTGCTGTATGTCAACTACATCTCAATAAAGCTGGACAAAAATTATTTTTTAATAAAAACATACAGACAACTGCTAACAGATACTTTCTACTGCCTCAAGAGGGAGGTTGATTTAACTCTTGAAATCTAGTCTTAATTCAAAATCTGCTGGCATGATCTCTGCACCTCTATAAACATGAATAATTGATTTATCAATTTTTTATAATCTCATTTATTCTTTGTTCCCCAAAAGATTTCTGTTTACTAGTGAATATTAAACTATTACTTTTAAACAGGAGTTGAAGCTGATTTAAAAGGATGGGATTAATGTGTGGGTCATTAAAATTACTTGGTCTATGTCTGTAGGTTAAAAGTAGAGAGTATATGCAACAGCTGGATAACTTAAGCCCCCACAACTCTCACCTGAACTACAGATACAATGTTAAATGGCTCAATATCCATTCTACTTTGTAATATAAAGAAAATTTCCACTGCCTGGCTATGAATGGTACATATAAGACATTTATAAAAGATTATATACTCAAATTGGTTCTAAGCTTTGCCTATCTGAATATCTATGCTTGCCTAAATGAGAATTTATAAGAAATGCATTAGGCATTTAAGTCCATTGGACAATTCCAGGGTTTGCTTAGAATTGATTCCCTCCCAAGAAAGGGCATGAGGGAAAGAGGTACATAGGTGGCAGAAACCAAGGAGGCCAGATGAATATCTGTTATTTATACAACTACAATTTTCATTCAAAGACCCCCCCCCCAAAAAAAACCACTGATTTAACATAAAGGAATCTAGCTAAATTTAGAAATTAGCATTTTAATGTATTAAATAGAGTCCCCTCAGAGACCATATCTGTCTTTCCCAAATTCAGAAACCTCCTACATTAATTCTAGTTAAAAAAAGATACATGTGGCATATACCATGGGGCCAAAGTAGCCATATCATATCATCGGGTCTAGTTGTGAGGTTTCAGACACTAGCGATTCCTTGAGCTGATTCTAGTTACTGTTCCCACGAGGTCAGTTTCTAAAAAAGATTTCTTAGTATCTACCACAACATGTACCTCAGTTTTATAATGTTTCATAATAATGACCACTTCAAAATTTTCAACCAAAGAAAGTATAAATACTTGTGTTAAACTGACTTAGTGCTTCGGAATTAACTGACTCAGTCTGTTAATTCCTTTACTGAAACTGTTCTGAAGTTATAATGGTCAGACACTATCTCTGCCACTGACTTTGAAGATAAAATTCTCCTATATTTCAACCAGATCAATTAAATCTTACTAGATTACTAAGTGAAATATTATTTTACAATTCAATTTCAATTATTGGAGAACTGAGAGTGGATGTGCAGGGCCAAGATCTGGGGAAGTAATTTTCAGAATTACCCTAGCTATGCCCTAGTGGATATAATGGGGTACACTAAGTGATATGTAATTCATTCTTGCCAGCAGTTTTCAGTAAGCAGTAATTAATTATGCTAACATCTGTTCTAGGAAAGCTAAATTTTTAAACATAGCAGAAGAATCCTCTGCACTAACCTGCCACTACCCACACACACACACACACACACCCCCACATAGAAGAGTTGAATGCAAAGTAGTTTGTACTGTACACACACAATTCAAGCACGTATTTTAAAACAGCTCCCTGCAACATAAACTTATGAATAAATGACATTTCAACATCAAAGTTTCATAAATTGTAGCAAACACTTGGTGCAATTCATTCTTTCTTTTAAAAAATATTGAGAAGTAGTATATGTTTATATGTTAGTATGAGAGGATTTTAAATGCTTAGCCGGCAGCCTCAATTGTTCTGGAGCCAAAGATGTAACAGCTTTGAAGAATAGAAGAATTACTCTACATTTGTCAGAATCTACACAGCAAACATGAAGCACCACTTGGCTTCCATTATTTGCCTGGCTTGGATCCCGTGGAACTGAGGAGTGTTGGAACCAAGAGGAAAAAAAATTAGAGTGCTTTGGGAAACTGAGCCAAATTCTTACATAGTATTTGAAATGCTGTGGTAAACATGAAGTTTCTTTAGGCTCAAGATTAGTGCCAGTTTTGTTTTTTTAAATAATAAAATGCACATAAAGAGCCCTGCCAGAAGTTTAGCACATAAAATCTGACAACCATTAGACATGCTAATTGGGGGAGCAATCCTGAATTCAAGTTAAAAAACTGACCCTCAACTTTGGTGTCTGGCAACAAAAAGCGATTATATTAAGAAGCTTGACAAGAGTATATCAAATCACCATTTCTAACCTCTAGCTCTGAAAAATACCTACAATTACTGTTTCTCCATCACTGTAGAAATACTCAGAACACTATAAACCACACACACATGAAGTGAACAGAAAAGGCCTCCAAAGAAATAGCAAATGGCTCATCTGCTGATGCTATTGCTCATCACTCGGCAAACCAGTCATCTGGGCTGAATTTTTAACTTTGTGCCAGTGTGTCAAAATCAGCCATCATTCAGCCAAAAGGCTGTGGAATGCAGCCAAGACCACCTATGGAAAGTGAATTATAGCATCTTACAATTTACTACCTTGGCTATGATCTCATAAACCCAGCATGGAGAGCAAACCACCTCTTGTGTGGGAAATCTCTCAGAGCCCCTGTAGAGGCCCCCAAAGCTGCTCTGGCAGAGTACTGGGGTGGGGAAGACACCAAGTTAGCCAGCTGGCTCTACAAGCCAGTGAGCTTGCCACTAGCCCATCTGTGGGGTGACACTCTAGGGTTAGAAAACCCTCAAATTAAATCTTCTAAGAGAAACAGCTGCTTTGTTCTGAAGTCTGTATTACACTCCACAATAATGTCACACTTTTATTACCTATAATTATTATTATCAGACATGTACTTTTATAAATTAGATATTCTACTTTTATCAATATGATCAATGTTAAAAATAAATATGAATATTAACTAATATGTGACTTGCACCCTGCATTTTACAAAGCGCTTTCAGACACTTGGACTATTAAACAGGTCAAGCTGTCATTATAATGGCCCCCACTGTATATGTATTAGATTGGTGGTTTTCTCCCACCAGTAAGTGGCACAGCTGGGACTGGAATCCTGGTCTTCACACTTGCTGCTCCTTCTAATACACCACATTGCCTCGATTGCCAGTTTATTTATTAGCCCTCACTACTTATTAGTACTTGAGAGGTGACTTGCAGAGCAGAATGGTGGCTAAGGATGACTGAACAGGACCCTAAAGAGCTCCGCAGACAGGGCACTGCCTAGCACTCCTGACAGCTTATCTGGAAAGACTACAGTCAGCAACAGACGGCCTCCACCAAGTTCCACAAAAGGGTGACAAATAACAGGCTCCCAAAGTGCACTGAACTCACTTGAAGCTAATTTGAGTAGGGTTTCGGTTCTAACCTCAAATTCTGGGCCAGCAGTCGGGGATATTTCACCTAGAGAAGATCCAGCTCAAGGAACACGTGACGAAATTGCCACGGAAGAGTCTGTGACAGACCTCGTAGGCAGAATAAGGGCCAAGGATACAAATGAGAGGCAGAGGCTGAATTCAAAGCAACTGGAGGAGGAATTCATTGACAATCTGGGTTGACAGACGACGGCACAACTTGACTCAGGAAGGGGCGCGGTCTCCACCGCACCCATGGAAACATTCGGGAAATAACTGAACAGATAACAGCCTGAACTAAGTAAGTTTTTCTCAGTGACAACAAAATAGTAAAGTCACAATGTATTAATACATGCAGGATATTAGGGAATGAAGACCTTAGGGTCCAATAAAGAGGGTCATGGAGTTTACTGGTTTATTTTTCTCCATATTCTGACCCATTTAGGAAAGGAACAAAAGTACAGGACATGCTAAAGGGTCAAAAATTTAGTGTTGGACAGTACAAGTTGAGGCTAAGGTCAAGCAAGGTCTGTTAATGACTTTATTTGGAATTTCACAAACGCTAAGAATAATCATTTCCCCTTCCCTGATTACTCAAGAAAAAACTGAACCTTACACTCTGTGAATTCCTTAGAACTGGAGGTAAAGGTACATGTTAATGGTAAACTGAAATTTTAATGGTCACATTCTTAGGAACTGGGTTTTTTAAAACACTGAAATAACAAAAAATTGAGTAAAGTCACTATAGGACTTCTCTGCTTGGTCCAGTGGTTAAGAATCCACCTGCCAATGCAGGGGACACAGGTTTGAACCCTGCTCTGGGAAGATCCCACATGCCACAGAGCAACTAAGCCCTGTGCCACAACTACTGAAGCCCATGAGCCCCAGAGCCCATGCTCTGCAACAAGAGAAGCCGCTGCAAGAAGAAACCAGAGTACCACAACAGAGTAGCTCCCACTCCCTGCAAAAAGAGAAGGCTAATGTACAGCAAGAAAGACCCAGGACAATAAAAAAAAAAAAAGGTAAAGTCACTAAATACAGGTTAAATATTTTAATATTTTCATCAGGTCCAGGTGTTGGCTCAAGTGCCATCTCCTTCATTCAATTTGTTAAACACCTAAAACATGCCAGCATCTAAGGCCTCTACCAATTTCCCATCAGTAACAAATGATCCTTACACAATCTCTGATGCCAATATCACCTGGTCTGTGTCTCTGTTAGAGCCTTTTACTTCATTTGTAAACATAGCTTCTGAACCCTACAAAATTATAAGTTCCACTGGGGAGGGACCAAGTATTATACAGCATCAAGCACAGAGATTGAATATATAGGTCCTCCAAACCTGAAGTGAACTATTTACACTGAAGAGTCTGTATGTCATGATAAACACATTGTTATGCTCAATTTATCTAACAAGCTTTTATCAAACACCCATTAGATCATTTAAATATGTCCTTGGTGTATCACATCCATCGCCCACCTATACCAAAGTACAATTAAGACTAGCGTTCAGAGAGTTTGGGAAGAAGCCAGGGCTGCCTTCCGTGATGCCGACATCACGATGGTACACATGCTCATGATGAGCACGTGATGGTTCCTGCAGATCTTCATTAACCTATATATGAAATGAATACTGAATTTTGAGGGTCAAATGAACTTGTCCTAAACTGAAACATGCACACCCCAATCCACAGGAAAAAAAAGTAAATTCACACATCAAAAGAAGGTGTATAAGACCAACAGCAGACAAGCAAAAAATATGGTAATTTTTGAAAACTTTCTTCCAAAGAGTTTGCAGCCAATATTGAAATTATAGAATCATGTTTGGATACCACTCTTTAGCATATTTCCTGGAAACTAAAGTTCACAAAGGTAAGATAGTTATTTAACCTGCCAACACTGCCCTGAAGGGATCAAGGCCTGCACAACGGAAAGGAAATAGGAGACAAAATGAGATAAAATATTCACATCTTAGACTGGAAGAATCCACCTGCCAAGGCAGGAGACACAGGAGACGTGGGTTCGATCCCTGGGTCGGGAAGATCCCCTGGAGAAGCAAATAGCAACCCACTCCAGTATTCTTGCCTGTGAATTTCAAGCACTTCCTTCTAAAGGCATCAAATCCTACTTTTGAGACCAAATCTACAAAACAGCTCAGACAGAAAGCTGCTGCCTGTATGATCTATGTACCTAACGGCTCTAAATGAGTTTTTCTTTCTGGTCCAATGAATTTCATATGAAAATTCTCAAAAGAGTAGCAAAGAAAAGCAGTGGAAGACTTGACATTGAAGAAACTGTGGAGCACACAGGATGGTACAGAAGTCTTGAGATGACACATGGAGCTTCTGAATGGTGACACGCAAATGCAACTGTGACTGGAGTGAAGATCTAGTTAGGGTAAAGATTCTGAGGGAATGGGAGTCAGAGAGAGAAGTTAAGACTATACAAGTTCCTTGCAGGGGCAATATCATTTGCTAGGAGAGTAATCAAAAGAAATTGAATGATATGTCATATGACAGACTATATAGAAGCTATAATAATATCAAGCTTATTAAAGAGCTCAGTTTATATGAAGTAGGGGGTGTTACGGCTAAAAGGTCAAATACACAAATGATTAAGATTTGCAAGAGTAGTTAGAATTATTCTAGGTGGTTCCAATGTTGCAAGTTCAAAGGAAGAAAATCTGAGAGCAATAAAAATCAGACAGTCCAAAGTTGACCTAACCAGTTGAAGACAAACAATTGCCAACACTTGTGTGAATAGGAATGCTCCTGTTACTAACACTTGGGAAATGCAAAGAGTACAGAGGATGAGGCGGCTTCCCTGGTGGTCCAGTGGTTAAGAATCCACCCTGCAAGCAGGGGACACTGGTTCAACCTCTGGTCTGGGAAGATCCCATGTCACGGAGCAACTAAGCCCATGTGCCACAACTCCTGAGCCCACATGCATCAACTACAGAGGTCTGGTCACCTAGAGCCTGTGCTCCCCAACACGAGAAGCCATCACACTGCGAAGCCCCTGCTCGCTGCAACTAGAGAAAGCCCGTGTGCAGCAATATAGACCTACCACAGCCAAAAAATAAAATAAATCTCTAAAAAAACACAAAAACTTGCAGAGGGCATCTGAGCACTGGATGGGGATGAAAAGACTGCCTTAGGCCTCCATCATTACCCTTTGTGAGCACTCTTCATACGTTCAGAGCTTCAGCTCTGGCCACAAGCTGGCTTGCTACTCCTGAATTACTACAGGTCTGAGGATAAGAATCTTGGTGGAATAAATTATCCCAGGGATGGGAATTGTGGCTTTCTAGTACTAGATATACCACTAAGCAGACAAACTATTCGACCAAGCTTGAGCCCCCAGTGCTCTCAACTGTAAAAGGCAGTGTTTTTACGGCTAGACACTCCTAACTTAGAAATGTTTCGACTCTAAAAATTTATATATTCTATGTTATGGTGAAATTCATTCTTTTCAAGGTTAAAACATACCCTTTTAAATTAGAATCAATGTACAAGCTGATACTATAGGCTGCCATGCCTTACCCACCTAGCCCCTTCTCTCTCATTTGCCTTGTTATTTTCACATCTGTTAGCAGAAAAGACTGTAATCTCCTACACTTTGTGTTGCCTATTGAGGCCAAAATGAGCTCTGGGTGTTTTCTATCTTCCAACAACTGGTGATATCAACAAACTATTCCAGAAAGAGCAAGCTAGAGCCAACTATATATGTAAAATTTTGTTCTGATGAATTCAGCACAATGAAATATACTCCATAATATATACTATGGGAAGGTGGCCCAATCTATTCATAATGAAAACATTTAGGGAAAAAAACAAAAAACTCCATTCCGGCGTCTAGCTGATGGCCCATACACTCACAGTATAACACAACACAAAGACATTCCAATACAATGAAATAATCTGGAGTATGTCCAACCTCTATTTTTCAGGATGATAGAGATAGGCTCAACAGAGCTGAGTCTATTATTCAGAAGAAATGGAAATCGTGGCAAACACTACTCTAAGCCGAAAGATCATGAGCAAAATTTGCTAACAAGACATCAATTCATAACATTCATTTCGATTTTCATTTAAATTGCTGGGTTCTTAATATATTTCAAAATTTATTCAGATTACCCTTTATGAAAAAGTTCCATAAGAGAAAACAACAATTACTGTGCAGCAAAGGAAATGTTTTCACTGGAAAGATTTTGTAGATTATTGTAGGCATCTATAAAAACAGCACAAGAAAATTTAAAAGCGAGAGCTCTAGACTCAGAAAAACTTGGGATCAAATTCCAGCGCTGTTACTTACTAGCAATTTAGCTGGGCTATTTACTACATAGCCTTACAAAATGCCAGTTTCTCCTTTGAAAAATTTGCTGAGAGAACCCACCTTGTAAGTTTGTTGTAAAGATAAAAATAATTAATAAAAAGAGTCCTTCACACATAGTACCTCGCACATAGCGAGGTCTTAATGAGTGTTAACTATTGATAGTAAGGATGCTGCTAGCAGATGGTGAAGAAGAATCTGATGAGAGATGGCAACATACTCCTGTCTCTCCCTTCTCCCTCCAGGGATGTGTTTATCTAAACATTCAAAGAACTAAAAGGTCTGAATCTTGGGTCATTAAAAACAGAGGCTCTCAACAGTCAGAGAGAATACTAACAGAATATTGACTTGAACATCTAAGATGTCTTTCCGTAAGAAATATCCCAGGGATATCCTAAGTAGCGTGTTGTTTGAACACAGAACTAGCTCTTAATTTTCTCCTCAGCGAAATGAGATTTTAACATCTTTTTTCACATTCTCATAAATTATTAGAAAATAAATATAGCCAAGAGTATTACTGCAGGCCTTCCCTCCTCCTCCCAGTAGATCAAGACAATGCTGGTCTTGCTTGCTCTGCTGAATGCCCTCACCTACAACAAGCATCCCACTATTGCTGCTAAATGGATTCTTAGAGTTTTCATGACACACAATCAAGAGAAAAGGGAAAAATATAAGAGAAGAGCTTGCATTACGGAGAATTTTACATGAGGAGGTTTTAGGGGTATTTTAGAAGAGAGAGGTTAGAAGCATCAAAAAAAGGGGCATTTCCAGTATGAATAGAGAACTTAAGTTATTACACTATTTTAAATTCGTTTTTGGTGGATTGCCCATTTCTCTGACAGAATCACTGCTTCAAGATGGATCAGTTAGGTCAGTCATGTCTTTAAATAGGGGCAACATTAAAAAAAAAAAAAAGGGATAACAGGTGCAAAAACTTCATACAAACCTTTGGCAGGACTAATTAGCACATAACATACGACACTGGGAAGATGGAAAGGACTGACATTTTAGAAAGGCAAGTTAGGGGCTGACCATATGAGTTTGAGCTGCAGCTACGCTAGATCAGCATTTTATTTCAATGTCTTGTTCAAAGCCTGAGCTCTTTACAGTCAGACAGCTGCACATGCCTGTCTCCTCTTAATATTGCTGGCTACCCTTCCCTCCACTCCAGAGTTTCTCCACCTCAGCACTACTGACACTTTTGGCTTGATAAATTTTGTGGGGCTGGCTGTTCTGTGCACTATAGGGTATTTGGCAGGAGCCCTGGCTTCTATTTACTAGTTGCCAGTAGCATCTTCTCCCCTCTCGAATGTAGTGAAAAGCAAAAATGTCTCTAAAGTGAAGTGAAGTGAAGTCGCTCAGTTGTGTCCGACTCTTGGCGACCCTGCGGACTGTAGCCTACCAGGCTCCTCCGTCCATGGGACTCTCCAGGCAAGAGTACTGGAATAGATTGCCATTTCCTTCTCCAGGGGATCTTCCCAACCCAGGGATTGAAGCAGAGTCTCCCGCATTGGAGGCAGATGCTTTAACCTCTAAGCCACCAAGGAAAGCCCAAAATGTCTCTAGACACTGCCAAATATCCTCTGGGGAGGTGGGGATTGTGGCGGGGGTCGGGGGGAGGCAAAATTAATCCTGGTTGAGAATTCCTGTTTTATCTCAATCCCTCAGACTTAGAAGAAAAATTCATACCCTGCTAAGCCAACCCGTGACACTCCCTTTTTAGAGGTTACAACTCAGGGAATCCAGGCCCTCAATAATCCATAAGCATCATAGTTGCCTACATGCTGGACTGGCTGCCTTTTGCATCAGGCTGTCATCTACAAATTATAAATGATTATAAAAGTTACCGGTCATTGGGTATTTCTTACGTGCCAGGAAGTAGAACAGAGGATTTAACTGGGTTGATTTTCATTCTTATACAGCAATAAGTGGTAAATATCATTATCTCCATTTAGAGATGAGTAAAATGAGGCTCTGAAAATGTAAATAATTCAACCAAGGTCACAGCCAATAAATGGTTGAGCTGCGGTTTAAACCTAAATCCATCCAGGCCCAGAGTCTCTATCTTAGGTCACACTGTTTCTCCTAACGAGAAAAACCAACGCAGACATATATGGGAAGTACATTTGGCATAAGTTACATGAGCTAAAATGGGGAGGTCAGTGCATAGATTGTTATAAAACTCAGTGTTCTCTGAACTAAGCTGATCACCAGTGATAGAGATGTGTTTGTTCTAAGGATACTAATAAGTTGATTTTTGATTTATGGATTTCCTGCTGAAAACAGGAAAATGGTGGTTTCCTGTAAGTAGAAACAAGCAGTATCTGGTTGCCATGGTAGCAGAAGTAAACTTAATCTTGACTGAGAATACAATCACCATATAGAAACAAGTATGGTCAGGAATCTTATCAGAAAAGGGTGTTTTCACATGGAAAAGAGAAAGTCAAAACAGAGAAATGATATAGTCATCTTATGGAAAAAAACCCAAATGAGGTTTTCAGCCAACACAGTATTAGAACTTTTTGGCCCACTCAATATTTGAAAAGTCACCATCTAACAAAAGGGAAGCAGCATATGTTCTAGGTTATTCTAAAAGGAAAATCCAGGATTCATGAGTGAAAATAACAATGAATTATAATACAATCTGGTAAGGGAAGCCAGTTTTTCACTGAATCATAAGAAAGAACATTTAACCATCACAGTGTTTCAACTAGATTGAAAAATTAAACAATTTTAATTGTCTATTGAGCAACTGTCACTGGGATGGAAAAATGCTGGCAGGGAGGTTGTCTCTGTTGGGGAGATCCCAGTGTGGGTAAGGTTAGACTCAACAAATTCTCAGGTCCCTTATAAAATAAGAATCTCTGTTTTTCTAAAGCTTTGGGAAATTTCAGATTCCAGTGAAAACAAAGGGTGGGAAAGCTGGAGGTCTCCATTAGGCAAAGAGCACCAGCAATAGCTCATTGCCATAACAGCAAAGGCAGGCTCCAATCTTGCCTGGGAAGGAAATATCATTTAGGTGAAACAGGTTAAGAGAGGAAAACCTTGTGGGGGACTTTGTTCTGTTCTAAATAGATGAACACGGGATAGTGCAGCAGGGTTGTTTTTTTAAAAAAAGATTGTTTTCCAATGCTAAGATACACTATGATGCATCTTCCTTGGAATTTTCAGCCACCTCTCATTATCTGATTTCAAAACTCCATTCACTATTTTAAAGAAAACAGAAAAAACATCCAGGTAAGGAAAAGGCTCTGAGAGTTCCTTGGACTGAAATCAAGCCTAAAAGAAATCAACCCTGAATATTCATCAGAAAGACCGATGCTGAAGCCGAAGCTCCAATACTTTAGACACCTGATGCGAAGAGCCAACTCACTGGGAAAGACCTTGATGCTGGGAAAGATTGAGGGCAGGAGGAGAAGGGACGACACAGGATGATATGGCTGGATGGCATCACCAACTCAATGGACATGAGTCTGAGCAAACTCTGGGAGACAGTGAAAGACAAGGAAACCTGGCGTGTTGCAGGCCATGGAGTTGCAAAGAGTCGAAAATGACTTAGCGACCGAATGACAACAAAGGAGTAACTAGAAGAATGAACTATTTCTTCTAAATGCTAATATTGCCTTTGGCTTCACTGTCTTTGATATGCCTCAATGGGGAATGGATAGGACAGGGCTAACCTCAAACTTTCCACTTGGAAAACCAGCCACACTGTAAACTTGTTGGACCTGTCTTGGAAAATGAAACTGTTACAAAGTCAACTTCTGCTAAGGCACACAACTTCCCTTGTAAAAGGGAAGAGGTGCTAAAATAATAACAGGTTTAAAAAAAAAAAATACTGATTCATCTTACCATATTAAATATGAATAACCCTAAGAGAATTTTCCCTATCTCTTCATCTCCAAGACACACAAAGCATTTACATTCTCATTATTTTGCACCTATTAAGTGGGAAGCAAAGATTATTATCCTCCTTTGATTTCTAAGAAAGGGACTACAGAAAGATTAAACAAGTAAGTTGTCCAAGTTGCTCAGTAAATTGAGATGTTTGAAGTTGTCCATTCAGTATTTGCTTAGTATTACAAAGTGACTGAATCCTAACTCAACGAAATTCCTAAAGCTTCTCTCTTCCCCATTTCCAAACATGGGTGAAATTTTCTGCGAAGCACAAAGCTGCCACCAGGTTGATCGTGGACAAGGGTATCCTATCAGGTCAGCACCATGTCTGCAAGAAGCCTGACTTGGTTTTCCAACCAGAATCCACCCACTACGTTATCAAGTGAGGTTGATTCTGCCTGGCTATGTCTGGGAAATTTTTAACTCCTTGATTAGCTATTAACAATTGGTTTCACTCAGACGAGACAGAGGGCAAAATAATAGTGGTTTTAAAAAATGCCTCCACCATTCTGATTACAAAGGAGGCATGATTAACGAAGTTCCCTTTGTGTCCAAGCTCCATTCTGAGAGCCAGAAAAAGAGCTTTCCACCCCCCTGTTTTGACTGCTGAGTCCTTTCCTACTTGTCTCATCACCCACACAATCTGTTCATCGCCCAAAGAGACAATCCAGCCAGTCTGTGGAGAGTTCCTAAAACATTTATGTCGTGAAAGCAGACAGGATGAACAGGACCTCATCTCACAAAGGATGACGGGACATTCAGCAAAAGAGTTCACAAAGGGAAATACAGACGGAAGGCTCTAGGCTGAATGGATTTGCCCACAATGACTAACACAATGCCTGTCCTTATGGGCATTTGTAAACCTTCTAGTCAATTTACAGCCACCCCCAGGTTTTGTCCCCAGAACCACTGCTTTTAGAAAGCACAGTTTTTAAAGAAAATATAATTATCGAGTTAAAGAGGTCCAAATCGGTGCTTTCAGGATCATTCAGTCTCTCTAGACCTTTAAACATGAAAACAGCAAGTAAGACAAAGATTCTTAGCTCAAAGTTCCAGCTCAACCATGTCAGTGGGGCAAGATATGCATATAAAACAGGGCATTGCCTAGCACATAGTAAGTGCTCAATGAATACTACCTAACATTTTTACCAGATCCTGCTGTTTTATTAAAGATATTTTTATATATGTCCTGCCTGGGTACTCAGCTAAAGCAGGGCCACCTTATCTTTCTTTGGTACATTTCAGAAGATAAATTCCCTGCCTTCATACACATCTCCTTATTTACAGATGTAGAAATCTGTGGCAAGTTACAGACAAGATACTAAACCTAGTCTCACAGCTGGTGAGAAGTAGGTTCCTTGAGATCTCAGCTCATTAACTTCATGCTTTCTTTCCAGGACAAGATAGATGAGCAGATTATCATGATTTATGCCTCGATGTATCTAAACAGATTTCTAATCTGTCAAAGACTCTGAAGACTTACTTTAATGCTCTTGACACAAAGAAAAGAAATGAGTGGTAAAGGCCAACATATTTGGCTTTGACAAAAACATGCCTCTGTTTTTATTTGCCATGGGAAAGCATTCCTAGCTCTATACTTAGCAAATAATCAAAGGCAAGAAGAAGCATAAGGGATTCAATGACAAGTCTAGGAAGGCAAAAGGGCCAGATTTCTCTGATACGCTGCTCATAGCTTTTTCTATTAGGTTTATTCTTAATTCAGTACCTTGAATGATATGAATCTTGTCTCGAATTATGCACATCAAATTCTGCTTCCAATGACCACCTATACCACAAAGGCCCAGGTCAAACTCCCTAATTCTTCAAAAAAATTACTTTTATCTAAAAAATACTTAGAACACTTAGTCTATTTCACTCACTTTGACCTTAACAAATATCTTTATTTTATCGCTCTTGCCTCTATAGTCAAATTTAAGTTGCCTGAAGGCAAGATCCATGCGTGCATTCCTTCTGTAGCCCGTGACTAACCTGACGCAGAGACTGGAGTAACGTGTACCAGCTCATTGTCTGTTCTGCCTCACAGACTTCTGGATTTCCAAAGAAACTTCGAGTCATCAAAATACCTACTCAGGTATCCCAACCATTCCTCTCAAACACTAGTCCACTTGGGTAGTCATTAAAGTTTCTCCTGTGCACTCAAGAACCTCATTTTAGCTGCTGGGACATCCTCTTGCCGTTCATTACACACACACCCCCCTAGCTCAGCAAGAGTACATGTTGCAATGAGCTTTGCTTCAGAGCCAACAGCCTGGCCAAGTTCCAAGAATTGTCACTAATGATGTTTACCAGCCAGTTGGTGCTCCAACAGTGGTGCAACACACACACACACACACACCATTTCAACTACTGCTCTAGTTGGAAGAGCCGTGCCTAACAGAGGTTGGTTCCATGCCTAATTTTATTTTTTAATTGCTACTAAAGGCCTATTCCACCAGACATGAGCAAACTCTCCAAATACACTTTCTATGATAGAGTAGTGGTCTCCACTGATCTATCTTTAATCAAAGGCATAGTAAGTGTATTAGTTTGGGGTCTGTTGGTTGCAAAAGAAAGGAAACCCTGCATCAAGCTGCTTGAGCAAAAATTAAATTAATCAATTAGTAAAGAGACGATGAAAAATGTCCAGAGACAGAGCGGTCTTTAGATAGCGATCGTTTTGAGAAATCAAATTATATCAACAGGTCTCATTTCTTTACAGTTACTGAATTCTAGCTTATATTTTGCTAGCTTCATTTTTGGAATTTGTGGGAAGGACTCCAACAGTTCCAGGTTCATGTTATCTGAGTTCAAGTTCAGTAATAAACAGAGAGGACATCTCCTCCTGGTAGTTTCCACAACAAATCTCAGACTTCATTCTGATTAGACTAAATTGAGCCACATGCCCCTGTGGCTTGTTCACATCCCATCACTGGAGTCAGAGGTGAAGAGTCTCAGACTTCATGGTCTGAGATTGAGAAAGGAGAGGTACCACAAAGGAAATGCAGAATCCTGCTATCAACGGAATTAGGCTGAACCATTCTCCCTAGTACGTCTTTCCTCTTTCCCTAATAATCTCTAAGAAGTTGTACTACCAAAATGGTCACCTTTGAAAATAGCATATTAAAGAAAGGAAACAAAAAGACAAGTAACAAAGGAGTATAAATAGCCAATAAGCATACGGAAATAGGTTCACTCTCACTAGTAACCAAAGAAATGTAAATTAATAGAAACAATATTCTTGGCACACTGGCAAAATTGCTAAAAAAATAAAATGCCCAGTACTGGCCAAGATTCAGGGATTGGAACACTCCCACGATTGACTTATGAGGTATACGGTGGTTATTATTGATTTTAAAGGGCAAGCGGAGGTTATTATCAAAATCTTTTAAAATGAGCATGACTTTTTTTTTTTTTTGGCCATGCGGTATGTGGGATCTCAGTTCCCTGACTAGGGATCCAAGTGCAAAGTCTTAACTCCTGTACTCCCAGGCAAATTCCTTTTCTTTGTCTTAATTTTTTGGCACAATTTTTGACCTCAGATAAATTCACAGACGTGAAATTGCTAAAAAAAATAATTAAGGGTATGAATAAAAATTTAACTACAAGGGAGATTTTCCCAGTACTGCTATTATATAGCCCCCAAGGAGGAAATATCATTAATGTCCCACAGTAGGAGATTAGATAATATAATTATGATAATCCATTCTATAGGCTATCATACCAACACCAGAAATGGCCTTTCAATACGTATTTGTTGGCATGACTTGAAGGGAGAAAGGCACTCCAGGGAAGTTACTATAGTGGGTAACCACACAGCATCATTTACTAGCTAAGATTAGTAAATTAGTTTCACTCTTACCTCAAGGTGCTCCATGGCTCCTTCTGTAAGATTTTCCATAGGGTTCCAAAGACTGAGACTCTGCTCAGGGAAAGGTCAAAACACCTGGGCACTTTCAATGGCTACAATCTATTGTTCCTTCAAAGATATTTTTTACATATTTGCTTAACAATTGTTTAAGAGAGCAGCTGAGTGTTACATAGGGAAATTAAAGACGATGAACCACAGATGGCATGAACTTGTCCTAAAAGATAGTTCTGAGAGTAATGTTTGGTTAACATACAGCAACTTCTACAAAAATTAATTCTCTATATTAAAAAAAAAAAACAAACAAACAAGCTCTTTTCCCATTCTTTATCCTATCATCATGTAGCAATTACTTTTCAAATCCTCAGAGTAATTCCACGACAAATAGATCTCACCAAATCAATCCCTCTCAAACAAAACCAACTACAAACACAGCTATTCTCCATTTCAGTTTCCATAACTTAAAAATGTGAATATTCCTGGTAGACAGGCCTGTCTCAGAGTGTTGTTGGTAAGATCAAATGCGATAACTCCAATGAAAGTATGAAGGATAAAAGCACCGTACAAATACGAGGTATTAGGAGTTTGAATTCATCAGAGGTTTAACATGCACTTAACAAAGCATCTCTGAGTCCCTATCTAGTCATCGGCTCTGCACAGCCTTCACATTCTCTTCCCACAGTCGTTTCTGAAAACCAGATGTTGGTCTGCAGTTTCCTTGCAACAAAAGGACAGGGCCCTCTCTACTTTCAAATTGGAAGAGGGATTATAAAAGTGTGGTGTTCCATGCTGTTGAAACTTAAGATAATTAAGTAATGGAGAGAAATGTCAAAGATAATGCAAAAAGCAGACAGACATGCCTGGTTTAGACTGGAGCCTTAAGTGGAAAAAGGCAGCAGCATAAATGAGTAGAGGGTTAAGGGTTTTCATACTATCTCATTCAAGCCACAGAAATTAACAATCCTAAAAGATGTAAACTTTTGAGAGTTTGAGAGTGAGAATTCTTTGAGAACTAGCACCCAGTACCACTCTTATTAATTTAGTAATAGCACTTCAAGTATCTTCCCAAAGGAAAACAAAAAAAAAAAAGTTGTTTCTTGGTAAGGCTGTGCCTCTATACTATAGACTTAGTGTTTAAACTTTAAATAAAAAATGGATGGGTCAATAATAAGAATACTGAAGTTCTCAAATGCCCTTCTTTTTAAACCCCACCCCAATTACATCCCTCCCTTGAGGATATTTACAATCCTCTATGACACATGCTCTGTACCTTCTTGGTTCAAGGAAAACACACCTACAGCATTTCAAATTAACTACTGACCCTTACTCTCACACTATAAACAAACCCTTTTCAAAATCTCAATTGCATTGTGTCCACATTGATTAAAGCTTGAAGCCTGGTGACCTCATGTGGTGTTAACTTCTCCCATGCACCAACAGCATTCTGCCTTTCTACTCAATTACCCCCTTTGGTGCCAGAGGATCGCTACCCAATGAACATACACAATGGGCTTCTGCTTCATTACACTAACCAACAGCAGGATAGAAATAAGCAGAAGAGGAATAAACAAGCTAATTTATCATGAAGACAGAGCAAGCTTTCACCAGTCGCGCCATGGAAAACTTCAGTGGTTAACAGGAATATCAATAGTCTGGAGGTTATGTTTATGATCTTACAGATTGCAGACAGAGCCAAATGGACTCTCAGTGATTAAAGAATTTTGTAGATGAGCAGGTGTGAACACATGCACACAAAAACCATGCCTTAAAACTCTGGAGTCCTACATCAAACCTACCAAATAATTATTTGGGGAAGCACAACCCAGGGCTTTGGATAATGTGGACTGACACCCTGGTAATTTGCTCCAAGTGTTCGACCTAACTTGGGGGCCCCTCTTATTCATCTTTGACGAGGTGGTCAGGAGGGACCCAGCCTCTTTGTGAGAGGGGTCTGGATGCCCCCCTTCGTTAGGCATGGCAAGGACACAGCAGCTGATTGAATTAACAACTTTGGAGGGCTTCAGTCCCAGTTCCCAGACATTAGCAGCATCATCCAGAACAAATTAAAAGTCTCACAGCAATTAAGCAGATTCTGAAAATGAATTTCCCATGGTTCAGTGGTTCAACAAGCAATCTTGAGTTAAGTGTTAGAGAGGAGTTTTAGAAGGAGAGGAGGAACTGACTGCTGAATTTCCAAAGAAAGCACATAATTGGTAGAGGCATAAACAATAAACTTGAGCCTCTGCTAACTAGGCTTTTACATTTCTTTTATATAAAATTGGAAATAGTCACAGAAGTGTGAAAGAATAAAAAATTAACGTGGAACTGTATTAAACGGTGGATTTTAGGAGGATTCTTTTCCTTCTTTGTTTTTAATTCCTTTAACATCATTGTATTCTTGTTGAAAACAAAATTAGAAGGCAACAAAAATGCATCTTTCTAGTCACTGGAGTTTAATTTCACACAGCAATCTAAACACGACTCTAGAACCACCTACTTCTCCCCGGACCAGTGTATCCAGGTTCAGAGCAGGCAGAAAACCTTTGATGAACTCTGAGAGACTTCACACTGGGAGCTCATTCTCGGATTAAAAGAATAAGACTAACAATAAAATAACACGCAGCACAGTCTGTGTGCTTACTGTTTGCAAGTTACTATACACATAGTTTTCATTTCACAAATTATTTCATATAATCCTCACAGCAATGTTATAAAACAAGCACTATTACTCCTATTTCGCCCAAGAGATAGATGAGGAAACTAACTCGGAGTTTAAATAATTTTTCAAGATCACATAGCCAACAAGGGGTGTGTGCCTTGTTAAGAACTAGGATTTCTATTCAGTCCTTCCAAAGCCTTGCTTACATTTAGAATAGCAAACTCCCATTTCCAGTGTGGCTTTACCTAGCCTTGCGAGCAGTAGACAGGTTCATGGTGCATGAACACGCATACACAAGTGCCATTATTTTAGAGGGAAAGGCCTGAATGACGACGTGCGATGACCCAACCAAGGAAGAATTCCTGTGGCCTCTTTCAAGCCTCCGTTTTCTCTTCATCACTCCCCTACCTCTCTCCCGACTCCTGGGCCAGCCTGTGTCCCCTCCCCAACACTCTCACCTCTCGGTGAAAGGTAGGTTTGGCTAAGAGAAGTCCAAGTCCAGCTTTTGTGTGGCTTCTCCCTGGTTTCTGCTTCCTTCTCTTTCAGTTTACATCTCCTTCTCCAATCTCTGTTCCCACATCTCCACCTAGCTCCACTGGAAAGTCAGTAGGCCCAGGTTCCTGTTTGCCTGCAGGCACATACTCTGCACAGCGTGTTTCAGTACTGTTCAGGAACCTGGAAGAAGGTGTGGATGAACCCATTCCCACCCACCAGCTGAACACAATGGAATGCAGAGGTGGTTATTCGAATGTCTTTTGCTTTCTTGTCAAGGGCAGCTATAAAAGCTGACATCATAAATACATTACTGACCTCTAAGAAGAACCATAAACACATCTGCAAAATTTTAGACAGGAAACTTTGCAAGATGCATTTTCCATCTTTAAAAGTTTTTTTTTTTAATTAAGCAAATCATGTATTAAAAAAAAAAAAAAAAACAGCCCTCATGGAACAGAAGAAACAGATTTACTTCTTAAAGAAATCACAAAATTCTATTACGGTTCACATTCTCACTTGAATATTCAAAATTCATGCACAAGGTGTGCTCCCCTTTTCCAAGCAAACTTTATCAACTAGTATGGATTGTTCAGTTGCTACGTCACGTCCCACTCTTTGAGACCCCATGGACTATTGTATGCCTGGCTCCACTGCCCTTCATTATCTTCTGGAGTTTGCTCAAACTCGTGTCCATTTTGGTCGGTGATGCTATCCAATCATCTCATCCTCCACAGCCCTCTTCCCCTTTGCCTTCAATCTTTCCCAGCATCAGGGTCTTTTCCAGTGAGTCAGCTCTTCACATCAGGTAGCCAAAGTACTAAAACTTTAGCTTCAGCATCAGTGCTTTCAATGAATATTCAAGGTTGATTTCCTTTAGGACTGACTGGTTTGATCTCCTTGCAGTCCAAGGGACTCTCAAGAGTCTTCTCCAGTACCACGATTCAAAAGCATCAGTTCTTTGACCAACCAGTATGGACAGCCACATTCGATTTTCTGCCTTTATGGCCAAATAAAGACCAAATACATAAATCAGACCCAGTAGTATAATCAGTGTAACAGTAGACATAGGTAATGAAACATTCTCCTAGCAGTCTGGAATTTTGGTTCAAACCTTTTCTCCTTGCAACTTCTCTGGGCCCTAGTTTCTACAACTAGAGAAGAGCCTTAGTTTCTACAACGAGCATCGAGGACTCAGCGCAGCCACAAATGGACAAATAAAATTAATATATTTCTTTTTTAGTTATAAAAGACTAGCCTAGAAGAGAGTGTTAACAAATTTTAGGGCTGATCTTAAAGTTGAAGTATTTTGACTGCCTCTCTAACAGGTCCAAAACGCAAGGTGTTTATTTCTTCAAAAAGTATGACTGAGCATCTATACCATACCACCCTGTGGTAATCATGGAAAATAAAGATGTGCAAGATAGATGACATGTTATTATGTAGCTTACAGTCTTATAGGAATTATATTGTAACTTTATTTTTTCTTTATAATTCCTTATGATACATCATGGTAATTCTAGCTAAAGTTTCAGAAGTAGTTAATATTTTATAAGGGAAAGATCATTTTTTTCCTTGAAGCTTGACTTTCAAACGTCTTTGTCATTTACGTTCTATCTAGAAGCAAAAACATTTCCCAATGGACAATGACTTCAATTTTATAATGTAAAACAGATGAACAACTGGGATTTGCTATGCAGCAAGCATGGATGGAAATCTCTCTTCCACACACTGAGAGATAGTCATTTAAAACACAAACTACCTGGGTGTCTATGCTACAAAGAGCCATGAGTACTGGCAAGCATTTTAAAAGGCAAAATTTAAGATTCAAATTAAATCTTAATGCAAACTATCACTAACTGGATCAAAAAGTTAATTGCTCTAGTTAACCAAATGTGTGGATGATAATGCTTCTTGAACTGTTGGCTTGCATGGATTATGCTAAATGGGAAAGTGATCAAGCAGGGTTACTGGGGTTCTAATTTTATGTAATCCACTAAGAGGCAGAAATAAGCTGCCATGAGCCTAACTAGATGTGGGATGACTAAAAAAAAACTTTAAAAAGTTAATTTTGTCAACTTCTAATTCAGGGAAATGGCTAATGTATATTGATGAACTGAGCACACATGCGCAGGTAACTTATCTCATTTAAACCCACAACCACCTGTGAAGGAGACATTTTTAGATTAGAAAGTTGAGGTTCATAACATGCACATGGTTTGTCCAAGTTGGATAATGAACCAGACCACACCACACTGATCAAGCCTAAAACCGCATGCCATTAGTTAGAAACTCTGATTATTTGAATGCAAGGATCAGTAAGTCTATCACTGAACAGACACATGGAAAACTTTGAGCTAACACCATGCTTTTTAGTGCAACAATTTCCTACGAATCTTATAAGCACCCAAGTCATTAAAGACAACTTTCAAATTTCTGTACCAGTGCTACCTGGCAGGGAGAGTTACTCTAACATGAGATGCACAGAGAATCAGTGGCTTACCTGGACAGACTTGGTATCAGTACCTAATCACATCCTGACCCAGAAATGTGATATTCTCAAATATATACTAGTGCTGATTTTGTTTAAATACCAAGCCTAGTGCTCATCTTTCTCCAAAACTATATTTTCTCTCTGTCTTTTTTAACAGGTAGGTAGGGTAGAGAGGAAGGGACATGAAAGAATTTCCTGATATTTATAAAAGAAAAAAGAAAATGCTAATTGAACAGTGACTTTAGTATACTTTTCGTTTAAAAATCTTGCTCCTGCTGCTAAGTCACTTCAGTCGTGTCCGACTCTGTGCGACCCCATAGACGGCAGCCCACCAGGCTCCCTCGTCCCTGGGATTCTCTGGCCAAGAACACTGGAGTGGGTTGCCATTTCCTTCTCCAGTGCATGAAAGTGAAGAGTGAAAGTGAAGTCACTCAGTCGTGTCCGGGTCTTCACCACCCCATGGACTGCAGCCTACCAGGCTCCTCCATCCACGGGATTTTCCAGGCAAGAGTACTGGAGTGGGGTGCCATTGCCTTCTCCGCAAAAAAAAATCTTGGGTGTCTACAAATTATCCTGTTTCTTTCTCTTTTATCACCTATTATCCAAAAACAGCATGTTCTCCTAGAGCAGAACTCTGTTCCGTTTGGGCATGTTTAAAGACCAGTGCCAGCCAAGGGTTTAACAGGAGCTGGCTCGTGAGCATGCAAATGCTGTACAATTAGGAGGAAGGGTGCCTGAAAGGATGTTCAAGGCCCTGGAGTTGCCGGACACAGTCAAGTCCCTCCCCACCCTCCCCACCTCCACCTCACAGTTTTGCAGAAGCTGGTCTCCTCTAAGTACAGGTATGTTCTTTTAAGTGAGAGCAAGGCCCCTGGTGCAATCTTTCCAAAGCTTCAGTTAAAATCTTATCTACAACTTCCCATAGCCCAGGCACGCAGGAGCTAAAGTCAGAGCCCATTCACACAAGCCAGGACTAGCTCAACAGACCAGAGAAAAGAAAGGAATGTGGGGATGTGTCTTTTCTCCACTTGAGGCATTCCATTCTCAGGCGAATTACAACCTAAATGAGAGCAGATAAAATACATAAGAACCTGGTGTAAAAGGAACAGAAAAAAAAAAAAAAAAAAAACTCTGCCTTGACAGAGGGCTGGGTTTCACAACTATGGAACTCAACTTTTTGGTTGTGATCACCTGAAGACCAGCATGCTAAACACAGACTTTAAAAAAAAATTCATTACAGTTAAATCAGAGGATGCAAAAAACAGTGCTTTGTGACTCTGCTTAATATCAACAAAAATAAAAGAATTTACCCTATAATACTTGTACCTCTGAAATCACAAAAATATGCTTGTCAATCACAATGGCCTAAGGCCTTCAACATTTTAAGCCCTATTTTGGCAATTTGAATTTTCAATTACCTTCAGAGTGAAGAAATTGCAGAAACAAAGCATGAGTAATGTTGTTGTTTCTTTGGTATGTAAAACAGATCCAAAAAATATAGGGCATGTCACTTCCCCTAAACTGACTACAATTTCAGAATTATGCCTGCCACAAACACCCCATGAAAGCACAAAAGTTGGTCACAAAATTTTAGACAAGAAGCTTCAGACTGGTGAAATCTTAAAACATGAGAATGGCACTTTGGTTGGAGTGGTAAGGACTACAGTACACGTTTTTTTTTTTTTTTTTTTTTTTAATTTACAGTTTCTTAGGCAAGACAAAGGGGATATATTATACTCTCAGAAAGCAAGGAATTTAGCTTGGTTTTAGTATTCTTTAAAATCCACATAGAACAGCTTAACATTCCATACAATCCTATTGCTTCATGAGAAATTAGCTAAGAATATTAAGTACACAAAGCAAGCAGGAGAGGACAGTAAAGTTATTACTATTTTATTTTCAAGGCACAGAAAAGTCCACAGAGCTTTAAGAACCACAAACTGGAATTTTCTACCCCATAACTCGAAGGCCTCAGAAATCTGATGATTTTCACCCTGCAACTCGGGAGGAGATACCTGCTTGGAGTGCTGACCATTATTAGAATCTGAGTCTAAACCAAGACTCTAATTGTGTAAACTGAGCCTCTTCCCTTTCTTGGGACTCTGGTCCTTCCTCAAAGGAAGTGGGACGAGATGATCTCCAAGGCTCTTTCAACTTTGCAATTTAATAGCAGAAAGTTCCACAGCTCCCATTGAGCCCAAATAATACCAAAGTGGACAGCTATTGTAGATCCAAAGAACTGCACCCAAGGCAAGCGTTAAGATCACACAAATTTAAAGTGGAATCAATTAACATGCACCAGCCTATAACGTAATGAAGCCACTGCAGTGGGGTGGGAGAGGGTTTTAGTATGAAATGATCTGCCTATATCCAGATACCCCACAACCTTGGAAATGCTCCCTTTCTCTTCCTGTCTCCTCCTATTACCTCCTATTACCTACCTGCCTACATCTCTTTGCTGCCAGTGAGTTTCTACGGCAAATCATCCCAACTATTGTAGACTTAGAAAATGGCATAACCAAGCTCTATTAAAATTGTGTATAAAGCAAAAGTAATAGACCTGGAGCAAAATGTGCATGTTTTAGCATAACAACTTAGACTCATACCCTTTTTCACTAGTTATCTGCAACAATATTATTATAAATCTACCATCTTAGGAAGGCATCTTATGAGACATAACAATTATAATGGGAATCCATGTTAGAAAGCAGTTGAACTCTGTATGCACTTTCAAACCCAAAATGAGTAATGCTTTGGGTTATTTCACTTCCCTCTGTCTAAACTGATCCATGAATCTGGAGGTGTTTGACAAAGTGGTGGTGACTCAAGAAAGAAAAAGAATAGAAAATAAACGACCTCAAGGCTACATTTTTTCCAAATCTAACAGCAGAGAGGTACAGAGAAAGAAAAGCAGGAGAGACAGATACAGGGTTAAGCAGATGTTTTCAGCAAAAAGTCCTCTGAGAATTACATCTCTGGTGCTCCTGACTCCATGAGAACCCAGAGGGTGCCTTGTCCTCGGGATCATGGCCTCCTTACCACAATCATCCCTGAAATAGGAGGCTCTACCCGACATCACAGTTGAGGGCTGGCGTCAAGAAGCGACTGTAACTTATTTGAGATCACGAAGATCACAGATGGTCTGCTGAGTTACAGTCAAGTTCATCTCACCGACATGATACTGCCCTGACACCAGGCTCGCTCTCTGGGAGGAGCTTAGCCCAAAACTAAAAGCAGCAGTTAATTGGCCCCCAGCCAGCTCTCATGAGCTTAACCTTATTAATCTGGGGCTGGAGGGACAGGGAATATGGAGGGGGGACGGACTGCATCATTTAAGGATCGGTTACCTTCTTCCTAAAGAAAAATCATAATGCCTTGCCAAAACAAATGTAGTAACTTGGCCTCTTCTTTCAATCACTTCTGCTTTCTTGGAAATGTGTATTTGTGGATAAAGCCTTGGAGTTAATCCAGGGAATTAACTAGAAGATTAAGAAGGCCCTATAATTCCTGTGGGTCAGTGAAAAAAAAAAAAAAAAACACCCTTTACCAAGGAATATTAAAAGAATAGAGTAGGGAGAAAAAAGAGGGAGCAGAAATTGCACTAGGAGGCTCAGGATTTAAACAGGCTTTGAAGACAGAAACACTAGCTCAATTTGGGAAAAGTGTGTGGCCTCAGTAGATTCTGGAAATCCAGGCATAAGCTATGACCCAAAGAGTGTTCTCATGTATTTGTAGTTGTTGTCTAGTCACTAAGTGGAGTCTGATTCTTTTGTGACCCCCTGGACTGTAGCCCACCAGGCTCCTCTGTTCATGGGATTTTCTAGGCAAGAATACTGGTATGGGTTAGCATTTCCTACTCTGGGGGATCTTCCCAACTCAGGGATCAAACCTGTGTCTCCTGCTTGGCAGGTAGATTCTTTACTACAAAGCCACCTGGGAAGCCCTCGCATATGTTTATAGAGGTCTTAATTTTTCTTTCCTGAGTCCATATCCTACCCCTATCTTTTTTCTCCACATCCACCTCTCGTGTATTCAACAGTGATATTCAGGGCTAAGTCTAGTTGGCCTTCAGGTCAGGAACTTCAATGAGCTTTCGATTCCAACTATCAGTCACTGTTGGCTATGTGCAATAATTTCTTTTGGTGAGGGACCTGAGCTATAATTATCTCAGGCTCAGCCTTCCCCAGCATGGCTTGAAAGCACTGGTCAACATTTACAACAGCTGCTGAAAAAGGTGAATACGTTTTTGTTGTCGTGTTGTTGCCGTTCATTCACTAAGTTGTGTTCGACTCTCTGCAACCCCATGGACTGCAGCACACCAAGCTCCTTTGTCCTCTGCTATCTCCCTGAGTTTGCTCACACTCACGTCCACTGAGCTGGTGATGCCATCTGACCACCTCATCTTCTGTTGCTCCCTTCTTCTCCTGCCCTCAAGCTTTCCCAGCGTAATATATTTTAGGAATTGGGAGCATGTGGTCTGGGAAAGGGGTGAAATCAGAACAAGCCAGTCTAAAGTTTCACTTTCTATTGAATTTGTGTAGAATGTTTCATCACCCTCGATTCTTTGTTTCCAGTAGAAACTGAAGGAACAATAGAAGGAGAGTGACACTAGACTTGAGAGCATGGCTTGATTGAGTTCAGGATCATGGACTTGAATGCCAGGCCTCTTACTATCTCTACTAAACCCCAAAAGATCCTGATGTGATTAAATGAGAACCCCACATTCATCTGAACTCTGGAGAAAGTACCTGCTGCTCTAGGTTGTTATGTTCACTAAATAAATCAATACATCATGTAAAATGTTTTCTACAGTCACCCAGTAAATCTTCAAAAAGCAACAAATCATAATTGGCCAAATCCTTCACTACTGGTCAGATGACACTGATTATTGCTTGTGCTCCTCTAATTTTAATTGTGTGTGGAACATGGTGGGGGAGGGAAAGATAGAGGGGAGGGAGAGCTAGTGTTAAAGGGCTAAAGAACCTTAGGGGCTTGTGTATTCTAAAACAATAGTCCCCAGTGTTTTTGGCACCAGGGACCAGTTTTCATGGAAGACAATTTTTCAACAGAGCCAGGTGGGAGCGGATGGTTTGGGGTGACTCTGGCACATTACACTTATTGTGCACTTTATTTCTATTATTTTTACATCCACTCCAGCTAAGATCATCAGGCATTAGATCCCAGAAGCTGGGGACCCCTGTTCTAAAACATATCAGCGGCTCTTTTTCTATTTATCAATCCTTTTAGATGAGCCCTATAAGGAAAAGGGAAAAAACTGCAAAACATTTCACTATCAAGTCTGAGAACTTCATTGCCTCAAGATCCTCCTCTCCATTCCCATCCCCGTCTGGACACTCTTTGTGGGAACCATCCACGTATGGCACACCTGTCTGTTCTACTGCACCATCATTACACCACCTCCAAGAAAGCACAAGACCAATGAAACAGACATGATCATTTCATGTCTCGACGCTCTCTCTCTCCCATCATCTCTTAGAGTCTCGATCAAAACTGAGAGCAGTAAATCTTTCAATAGAGAAAACCTATCAGCATTTTTTCCAAAGAACAAAATGTACCTATTCAAGGTATCAGCATGCAAGCCTCTGGTCTGAAACGCCCTCATTATTAGGCATGGGTGTGTATATAAGCAAAAATCATCCTTTGGGGAAAATGAATTTTCAGCTTTCAGTATGAAGCTCTTCTTTCAACTGCTCTGCTGTCACTGCCAAACCACACCCTCTAAAATCTCTACACCTCAGTTGACTTATTCTCTCCTCTTCCTTTGAAAAAGCCTAGACCTCTATAGGTGTTTAAATATGTTAAAACCACTAACTCGAGAAAATAAAATCGAGTAATTTTCCTTAAGGTAGTAGAACTCGAACACCTTGTGGCTAATGAACTTGGCTGCTCAGCCATCTGGATGATTCACAGGATTAGAGACTGGTTAGAACCTGAAGAAATTGCATGGACTGGCATATGTAGACTTCCCAGAAGTGGTCCTCCTTTAGCTTAGCAAGGCTCTGCTTTATTATGTACAGCTGGACTCCATTTCATTTATCAGATATTATTGCAACATGTTAAAGGACATGTTACCCAATGGTTAAAAATGGGAAATTATTTGCACTTGCAGTCTTATTCATCATGCCTACATTCAAATTATTTCTATTCAGCCCTGGAAGTCAAGGCTTTGGCAGGTGGGCACAAGAGCACCTACTGGTTGATTATTCTGGATTGACTGGAATCCAATCCTAGCTTTGACCCTGACTAGCTATTAATACGGAGAAGGCAATGGCACCCCACTCCAGTGTTCTTGCCTGGAAAATCCCATGGACGGAGAAGCCTGGTGGGCTGCAGTCCATGGGGAGTCAGACATGACTGAGCGACTTCACTTTCACTTTTAACTTTCACACATTGGAGAAGGAAATGGCAACCCACTCCAGTACTCTTGCCTGGAAAATCCCATGGACAGAGGAGCCTGATGGGCTGCAGTCCATGGCGTCGCTAAGAGTCGGACATGACTGAGTGACTTTACTTTCACTTTTCACTTTCCTGCACTGGAGAAGGAAATGGCACCCCACTCCAGTACTCTTGCCTGGAAAATCCCATGGATGGAGGAGCCTGGTGGGCTGCAGTCCATGGGGTCGCTAAGAGTCGGACACGACTGAGCGACTTCCCTTTCACTTTTCACTTTCAAGCATTGGAGAAGGAAATGGCACCCCACTCCAGTGTTCTTGCCCGGAGAATCCCAGGGACGGGGGAGCCTGGTGGGCTGCCGTCTATGGGGTCGCACCGAGTCGGACACGACTGAAGCGACTTAGCAGCAGCAGCAGCTATGAATAGGCAGCCTTGACCAATTTCACTAGAGCTTTCTGCATCTCAGTTTACTTATGTGTAAAATGAGTACAACAGCATCAATACGGCAAGCTTTGTGTGGACCAGATAGAGCCTGGTACACAGTGCACAGTTACTGCCCATTAAATTATCTATATTGTTAATATGTTTATTTCAAGATGAAATATTAATACAGCTATTTGATGACATAATTAACAAGGCTTCTCACTGCACATACTCTCAAATTCTCCATAAATGAGTGAGAACTATTGTGTTAGAAACCTCATTGTAGGAAATTTTTGCTAGTGAACCTGGATTAAGAGGGACTCTTTTCTACCTCTGGCTCCTCTATGTTACTCAGGCTTCAAATCTGGTCTTTTCTAAGCACAGTCAGCACTGTAGTCCTGTCCTAGGTACACATTAGAATCTAACCAATATTTTGCACACTAGGCAGGTACCATTCATGAACTCTCAGCAAAGGACTTTCATACAATTTCAAGTTCTAAATCTCCATAGAAACATCTTTATGAGGAAGATAAGGTTAGAATCTTTCCTCCGTCTACATGGATTAAAAAAAAAAAAAATCTTTTTAAAGGCCACATTATTGCAAAATGTCAACCAGCTAGGAAAGACTTTGAGTCTAGGTCTGGGTTCCAGGCAGGGAACTTGAAAACCTTACAAAGCCATACTATTATCTCAAGGAAATGTTTCTTACTCTGAAAAAGAAAAAGGGAAAGTTCCAATCGAAGGCTAGACAGGCTGTACTAAATGATTAGATGAAAGCACGATTAGAGACTGTTAGCACTAGCATTGATTTTGTTACAATAACCAAGGAGACAGCTTAGTTTTTTAAAAGTTAAATAATGTAATTTCAATCTACAAAAGATTTTCCATTCTTTACAAAAGAATTTCTGAAGTGGCACAGTGCTTCTACCAACCATATTAGATACTCTGGCAGTTAACAACAACAACAAAAAGACATAGCTTAGTCCAATATGAAATGTTACAAAATAAAAAGCAGAATCAAATACAGAAAATGTGGAGTAACATCAACCAAAAGTCAGTTCATTAGTTTTTTTCTCAACAGATACCCAAACACTCAGGACTGCCAAGTATTACATTATTAATATATGCTAAAATAAATACCACGACAAGCTTAAAACCTAATACACTGAGAAACAAACCCTTATACACTTTGTATAACTGTAATTTTGTTTAATTTCTTAAAATCCTGCCACTTTCCAATAAATGACAGTAGCAGAAACAAAAACTATTCGTATGAATGGACCATAATCAAAACCATTCACAGTACCTATTCAAACAATAATAGCATAAAAACATGGGCCAGCTCCTTGAAAAGCAGTAACAAGTCCATGTTAAACTGAGAAAATTGATAATAAGTTCATCATACATATATTAATATGTATTAACAAGTTCATCATACACATAATATTCTTAGCAATAAAAAAAATGAAAGATTGTTCACATACTAAACCTCTGAAAGAAAGTAATCTTTCCTAAAAAAAATAATAATGGTCAGTTTATTGATATTTATTTGGGTTTAGGTTTGGAATATTCCCATTTATGGGTACACTTAAAACATTGCAATAATTTTCTATTCATCCAATCTTGATCTTTTATACTCTTACCAGTCTTTAGAACAGGTGGGAATGCTGACCTGCTTTTCCAACCATTATATCCCCCAGACATGACTAATTTGAAGCTGAGCAAATTGCACATAATAGACCAGGGAATCAAGTTCATGATTTTTAGTTGGCTGCACTCTTGTTTCAGGGAACATGGTCTCCTTCCCCTCCCCCATTCCACCACCCTGCAGCTGCTTCTCCAGGAACAAAATTCACCAAACGTGAAATCAAAGGAAAATTATTTTTTAAATTTTCTGCAGGCTTATTTTTAAGAAGGCTAAAGATTAAGCTATATCTTTAAAAATATTTTCTTTTCCTTCAGGGATTCTTACATTTTTAAATGAATTCTAAATACAAAATAAGTTATCCACTTAGGAAACCTTCTCAATACATAAGAAAATAATCAAATGCATAATTTTATAAAGGCTCAAAGTTTGTAGAAAAGCATGGCATGGTATAATTCAGTGAATTTTTAAGTATCTCAAATTCTACCATATAAGATATTGCTTTCCAGAGGCTTCTTGCAAAATCTCATTAAAGGTTTAGACCCTGGCACAAAACAAACAAACAACAAGTACAAAAACAAACCAAAATAAAAAAGCTTGGTTCTAAGAAGGTTGTTGGAGTAGAGGAAGATCCCTCTTATTTCCTTTTTACCTAGTGTTTAAATGTTCCCCCATCAATTCTAGAAAGCTATAACCAAACACCAGTGTGAATGTCATATAAAACTCTCAAAAGCACTGAGAAATTCATACAATTTCATAACTGAAAGGAATCTTAAACTCATCAACCTNGTTGTTGGAGTAGAGGAAGATCCCTCTTATTTCCTTTTTACCTAGTGTTTAAATGTTCCCCCATCAATTCTAGAAAGCTATAACCAAACACCAGTGTGAATGTCATATAAAACTCTCAAAAGCACTGAGAAATTCATACAATTTCATAACTGAAAGGAATCTTAAACTCATCAACCTACCAATGAGAAGACTGAAGGCTGTCAGATAACTGAAAAGGTTCCTCCTCACCAACTTAGGTGCATGGTTTGTCAATACTGTTTGGGGGTGGTGGTTGTTTTTGTTTTGCAAATATGTGTGTAGTGTACTTACACCCTTACAATAAGGAGCTTTGCCATTCAGCTCCTCCCCTTTCTAGGCAGTCATGTTTCTTTTCATCTAGGACAACAGTGATCAAAAAGGAACATTATACCAAAATACCAAGGCCATTTCAAAGTGAAAATTTCACTTTCTCACTTGGCCTCTGCAAATGCATTAGAAAGACACTGCATAAGCAAGACACCTGACTTCCTACCATCAATAGGGTTGAGCAGTCAAAAAGCTCTCCTTTACTGGGGAGGGTGGAAGCAAAGGTTTCTGGACTTACTTTCCACCGCTCCTTTAGCTACTAATTCCACTCGTCCACTTTCTTGAAGTTCCATCCTTTGCTTAGTTTCCTGCCTTCCAGTTTGCTGGGGAAACATATCACTTACCTTTTGTTGATATTTATTTCCCATATTTGGGTCTTGGAACCTAAGTTCTTAGATTTAGCAGACAAAAAATCACTAAGTGGTTGAGATAAAGGCTAAGCCACTATTCAAAGTGTTTACAATGAAATGGATCTGATCTTTTCAGCCTTCAGGCCAGGACTAGGGACACAGTCTTAGCAACTGAGGAAGGAGGAAAGGTAAGAGGTAAACTCACACAACTTTCCCCAAAAAGTGTTATACAGAGATAGATAGTTGTCTTGTTCAAGGAAAGCTGGGACTAAAGCAGTTCATTTATTGAGGGGAAATCTAGACCTATCACTAAGTTTTTGAGATTGTCACCAGGTGCGGTCACTAATCAAGTTCTATTGGAAAAACAACCCTTGGCACAGCTTACTCCAAAGGAACTTCTCTTTGAACATACAACCTCTCTGAACCTATGGCAATTCCAGCAGCCACTGGTGACTGCCCTTGGACCTTCTCCTCCATATTAAGAGTCCAGAAATGATGCCAGTTCCAGAAGGACTCTAAGAAACCTACAACAGTGGATAATGGGCTAGATCAGCTTTAGAAAAGGAAAAAGAAACACATACCAACAAATACCAGGGTACTATGTGTAATGGTTCGCTGCTTGTGCAAAAACCTCAAAGAGGATGAAGGTCAGACAGGGATAATAGGCCAATTTAATTCTGAAAGCACAAGGTGCAAGAAATTTTAATTATGGTCTGCCACTGAAATCACACAAGATCCAATGGCATCTAGCTGCAACTGCTCATCAAGGGAGACAAGAGGTATAATTGTAACCGCTGCATAATCACTGTGAGGGCACAGGGAAGGCTGCCTTCAGCTCCCAGTAGAAAATGTATTAAGAGCCTCGAAAAATCCAATACAGGGAAACATGGAGATTGCACTTAGCTAAACAGGAGCTCATGGAATTGGGGCGGGGTAGGGGGGTGGGGGGAGAGGTTTTTAAGAATAAAAATATTAAGCTGTTTGACTCAAACTGAGGATATGAGCTTGGAAAACTCGGAACCTCTTTCTGTTTTGTGGATACACACACAGAGAAAGGCATGTTCTCCTCTAGAAATTTCTCTCCTTGATAAAGCTTCATCCACTCTCCTTTGTTTAAACTGTTAGCTTGAATGTTACAGTGATTTACAGAACCAGACTCCCCTTTCATTTATTCCCATCCAACCCAAGCCGGGAGACAAAACGCCACGCACACGATTCGGGGTGCCCAAGCCTGGGCAGTTCTCGCAATCACGACGACACCCGCACCACGCGAGCTCTGGAAAAGAGACGCGCGCAGAAAGCCCCTCCGTGGACTCCCCACTCCGCAAAGTTTTACAAATCTGCGAAATAGGGAAGCGAAACCTTGCATCCGCACCCGCGGAGAAGTTGGCGCTGAAGTTTGCGCCGGGACGTCCTGAATCTCGAGGGGGAGGGGAAAGCGACTGTGCGGAGGGGCGGGAGGATGGAGATGAGACGGAGACACGGCGAGAAGAAGGGAGTTTTCTGAGTGGAAGGTCCATGAAACCATCTTCACCCGGAAGCCTGTTTAACTCGAGAGATTCAAGCGATACACGCCAGGGGAGGTCTCCCAGGGGGAAGCTGTCACCTGCGGGGAGCTGTGGCGGGGGCCGCCCTCCGAGGCGCCAGGGCAAGACCTGGGACTCCAGATTCACAGGCTCTCGGGGCTCTAAGAAATGGGGGAAGGGAAATTTCCCAGAGGCCAAAAGCAACACCTTTCTGATAACGCGTTTTCCCCAGACCTCTCCAACTTCCCGCTGCGCTGGCCGAGGACTTTCTCCCACCGAACCTCACCCATCCAAGCTCCCAGCCCAGGCTCGGACTTTGCCAACGGCCACGGCTGGGGGTGTCTTGGGGATGCGGCGAGGAAGCAGAGGGCACGAAGGTCAGGACCCAAAATGCAAACTCTCAACCCCCAGCTGAGACAACCAAGAGCGTTTACACATGCAGAGATCACAGCCCAGTAACAGGGCTCGGGGTTGCGCCGGGTGCAGTTCTCCGACTCTTCAGTTGTTCCTAATAAAGTCGATTACGTTGCCCTCCCGGAGCTGATTGGGAGGGAACCGAGAGGAAAAGGGGGGAACGCGGGAAAAAGCCGGGGGGAGCAGCAATCAAGTTTGTAACCCAGCGCTTCCTCGCGCGATCCGTCGCCATGCTTAAGATTCCCACCCCCGCCACCCCCCTCTTTCCTTTCAAGTGGATACTGAAACTAGGCCAAAACTTTTTCCCCTCCTTTTCTCTTAGCCACTAGACTGGATTGTGCCCCATGGAGCCCCATGGAGCTCTGCTTTCTTAAGCACAATAGCCGGACTAATTAGATCATAGAAGCAAGGCAGTGATACTGTAACAAGTAGCCCGAGAGGCAAAGAGGGAAGGGGCCCGAAAAGAGAGAAAGGGGGAAAAGTTTGCAGCTCTCGCACTTACCAATCAAGCCTCCCACCAGAAAGGCGATGATTTGGAACACAAGCAGAATCCCACCAACAATGCACAGCTTCTTGGTGCTCATGTTTTCTATAATTGCCCCAGCCATTTTTGCGCCCCCCTTTTTCTTTCCTCCTTGAAATAAATGTTTTAGGGTGTGCTTTTTGCTCCCTCCCCTCTCACGCTCCCTTCTCCCTCGCCTCCTTTCCAGGCGCTGCAAAACTTCAGGGGTACGGGAGCGCGGCGAGGATGGGACCGGGACGAAAGGCGCCCGCACGGATTCCCCCGGCTCAGCCGGCTCGGGCTCCCCCAATGCCCGGAGCTGTGATTGTGGCCGCTCCGCCGCCTGTGGACGCTTAAAGGAGCAGGGAAGCGATCACATGACGCCGCCTCCCTCCCTTTCTTCCTCCCTCCCTCTCGCGCTTCCTCCCTCCCTCCCTCCCTCCCTCTCTTCCTCCCTCTCTTCCTCTCCCCCTTGCCCGCCTTTGCGGGGCTCCGAGCTCCGGCGGGTGCCGGTGTCCCGCTCCCGGGTCTGGCACCCAGCCTGTCCCGCCAGGAACTGATATCGTTGAGGGGGCTGATGTTGTTGTTTAGTGGGTTCCCCCTACTCCGCTTCCCACACGTTTCCTCTTTTGGTGCGAGATTTAAATCACCCGTGGGCAGCTTTGCGGACCTTTAACTTACGCGTTGACTTTAGGAAATGGTCCCCACCCCCAACTGCTAGAACTCTCTTTAGGAAAGAGGAGAATTTTTTAAAGGGACCCAATAGATGCTTAAGTCAAAGCACGGAGATGAGGAATAAAGTCTCAGCTGGGCTTCCTTCTGCCAGATCCCAGCCTCGTTATTGGGCAAATACCCAGCAAAATATCCTCGCTGCACCCCTTGAAGAGCTCTGCGCTCCAGCCAAATCAGGCCACTGTTCATTACCACATTATCCCCCCAACTCCATAGGTTTCCAGAGCCTTAACTTTGGCTCTTGCCCTAAAAGAATATAGTCTACCCCATCGGAGTTTTTTAAACCTCATTTAAAAACCAACTCATCTGAAAAATCTTGTTTATTTTCTAAACCACCTCCTTTTGATATCTTCAGGCAGTAAGCCCTTACAATTCCTGTGTTTACGTTCTTACCTCCTATTGCAAGGACTTGAGTGTACACGTTTGTCTCCACCATTGAGCTGTAAATTCCTGGGGATAGGGACCCAGTGCTATTCATCTTTGTACCCCCCGTGGTGCTTAACAAAATTCTAACTCTAGTAGGTTCTCCGTAAACTTTTGTGGAATGAATAAATAAATGAATATGAAAGCAAACCCACAGTGTGCATTTCAAAAGCCTGGGACCTTATTTGACTTAGAGGGAACACATATTAAGTTACAATGTTTGTCTTTTTTTTTTTTTTTGGTAAGGATTTATATTTATGCTTAACTTTCAGGGGGAAAGGCAAATGGGACCCTAGAGATTTCCTGCTCCATCAAGCCTAAATTCCTGGGCCTGGTTGTTCCATGTTTCATTAAACTGCCCACTTGGTCAGTATAACTCACACTGCCGAATAGACCCTTGGTTTGGTAATATCCTATTCCCACACATACACCATTTCCACCGCCCACCACCCCTTACACATCTAGTTTCTTGATACTCCCCTCCAGCTACACCCTCTTCATGCCAAGGGAATATCCCAAGTCCTGTCTCCTCCTCTTCTGTTTCTGATTTTTCATCGCCCTTATAGAAGATGCCATGCAGGTTATGCTCTATAGAAGTGTTCATTTCTACCCTCCAGCTAGACTAGACACTCCTTAAGGACAGGTGCCAACTCTCTGTATATATTCCATCTCCTTGAAGTCTAACAGTTTTTAACAATTCTGGGGATCCAGTTGCTATTTATTTATTCTTTCCTTTAACCCTTTAATCAATAGGCATATACTTAATTTGTCCTAAGCTTTCTTTTCTAAGTTCTTGAGGGTACCAAGATATGAAGACACTTGTCCTTGTCCTGGAGGAGCCCTCGTCTAGCTGTTATTCACTAAATAGTGATTAACAATCTTTAAAGAACACAAAATCAAATGGCAAATGGGCAGAAGAGGACAGAATTGTGGTTAACAGTTTGACTGGTACCTAAACATAGATGGACCAGCAGTGGATTATTTGTATTCCTTCTTTACCTTTTCAGAGCCTTTTACATCTTTTTTTTCCCCCTGTCAGGAGGAGGTTCCAGAGCATCATATAAAAGAAGTAAGAATGTCCTCTCACCTCTACTGCTAGTTAACTCCCCATTCTGTGTTCTCATTTCAGCAAGCTGCCAACGTCCACACATTTAAATAATACTGCCTTAGGGTTAGAATATCTTTTTTAATATCAAGGGATATTTCTAAAGTAAGGTTGACAGGGTTCAGTATCAAGATTTTCTCTCCATTTGATACCATATTTCACTATTTAAGAAGAAATGGTGTCCAATGCTCAAGTAAGAATTGGATCCGCTAGATATTCTTAACCAGTTGCATTGGTTTATTTGTTTAAAATTAGTGAGTTCTCAATTCATTTTCTTATCAGCTGCTACAACACACTGAATCCCCTTAGCTCCCAAATGCATCTCTTCAGAATAACTATCCTAACTCTTTAGGTTCCAGTGTCCACATCTGGAAACTAGAGACTTGGAATAAAGTAGTGGTTCCTCACAAAGATTATCCCCCTATTGTGAACAGGTACTTATACAACCAATTTAGTTAAAAACAGATATTTCTAATTGCTAATCAATACTTCTAACTCGTCTGAGATTACCAATAGTGTCAAACCGAGTGTAGGGCAGACACATATTCATCACCCTGAACTGCTTTTAAAAAAATTCACAATGTCTATTATGTCTTTATGAATATTAAAAGTGACTATTAGATCCATATTTCCCAAGGGAATAACACAGTTAAGGAGAGATAAGCATGAGCATTTGAGTTGCTGGATCTAGGGTGGCGCCTAGATCACAGCTCTGCCCCCTTGCTGTATGTGATGACTGTAAGCCATTACACAGTCACTTACCCATTCTGAGGCTCAGGTTTCTCATCTGTAAAATGGAGATAGTATTATTACCTGCCTCACAGTATTCTTGCAAGATATGATGATGTTGATGATAATCATAATTATATTTAGGAGCCCATAAGTGAAAACAAAACCCTTGTATTAAACTGATCACTAACTGATTTTTTCTCAGCTCTAAAGTTTTATCATATTATAGTTACTTTTGGAAACATATTTTAGGAGCTTCCTGAGTGATTAACTCTATTCGACAAAAGTGCTAATAAGGCCAACATCTGGTATTGAACTCTGAAAAACACTCAGTGATCTTTAAACGTTAAAACATCCTATTCTAAAATCTACTCCCAATCACCAGTGTGTATGTTCATCACTCAGTCGTGTCCAACTCTTTGTAACCCCATGGACTGTAGCCTTCCAGGCTCCTCTGTCCTCGGAATTCTCCAGGTGAGAATACTGGAGTGGATAGCCGTTCTCTTCTCCAAGGGTTTGTGGTCATTGGGTAGTTTGTCCAAAAGACAGATAACCCAAGGGTGCAATCCAACTCTGCCAGCTGAAATTGATCATTCCAGTTTCTTATCATTAGACTTTAAATTGAGGATCCTGATTTATCCATTGATTTATTTGAAGGGTTTGGCATATGGAAGTTCTTAAGGATGCACAATGTATGTTTACTGAATGGATGAATGAATGAATGAACATATGAATCAATGAATAACTGCAGGTGGACTCACTGCAACTCCTCCCCCTCCCTCAGTCCCATTCCTACATAGCAGTTACCATCTGGCATACTTCCCTGCACTGAATTTTGCACACCTATCTATATATGTGCTGTGTTGTCACCCCTGGCTTACAAGCTTCTTAGAAACAAGGAGAGTATGACCTGAGCCTTTGTGTCTCTCACAGCCTGGCACAGCAGGTTGCCCAGGGAAGGGCTCAGTTCCTTGAGCTGAGAAAGTCCCCTCTGGAAGCCAAGGGTGGCATATTATTATTGTCATTGCAGTAAATGTAACATAGAAATAGAAAAGAATTGTATCTACCTACTCAAACACCTAATTTACTTCTCAGAGGGACCTAACAAGAGTGATAATCCCACTCTGAGGCTTCTCATTCTCATAAATAGCTTTTATCCATAAATGGCATCCCCGTGGCTCCTCCGCTGTTGGTATTTTCTCATAGTTAGTGCCTGTGAATGTGAGCAGGCATTTTGGGTTCACACTCTATTATTCAGTGTCACTTCTCTCTCTCATTCTCTCTCTCTCTCTCTCTCTCTCTCTCTGTGTGTGTCTCTGAATATATTCCATTTCCNGTATTAAACTGATCACTAACTGATTTTTTCTCAGCTCTAAAGTTTTATCATATTATAGTTACTTTTGGAAACATATTTTAGGAGCTTCCTGAGTGATTAACTCTATTCGACAAAAGTGCTAATAAGGCCAACATCTGGTATTGAACTCTGAAAAACACTCAGTGATCTTTAAACGTTAAAACATCCTATTCTAAAATCTACTCCCAATCACCAGTGTGTATGTTCATCACTCAGTCGTGTCCAACTCTTTGTAACCCCATGGACTGTAGCCTTCCAGGCTCCTCTGTCCTCGGAATTCTCCAGGTGAGAATACTGGAGTGGATAGCCGTTCTCTTCTCCAAGGGTTTGTGGTCATTGGGTAGTTTGTCCAAAAGACAGATAACCCAAGGGTGCAATCCAACTCTGCCAGCTGAAATTGATCATTCCAGTTTCTTATCATTAGACTTTAAATTGAGGATCCTGATTTATCCATTGATTTATTTGAAGGGTTTGGCATATGGAAGTTCTTAAGGATGCACAATGTATGTTTACTGAATGGATGAATGAATGAATGAACATATGAATCAATGAATAACTGCAGGTGGACTCACTGCAACTCCTCCCCCTCCCTCAGTCCCATTCCTACATAGCAGTTACCATCTGGCATACTTCCCTGCACTGAATTTTGCACACCTATCTATATATGTGCTGTGTTGTCACCCCTGGCTTACAAGCTTCTTAGAAACAAGGAGAGTATGACCTGAGCCTTTGTGTCTCTCACAGCCTGGCACAGCAGGTTGCCCAGGGAAGGGCTCAGTTCCTTGAGCTGAGAAAGTCCCCTCTGGAAGCCAAGGGTGGCATATTATTATTGTCATTGCAGTAAATGTAACATAGAAATAGAAAAGAATTGTATCTACCTACTCAAACACCTAATTTACTTCTCAGAGGGACCTAACAAGAGTGATAATCCCACTCTGAGGCTTCTCATTCTCATAAATAGCTTTTATCCATAAATGGCATCCCCGTGGCTCCTCCGCTGTTGGTATTTTCTCATAGTTAGTGCCTGTGAATGTGAGCAGGCATTTTGGGTTCACACTCTATTATTCAGTGTCACTTCTCTCTCTCATTCTCTCTCTCTCTCTCTCTCTCTCTCTCTGTGTGTGTCTCTGAATATATTCCATTTCCTTTAAAATACTTATTTCTTTTTCCGGACAGAACCACCCTTCCCGTCTTTCTCTGAGTCCCATTGTCTTGTTTTGTGTATGTATACAAGACCTTTTCCAGTCCCTCCCTTCACACACTGATCTTAAGTAGCAGCTATTTAGAACCCAGAGCTTGGGAGATCAGTATTTCACCCTTATCTTTAGATGAATTTGTTTAAGGAATAAATACCCCCACCTCTGCTCCCTTTTACACATCAGCACCTGCCCTGCCGTTCCCCACTTCACCTTTTCTTTTGCATTCTTCATGCATCTCAGACATTATTCATGCTTATCTTTAAGTCTTAGTAATTGTATAAATAAGCTTTAGGAAATTACGTACCTTTTTGATACTTACTTCTTTTTTTAAAAAAGGTGATAAGATCAACCTTATAGGCTGTGATGAGCATTAAACAAAATAATGTTACAAAGTGCCCCTCACAGAGCAACACAGTGGGCATTCAACCAACATTTTGCATGTTGTTAAGGAGATTTCTGTTCCCAGATAGGAAAAAAACAAACAAACAAGAAAACTCCAAAGAACTATGAAACACCTAATTATTGTCTCATAAAATTGTCTCTTTGAAATTGCAACCTGGAAGGGCAGGTAAGAAACTTTATAGGTTTCCAGAGGCCTCTGGTGGGAGGCAGCTGGCAACTTGAAGAAGCCAGTCAATCCCCTGCTGTTTCCCAGGCTTGAAAGAAGCTTCAGCAGAGAGCAGACATGCCTCCAGTGTTGAAACATCCGAGGTCATAGGTGCTGGATTCCCTGAGCAGAGCAGGGGTGAGGGAAGTGGCTTTTTCCCTCAGCCTATTTTCATAGGATAAGCCTAATGGAGTCTGAGCTGCCTGCTTACCCCACGTCCCCTTTCTGTCATGACTGCTGTCCCTTCGCCTCTGACTTTGTAGTCCCCCATACTTACAAGCTTCTCTCCATCTGCTCCTCCCCACGAGAGCAGTGTGGGAGGAAAGCCTAGAGAGTGATCCTATGAGACAATACTCAACACCTTGGCACAGAGTCAGCACACACATTTTGCTGAATGAATGAATGACAAGTGAACTTGCTCCAGTCCCTGGCTATCCAGGGGTTCAAGTCAAAGGCCCCCCACAGGTGGCCAATGGCAGGAAAAGAGGCTCAGACTTAACATCAGCCCCAGACCATCTGGGGTGAGAATAGGCCCTGACTTGGACCAAAGCCCAATCCTTACCCCATGCTAATTGTAAATTAGCTCAGAATCATCACTAAGGAGCTCAGTATGAAAGACAATCTCCAATAAAAACAGCTTCGGGCATCTATGTGTAATGTGGGGAAATAAAGGTTGTATGAGGATAAAATACATGGAGGTATTCAAGGACCTTCATATTTCTATTATTTCCCACTAATTAAAGGAAACTGGGATGACTGGAAGTGAGGGAGGGCAGGTAATTTCCCAAATGCAGATACATGGCAGCAAACAGCCGACAGTAAACAACCCTAATAATAACAGCAACAACAACAGCGAAAACTTACCTTGATTGCTTCCTATATACCAAACAATCCACTAAATGCTTTACATACGTTGTCACCATTAATCCGCCCAACAACCTTATGAGGTAGGTGCTATTTTTTATCATTTTTAAAAAGGGCCCTGGAGAAGGAAATGGCAATCCACTCCAGTATTCTTGTCTGGAAAAGTCCATGGACAGAGGTGTCTGGCGGGCTGCAGTCCATGAGGTTACATGACTGAGCATGTGTGCATGAGGGTGGAGGGTGATGGGTTGGTACCAATAAACTGATAGAACTAAAAAGGAAAAGCCATTTCAGAGAAGTTGACTGTTCCCTTGGTCACAGAGCTAGTAATGTGGTGAGTTAAGATTCTAAAGTAGATGCCACACTCTGTTCATTCAATCACCAAATAAGCACTTAGCTCCTGTGAATGCCAGGAGCTGATCTAGACCCTGGAGAAAAGCAGTGAGTGTAACACAGGCCTTGCCCTCATGCCACTTACGTTAGAAAGCCCACTTCAGAGCCTCAGTTTTTACCTCCTTTAAGTCAATCATACCCTTTGAACTCACCAAAGAAAGAACCCCCTAAGGCTGTGGAAGTGAGTAGAAATTGTGTTGTCATTGGGCTGAGTCCTTCTTTCCCATGTTTCCATCAGGAGACAGTCATTCAGAAACTCCTTCTCCTGCCAATTCTCAGGCAATCTTTCAGTGTCTTTCAGCTAGCACTGTTCATACACTCAATTCTGTTTCTTCCTCAGCACCTTACTGTCACTTAGGTCAGACTCCATCCAATAAAGCCTTAAATCTTTGCAATTCTTTCTTGCTTGGATTTGCCACTAAGGCTTTTCCAAGTTCAAGATCAATTTTCAAGTCAAATGACTCATAAAAGTAATTGTTAAGCATGATTTCACAGTGTTTTGAGGACATCCTTATAGAGTACACATTAGCAAAAAATATTCACTGCACAGAATTAAGTTGGCTTAGCTAAGCTGCAAATTGAGTCCTAAAATATTTTTGCCTGATATTTTGTGGCCTTGACTCCAAATTTGAAGTTGCTTTATAAATATTATTCATCTTACAGTATCATTCTATGGGTAAAAATTCCTAGTTCTGATATGAGTCTAACCTTTCTAAGAAACCTGATATTCGGAAGCCTGAATGATTCAATGATATTTTTTCATTTATTTCATAAAGATTTATTATATATTTACCATCTGCTAAGTGTCTGGCCAGCACTGGAGTACAAATACAAAAAGGACAGTCATGCTCCTACTCTCATAAAGCTTATAATCTCAGGGAAGTATAAGGGTCTTGGTGATGCAATGGCTTTATTTAGGCAGCTCCTAAAGAGTCACTGATGTAAGAGGCCTTGAGGACACCTCTGATGTGAGAAAGGGGAAGAAGAGGGTGTGGGCTCTCCTTGGCTGGATGTATAAGGCCCTCCACAATCTGGCTCAATTAGACTTCTGGAGAGTAGATACAGTGTAGCAGTGAAGGGCATAGGCTCTGGAGCCAAATTACCTGGGTCTGAATCCTTGCTTTGCCAATTACCAATTGTGTGCATGGGCCAGTTAGGGTAATTGTTTTGTCACTCAGTACCCTCATCTGTACAAGGGGAATAAAAATGAGGTAATTTGTATAAAGCATTTAAAACTGCTTAAAACATTTTAAGTTCAATGAATTTGCTTTAAAAAAAAAAAAGAAAGAAAAAGTAAAAATTTTCCTTTTCTACCAATCCCACAAAGGAACCCTGGATTCCATTCACTTTAACATATTGGCAAATCCACAAAGCACCACATGTTGTTGGATATACATTCATTAGTAATTATTATTACTATTATTACCACTGTTACTAATTTATGGGATATCTCCTATATGCCAGGTGCTATTTGTATAATTATTAGAGCCAGTGTGAGAATCAAGGATAAAGACCGGTTGGATCTGAGTGGAATTCCTTGGGCAAGTAACTTGACCTCTTAGAGCCTCAGTTAAGTCGTCTGAAAATGGAGAAGATGGCATCTTCACAGAAGCTATGGAAAGGACTGAATACATTCAACGCATAAAGACCTTAGCAAAGAATCGGGAACTTGACAAATATTCAATAATGAAGAACTAGAGGGAGAGGGAGAGAAAGAAAAGGAGAATAATCTAAGAGGGGGCTGACACTTTTTAGTTAGAAAACTGAGGCTCAGTGTTCTCAACCTCTGTCTTCCCGTTCATCCCTGTTCAGGGACTCTTTCTCACCCCGTGCTGTGCGCCCATCGACTCCAGTTTATCCTGTAACTCTTGTTTAAAACTCTCTCATTGAACAGCCCTGCCCTTATTGAGCGGTGGAGCCACTGGAAAGAGTGGGATGCTAAGCTTCTGGGACTGCTTGTCGAAACTATTTTTCCGGTATCGCAGATACTTGGAGGTATTTGATCTCTCTTGCTTCATAAGCAGATACATTATCTCCTCTGGGTGAACCCTTAAATAGCTGTGTCTATTACGTTCCTTCACATATGCTACCTGCTATTGTAGTTATTTGGGGACTTGTCATATCTACTCCAGTAGGTCACACATTTTTTTTTTAAGTTAATAGGACTGTGTTTTACTCAGAAGATCCAGAGGTCAGAAGATCCAGAAGATCAGAAGACTCCACCTGTCAATGCAGGAGAGACATGGGTTGGATACCTGAATCAGGAAGATCCCCTGGAAAAGGAAATGGCTGCCCACTCTAGTATTCTTGCCTGGAAAACCCCATGGATAGAGGATCTTGGCAGACTATAGTCCACGGGGTTGCAAAGAGTCAGACACAACTTAGTGACTAAACAACAGCAACCCCAGCATCTGCAGTGATTCTTCCAGATCTTTCTTCCTGATCTTTGGCTCTTCACCTCCCTCTTGAAACAGTTGTACTATTTACTGGGAAAGTTGGGGGAAGGAGCCACTATGTATAAACACTCTTTGTCGCCAAATGCATCTGTATTTTCTGATGCCTGATTTCTAAAGAAGCAATGAACCCCTCTTGGGCAAAGCATACCACTTTACTGATGCATATCCATTTTTCTTTATGCTCTTAGACCTATTTTAGAGAGCTGGCCAGAACAGCCTAAGGGTTGAATGTGTGTTCTGTTTAGCTCCTGCCTCCAGGGTGAGTGGTGTTTGGTGGTTTAGCCACTAAGTCGTGTCAGACTCTTTCCGACCCCATGGACTGTAGTCTGCCAGGCTCCTCTGTCCATGGGATTCTCCAGGCAAGAATCCAGGGTGAGAATAAGGATTAAATGAGTTAGTCTGTGGAAAGTACTTAGTAGATAGAGTACTCAGCACATGGAATACAATCAGTAATTGTCGTGTGCGTGTGTGCTAAGACACTTCAGTCGTGTCTGACTCTGTGTAACGCTATGGACTGTAGCCCACCAGGCTCCTCTGTCCATGGGATTCTCTAGGCAAAAATACTGAAGTGTGTTGCCATGCCCTCCTCCAGGGGATCTTCCTTACCCCGGGATAGAACCTGGATGTCCTGCATTGCAGGCAATTTCTTTACTGTCTGAGCTACCGCGAAAGCCCCCAGAATTGTTAGCTATTATTATTAATTACCTTCCATCATCTTCTACAACTTGCTTCTTTAATAATCTTCTTTCAACCCTTTCTTCAGAGAAGGCAATGACAACCCACTCCAGTACTCTTGCCTGGAAAATCCCGTGGATGGAGGAGCCTGGTAGGCTGCAGTCCATGGGGTCACAAAGAGTCGGACACGACTGAGAGACTTCATTTTCACTTTTCAGTTTTCTGCATTGGAGAAGGAAATGGCAACTCACTCTACTATTCTTGCCTGGAGAATCCCAGGGACAGGGGAGCCTGGTGGGCTGCCATCTATGGGGTCACATAGGGTCAGACACGACTGAAGCGACCTAGCAGCAGCAGTAGCAGCCTCGCTTTCTTCAATCTTATTCTCAAATCTCAAATTCTAAAAAAGTATCCTTCTAACCATGCATTCTGCTTAATCCATCATCTTCACTGGCTTCTTTCTTTTGGTTGTGAACCAAATTTCTGGAAAGAATAGTTCATATTTACTGGCTTTATAACCTAATTTCCTGTTTCTTCCCTGATTTACTGCAGGCAATCTAGATTCCAGACCCAGTACTCCACTGACTCTATTCTGACAAAAACCACCAGTGACTTCTTCGGTCTTCTTCCTACTTGATGTCTCTGAAATTTAACATTCTTTTTGGAAAAACTGCCCCTACCTCAGCTTTGATATTAATAACTTTACTTTCTCAATTCTCCTCCTGTATCTCTAGGATCCCCTTCACTCCCTTTCGGCAGCTCCATTTCCTCTGTTCACTCCCTGAACGTTACTATTCCTGAGTATTCTTTCCTTTACCTTATTTCTTCTCATAGACTATGTGAGTGAATCTGGATCTTTGGCCCTGACCTCTTGACTGAACTACAGACTCATAGAGCTAATCGCTTGTTAGATATCTCTGCCCTGACAATCCAAAACCAACAAGATGTCTCCCCATCTCACTTAATGGCCCACCAACCAGTTAGCCAAGTTACATGTCTCAAGGCAACCCTCAAGGCAATTATTACCTCGTATCCAATCAGTTATCTAGACCAGATTCTGTCTCCCTTATTCATAATGAGCTACCTTTACCTCTCCATTCTCACCATGTCTCTGCAAATCCAGACTATTCTTTCTCCAGCTTGGGACTGTTGAGGACATTCCTTATCAATTGTCCAATCTCTAGTTTCTTATTATAGATAATTCAGTGTGCCACAGTTTCCAAGTATGATAATTATAAAACAGATCTATTTTCCTCACTTTCTAAATATAATTTTGCAGTATTTTCCCACTGCCTGGAAATAAAGCCTACTTTTTAAACCTTTGTCTAGCAAAATTCCACTGCATCCTCTAAGATCTAGTTTCTTTGTACTACCTTTTGTTCCCAGGCTAACCAAGGCACTTCTTTTGTACCTTACTGTGTATAATCTGCAGTCTAGCTCTTATCTCTGTCCTTGTGACATAATCACTGGGATAGACTAGTCGACCCCTAAAGGTGATATCACCAAGCTATAATGGTATCTCTCCTGTTGTATTACCTGCTTAAAAGTGCTCGCTATCCAGAGACCCAAATGAAAACCTAGAAGTTGTCCTAGACTTCTCATTTATGTATGTAGTCAATAGATACTAACAATATTACCTGCCAGGCATCATAAACAATGCATCATCATAATAACACCAAATATTATACCACACTTACTGTGTGACAGACCTTGTTTGAAGTTAGATAGGTATATAGAGATAGGTAGATATGATGTATAAATACATAACACAGAGCTAATAGAGTGTAAAAATATTCATAGGTGTCTCAAATAGTTGTAGCGAGCATTAAGTATTCTAAGTGTACTTTTATACATGTCAGTTGGAACAGTTTATCCTCACAATAACCATTTGAGATACATGCTCTTATTTTATTTTAGATGGTAGGGAAACTTTAACTTAGAGAGGATTACCAATTTACTTAAGATCACACAGTTAATAAACCATGGAGCTGGGCTGTGAACCCAATCAGTATAGCACCAAAGTCCTTGCTCTTGACAGTTACTCTTTTCTGCCTTTGATTCAAGTAGCAGTAATAGCAGCATCCCCTGAAGTTTTCTATGTACGAAGCACTGTTCTGAATATATTACATGCGTTACTTCATTCAGCCCTTACAATGCCTTCTGTGAGCTAGGTGCTGTTGGTGCCATTTTTCTCCTTGATTTCCTGTACAGATAAACGTAAAGAAAGTTCAGTTCAGTTCAGTCACTCAGTTCAGTTCAGTTCAGTTCATTCGCTCAGTCATGTCCAACTCTTTGCGACCCCATGAATCGCAGCACGCCAGGCCTCCCTGTCCATCACCATCTCCCAGGGTTCATTCAGACTCACGTTCATCGAGTCAGTGATGTCATCCAGCCATCTCATCCTCTGTTGTCCCCTTCTCCTCCTGCCCCTAATCCCTCCCAGCAGCAGAGTCTTTTCCAAAGAGTCAACTCTTCGCATGAGGTGGCCAAAGTACTGGAGCTTCAGCTTCAGCATCATTCCTTCCAAAGAATACCCAGGGCTGATCTCCTTCAGAATGGACTGGTTGGATCTCCTTGCAGTCCAAGGGATTCTCAAGAGTCTTCTCCAACACCACAGTTCAAAAGCACCAATTCTTTAGCGCTCAGCCTTCTTCACAGTCCAACTCTCACATCCATATATGACCACTGGAAAAACCATAACCTTGACTAGACGGACCTTAGTCAGCAAAGTAATATCTCTGCTTTTGAATCTGTTATCTAGATTGGTCATAACTTTTCTTCCAAGGAGTAAGCGTCTTTTAATTTCATGGCTGCAGTCACCATCTGCAGTGATTTGGGGACCTCCCAAAATAAAGTCTCTCACTATTTCCACTGTTTCCCCACCTATTTCCCATGAAGTGATGGGACTGGATGTCATGATCTTCGTTTTCTGAATGTTGAGCTTTAAGCCAACTTTTTCACTCTCCTCTTTCACTTTCATCAAGAGGCTTTTTAGTTCCTNGAGTCAACTCTTCGCATGAGGTGGCCAAAGTACTGGAGCTTCAGCTTCAGCATCATTCCTTCCAAAGAATACCCAGGGCTGATCTCCTTCAGAATGGACTGGTTGGATCTCCTTGCAGTCCAAGGGATTCTCAAGAGTCTTCTCCAACACCACAGTTCAAAAGCACCAATTCTTTAGCGCTCAGCCTTCTTCACAGTCCAACTCTCACATCCATATATGACCACTGGAAAAACCATAACCTTGACTAGACGGACCTTAGTCAGCAAAGTAATATCTCTGCTTTTGAATCTGTTATCTAGATTGGTCATAACTTTTCTTCCAAGGAGTAAGCGTCTTTTAATTTCATGGCTGCAGTCACCATCTGCAGTGATTTGGGGACCTCCCAAAATAAAGTCTCTCACTATTTCCACTGTTTCCCCACCTATTTCCCATGAAGTGATGGGACTGGATGTCATGATCTTCGTTTTCTGAATGTTGAGCTTTAAGCCAACTTTTTCACTCTCCTCTTTCACTTTCATCAAGAGGCTTTTTAGTTCCTCCTCACTTTCTGCCATAAGGGTGGTGTCATCTGCATATCTGATGTTTCTCCTGGCAATCTTGATTCCAGCTTGTGTTTCTTCCAGCCCAGCATTTCTAATGATGTACTCTGCATATAAGTTAAATAAGCAGAGTGACAATATACAGAAAACTGGATCAAAATTCAAACTGGAAACCCTGGAAATGAAATACTCAGTTCAAAAGAGTAGCTTGTACTCTTTAAAAAGGCTTGTTTCAGAATTCTTTAGAATTTTCTCTCTTTCAGATAATTTAACATGAACTTTTAGATACCTTTCCAATATGAGAGTTAGGGTCCTTTTTATTCATTCAATCATCTACCTATTAAGCAAACATTTATTGAATACCTACTGTATGAAGGACACTGAATACTCCAGAGAACATTTCTGCTCTTCAGAAAATAAAAAAATCTAGAAAGTGAAAGAGACATAAAAGGCAACAAATACAATGAAGTATAACAGGTAGAATTATAGAGAGGTTAAAAAACCAGATTCTAGTGACTATAAGCATGGGAAACAGAAGTGCAACAAGGGTGGAGGAGTGATGCTCTCATTATGATTATAGATCTTTAAAAGCTATCATTTGAAGCCATGTTTATTATTGGGCTGGGAATAATAACACTTCTGTGTTTGTATAGCACCAATTCTGTGCAATTTTAAGATAATATCTTAGTAGTCTTCACAACCGTGGAGGTCTGACCAATTATAATTATCACCATTTGCCATACAGGAAAGCAGAAGTACCAGGTAGGGAAGGCAGAAATTCAGGGTTGCTCAAAAAGTTACTGGTGGACCTAGAAATGGAATTCTAATTTTCTGTAGCTCACTGAAGTGTCCAGAATAAGAAGACCATGCTAATTCCACACTCTCTCCCCGTTTCTCTCTTTGTCATGGAAAAATAGAGCAAAATGTTATAGCTGAAAAGGCTAAAGTGGAGCTAAAGACAACTGGATACAGTGATGAGCTCTGCAGGAAATGCTGGATGAATTATGGTACAGATTTGTGATAACAAGTAGGACTGATGTTTTTGGGATAATTCAGGCTGTCTGCCAGAAGGAAACTTTGTTTTGGCTTTTAATTTATGTTGAAGTATTTAGGTATAACTTAGAGTAAATTACATAAATCATAGGTGTACACATTGATAGTGTCTACAAATGAATACTGTATTTGTTTGCTAGACACACCATAACAAAATACCGTAGACTGGGTGACTTAAGTAACAGAAATTAATTTTTTCACAGTTTTGGAGGCTGTAAGTACAACATTAAAGTGCTGTCAGAGTTACATTCCTCTGAGGCTTCTCTTCTGGCTTGCAGATGGCCACTCTCTTACTGTCTCTTCACATGATCTTTGCTCTCTGGGCTTGTATCCCTAAGGTTCCCACCTCTTTTTCTCAGTCATACTAGATTAGTGAGTGAATGAAAGCCACTCAGTCATGTCTGAATCTTTGCAAGTCCGTGGGCTGTCCATGGAATTCTCCAGGCCAGAATACTGGAATGGGAAGCCTTTCCTTCTCCAGGAGATCTTCCCAACCCAGGGATCGAACCCAGGTCTCCTGCATTGCAGGCGGATTCTTTATCAGCTGAGACACAAGAGAAGCCCAAGAATACTGGAGTGGGTAGTCTATCCCCTCTCCAGGGGATCTTCCCAACCCTGGAATCAAACTGGGGTCTCCTGCATTGCAGGCAGATTCTTGACCAACTGAGCTATCAGGGAAGCCCTAATACTAGATTAGGGCTGTTCCCAAATGATGTCTTAATTTAATCATTTCTTTAAAGACGTTATCTCCAAATAAAGTTACATCTTTAGGTACTGGGGTGAGGGTGGGACTTTAACATACGAATTTGGAGGAGGACACAATTCAACCATAGAAAATACATATATAAGATACAGCCTAGATCAAGATACAGAACATTCCCTTGATCTCAGAAGGCTCTTCACTTTCATCTAGTCAATCATTCTCCAATGCTAATAGTTTTTCATCTTTATCACTATTGATATATTTTTTCCTGTCTCAGAACTCCATAATATTTACATGCTTGTTATCATTTTGACTGCTGTTTTCTCCCTCAAAATGATGTGTTTGAGATTAATCCATATTATTTCATGTAGCAGTATTTTATTTCATTTTATTGTGTAAATACATTATAATTTATATATTTGAGTTGCTCTCAATTTTTGGCTTTTGATAAAGCTGCTGCAAGCATTCTTGCATATGTCTTTTGGTGGATATAATCATTCCTTTCTGTAAAGTATATAGCAAAAGTGGAATTGCTAGGCTATAGATATATGGGTGTATTTAATGTTAATAATGGAGAAGGCAATGGCACCCCACTCCAGTACTCTTGCCTGGAAAATCCCATGGATGGAGGAGCCTGGTAGGCTGCAGTCCATGGGGTCGCTAAGANTTTTTATTCATTCAATCATCTACCTATTAAGCAAACATTTATTGAATACCTACTGTATGAAGGACACTGAATACTCCAGAGAACATTTCTGCTCTTCAGAAAATAAAAAAATCTAGAAAGTGAAAGAGACATAAAAGGCAACAAATACAATGAAGTATAACAGGTAGAATTATAGAGAGGTTAAAAAACCAGATTCTAGTGACTATAAGCATGGGAAACAGAAGTGCAACAAGGGTGGAGGAGTGATGCTCTCATTATGATTATAGATCTTTAAAAGCTATCATTTGAAGCCATGTTTATTATTGGGCTGGGAATAATAACACTTCTGTGTTTGTATAGCACCAATTCTGTGCAATTTTAAGATAATATCTTAGTAGTCTTCACAACCGTGGAGGTCTGACCAATTATAATTATCACCATTTGCCATACAGGAAAGCAGAAGTACCAGGTAGGGAAGGCAGAAATTCAGGGTTGCTCAAAAAGTTACTGGTGGACCTAGAAATGGAATTCTAATTTTCTGTAGCTCACTGAAGTGTCCAGAATAAGAAGACCATGCTAATTCCACACTCTCTCCCCGTTTCTCTCTTTGTCATGGAAAAATAGAGCAAAATGTTATAGCTGAAAAGGCTAAAGTGGAGCTAAAGACAACTGGATACAGTGATGAGCTCTGCAGGAAATGCTGGATGACTTATGGTACAGATTTGTGATAACAAGTAGGACTGATGTTTTTGGGATAATTCAGGCTGTCTGCCAGAAGGAAACTTTGTTTTGGCTTTTAATTTATGTTGAAGTATTTAGGTATAACTTAGAGTAAATTACATAAATCATAGGTGTACACATTGATAGTGTCTACAAATGAATACTGTATTTGTTTGCTAGACACACCATAACAAAATACCGTAGACTGGGTGACTTAAGTAACAGAAATTAATTTTTTCACAGTTTTGGAGGCTGTAAGTACAACATTAAAGTGCTGTCAGAGTTACATTCCTCTGAGGCTTCTCTTCTGGCTTGCAGATGGCCACTCTCTTACTGTCTCTTCACATGATCTTTGCTCTCTGGGCTTGTATCCCTAAGGTTCCCACCTCTTTTTCTCAGTCATACTAGATTAGTGAGTGAATGAAAGCCACTCAGTCATGTCTGAATCTTTGCAAGTCCGTGGGCTGTCCATGGAATTCTCCAGGCCAGAATACTGGAATGGGAAGCCTTTCCTTCTCCAGGAGATCTTCCCAACCCAGGGATCGAACCCAGGTCTCCTGCATTGCAGGCGGATTCTTTATCAGCTGAGACACAAGAGAAGCCCAAGAATACTGGAGTGGGTAGTCTATCCCCTCTCCAGGGGATCTTCCCAACCCTGGAATCAAACTGGGGTCTCCTGCATTGCAGGCAGATTCTTGACCAACTGAGCTATCAGGGAAGCCCTAATACTAGATTAGGGCTGTTCCCAAATGATGTCTTAATTTAATCATTTCTTTAAAGACGTTATCTCCAAATAAAGTTACATCTTTAGGTACTGGGGTGAGGGTGGGACTTTAACATACGAATTTGGAGGAGGACACAATTCAACCATAGAAAATACATATATAAGATACAGCCTAGATCAAGATACAGAACATTCCCTTGATCTCAGAAGGCTCTTCACTTTCATCTAGTCAATCATTCTCCAATGCTAATAGTTTTTCATCTTTATCACTATTGATATATTTTTTCCTGTCTCAGAACTCCATAATATTTACATGCTTGTTATCATTTTGACTGCTGTTTTCTCCCTCAAAATGATGTGTTTGAGATTAATCCATATTATTTCATGTAGCAGTATTTTATTTCATTTTATTGTGTAAATACATTATAATTTATATATTTGAGTTGCTCTCAATTTTTGGCTTTTGATAAAGCTGCTGCAAGCATTCTTGCATATGTCTTTTGGTGGATATAATCATTCCTTTCTGTAAAGTATATAGCAAAAGTGGAATTGCTAGGCTATAGATATATGGGTGTATTTAATGTTAATAATGGAGAAGGCAATGGCACCCCACTCCAGTACTCTTGCCTGGAAAATCCCATGGATGGAGGAGCCTGGTAGGCTGCAGTCCATGGGGTCGCTAAGAGTTGGACACGACTGAGCGACTTCACTTTCACTTCTCACTTTCATGCATTGGAGAAGGAAATGGCAACCCACTCCAGTGTTCTTGCCTGGAGAATCCCAGGGATGGGGGAGCCTGGTGGGCTGCCATCTATGGGGTCGCACAGAGTCGGACATGATTGAAGCGACTTAGCAGCAGCAATGTTAATAAATACTATAGAATAACTTTCCAAAGAAGATATGCCAACACATCCTCACACTAACAATGTAAGTTCCAGTTGTTGAACATCTTGATCAACACTTAGCATTCTCTGTCTCTAATTTTAGTCATTTTGATGGGATGTATATCACTGATGTTTTAATTTGTATTTCCCTGATGACTAATGCTATTGATTTTTGGTCATTTGATATCCTCTTTTGTCAACTGTTGTTTACGTTTTCTTTCCACTTTTTAATTGGTTGGCTTTTTTCTTAATTTCCAGTTTTATGCATATTCTGGATGCAGACCCTTTTCCAGGGTTTGTATTACAAGTATCGTCTCTTGGTCTATGGCTTCTTTTCCTTTTTAAATGGTGTCTTTTCGTGAATAGACATTCTTAGTGTTAATTAACTGTTAATTAAGTTAATTAAGTTCAATCTTCCTTTTACAGATTGTCTTGATGGAGCATTTTAAGAAATCTTGTGTAAGTCCAGAGACGTGAAGATATTCTTCTGTGTTTTCTTCTAGAAGTGTGATTGCTTTATTTTCATGTAAAAGATTATGATTCATCTCAAATCAGTTTTCCTGTATGTTTATCCAGTTGATCCAGTAGCATTTGTCTCCCACTGAATTGCAGTAGTGGCTATGTAGCTAATTGTGTGTGTGCGTGCTCAGTCATGTCCAACTCTTTGTGACCCCATAGACTTAGCCTGCCAGGCTCCTCTGTCCAAGGGGTTTTCCAGGCTCCTCCTCCAGGGGATCTCCCTGACCCAGGGATCAAATACCTTGAGATAATATTAATTCATAAGTAATTTTGGCATGGGAAAGGCTTTTTCTAAAGTTCTTTTCAAACTTCTCAAGCTACTCAAAAACATTTAATACTCTCATTTTTATCTTAACATTAAATTTTTATCAATTTTAAAACAATCCAATAAAAAGGACAAAAAGAAAGACAAGAACAGATTGAAAAAAATATTTTTTATGCATATGACAAAGCATCCTTAATATACAAGAAATTACCACAAGTAAACAAAAGATAAATAACCAATAGAATGAATGGGCAAGGGAAACCATGCAGGGAAAATCTTAAAACAGGCATCTGAAAAGATACCCAGCCATATTCATATATTTTACTTATACAAATTAAAACAAAAATAGTCTTTTTTTTCTATTCAATTAAAAATTATAAGTTTAGATAAGTTCAAGGCTGAAGGGAAATAGGTATTAGTATGTATTGCTGATAGTGTAAATGATTAGAAAGCTTTTATAGGAAATTTTTCACTAGGCATTTCACAATTTCATTGCAATATTGCTTTTAATAGTGTAAACAGGCTGAGTTGTGTTTCCCTAAAATTCATTTGTGGAAGCGCTAACCACTGGAGCCCCTGAATGTGACTGTATTTGGAGATATGACTTTTAAGGAGGTGACTCAGTTAAGAAGAGGTTGTTAGGATGGCCCCTAGTCTAATTCAACTGGTGTGCTCATAAGAAGAGGAAATTGGGACACCAACAGATGCACAAAGGAAAGAACACAAGAAGACAGAGGGGAAAACGGTCATGTACAGCATGAGAAGAGAGACCTCAGAAGAAAGCAACCTTTCAGACACCTTAATCTTGTAATTCTGGCCTCCAAACTGTGAGAAAATAAATTTCTGTTGTTTAAGCCCCCCAGTCTGTGGTATCGTGTTATGGCAACCCTAGGAAACTAATACACACAGTAATTTTCAATGGCTGTAAAAGGAAGAAAATGTCACCAACAGTTATCTCCAAAAAAACGGGATTATAGAGTAGGAAGGATAGAAGGTAGAGAAATTTTGTTTTACCTTATACCTCCCTATTCTGTTACTATTTAAAATATTGAACCTATATTATTACTGCTGTAATAAAATAGTTAATTTTAAAAGCAATGGAAATATTTTATTGTTTCTGTGCATCACTATTTAAAGAATCAAGAAACATGCCAAGAAATCTCCTTTGTGAGCATAAAAAGTTTCTTTTGTCTTACTTTTTTTTTTTTTTTTTAATTTCCGTCTCAGGTGTACATGAGTTCCCAGTCTTGAACCCCGCCCCCCCCACCTCCCACCTCATATCAACTCCCTGGATCATTCCCGTGCACCAGTCCCAAGCATCCTGTATCCTGTATCGAACATAGACTGCCAGTTCGTTTCTTACATGATAGTATACATGTTTCAGTGCCATTCTCCCAAATCATCCCACCTTCTCCCTCTCCCTCAGGGTCCAAAAGTCCATTCTATACATCTGTGTCTCTTTGCTGTCTCGCATAAGGGTTATCATTACCATGTTTCTAAATTCCATACATATGTGTTAGTATACTGTATTGGTGCTTTTCTTTCTGGCTTACTTCACTCTGTATAATCGGCTCCAGTTTCATCCATCTCATTAGAACTGATTCAAATGNTTTCCGTCTCAGGTGTACATGAGTTCCCAGTCTTGAACCCCGCCCCCCCCACCTCCCACCTCATATCAACTCCCTGGATCATTCCCGTGCACCAGTCCCAAGCATCCTGTATCCTGTATCGAACATAGACTGCCAGTTCGTTTCTTACATGATAGTATACATGTTTCAGTGCCATTCTCCCAAATCATCCCACCTTCTCCCTCTCCCTCAGGGTCCAAAAGTCCATTCTATACATCTGTGTCTCTTTGCTGTCTCGCATAAGGGTTATCATTACCATGTTTCTAAATTCCATACATATGTGTTAGTATACTGTATTGGTGCTTTTCTTTCTGGCTTACTTCACTCTGTATAATCGGCTCCAGTTTCATCCATCTCATTAGAACTGATTCAAATGTATTCTTTTTAATGGCTGAGTAATACTCCATCATGTATATGTACCATAACTTTCTTATCTATTCATCTGCTGATAGGCATCTAGGTTGTTTCCATGTCCTGGCTATTATAAACAGTGCTGCAATGAACATTGGGGTACATGTCTCTCTTTCAGTTCTGCTTTCCTTGGTGTGTATGCCCAGCAGTGGGGTTGCTGGGTCATATGGCAGTTCTATTTGCAATTTTTTAAGGAATCTCCACACTGCTTTCCATAGTGGCTGTACTAGTTTGCGTTCCCACCAACAGTGTGTCTTACTTATTTTTGATTTGCCATTTCTTCATGGTGTAGCTTTGAAAATAAATGTAATTCATTTTGACTCTTTTGTCTGGTTCAGTTGCTAGTAGTTCAGCAGTATTGTTTTCTGTCATTTTTATTTTATAAATCTTTGGATTTATTTCTTCTTTCAAAACTTAAGAAATCATAATTTCGTGCACTCAAGGATTGCATCAGAGTATTTAGAAAAATCCCTCAGCTTAAAGCTGAGTTCTTCATTTTTCCAGAAGACATCAACCAATCTACTGTAGCATGAAATGAGTAATAACCATGCTGTCGTAATAACCCTCTCTTTTAATTACAACCTAGGAAAAAAGGGTTAGGGATAAATATATGGTAGACAGCACTGTTATTGGGCAATATTCCACTCTAAACATAAGTCTACAGCTCTACTTAAAATCTCCTTAGAAACATGATTCTCAGATAACTAAGGGAATACAAAAATGGTATAGCCACTAATTATTAGTTGACATTAAATGTTAATATAACTTTATTGCCAACATTTGTTTTCTTTATTTTTGGAGAATATTATTGAAGTCTACTAAGTAACTATCTCACTCAGGTTAAAAATATGGTAGTATGAATTAGTAAATAAATGGAAAACGTGACGTTTAATTAACCCACTTTAAAATTGTTCAGAAGTTCTTTAAGCAGAGGTTAAAGTAGGAATGGATAAAATACTGTGGTTGAATGGCAGGAACCTCCTTGGGCTTAACCCTCCAAGCTTTCTCACAATTGGCTGGCATCATCTATAGCCTTCACTGACATTATAATCCAATTGAATAAGCATTATCTTATGGGCCTCCTAAGGGTCTAAAACTTCTGTTAGGTCCTATAAGGGCAACAAAAGAAGTAAATGAAATCTGAAACAGCCAAGGCACCATGGAGAACATTAGGAATCACACACCACGGTAGTGTTTGCCTGACTTAAGCAGAGGGGAAGCCATCCTTACTTCAGCCCTTGGTCTCAGCAGTAGGAACTGCAGAGTAAAAGAACAAGATAGGAAATACTACGTGACTTGAAGGAAACTGTACAAACTATTTCCTTAAAGGTCCATGTTTAAAATGCCTTAATTACATATAGCTTACTCATTTGGCCATTCATTTTGCTCAACAAATACATATTTGGTGCCTATGATATCCCGGGCTTTATGCCAGACACTGGGAATATAACGGATCAGCACATGGCCTTCCTCACTCTCAGGAGCTCACAGATAAACGGTACTGACAAAAAGTAAATTAACGACTGTGCTGTGTGTTGTGCTTAGGCATTCAGTCATGTCAGACTCTTTGCGACCCCATGAACTGTAGCTTGCCAAGTACCTCTGTCCATGGGATTCTCCAGGCAGCAATATTGAAGTGGGTTGCCATGCCCTCCTCCAGGAGATCTTTCCAACCCAGGGATCAAACCCAAGTCTCCCAATTTGCAGGCAGATTCTTTACTGTCTTGAGCCACCAGGGAAACCCAGATTAATGTCCAGATCTCCCAAATCTTAAAAAAAAGCTAGAGACAACCTAGATTCATGTGCAAATAGGAACTTGGATTCTTGGTCCATTGTCAAAAGACTTGGCTTCTTTGTATTTACAAAGAGGTTAGAACAAGATTAAGAGAAAGAATTGCTCCCCACCTGGATTTGAATCTCAATTCTGCAGCTCCTAGGTATGTGAACTTTATTAAAATTAAAATCACTGCAGATGGCGATTGCAGCCATGAAATTAAAAGACACTTACTCCCTGGAAGGAAAGTTATGACCAATCTAGATAGCATATTCAAAAGCAGAGACATTACTTTGCCAACAAAGGTCCGTCTAGTCAAGGCTGTGGTTTTTCCAGTGGTCATGTATGGATGTGAGAGTTGGACTGTGAAGAAAGCTGAGTGCCAAAGAATTGATGCTTTTGAACTGTGGTGTTGGAGAAGACTCTTGAGAGTCCCTTGGACTGCAAGGAGATCCAACCAGTCCATTCTAAAGGAGATCAGTCCTGGGTGTTCTTTGGAAGGACTGACGCTAAAGCTGAAACTCCAGTATTTTGGCCACCTCACGCGAAGAGTTGACTCGTTGGAAAAGACTCTGATGCTAGGAGGGATAGGGGGCAGGAGAAGGGGATGACAGAGGATGAGACGGCTGGATGGCATCACCGCCTCGATGGACGTGAGTTTGAGTGAACTCTGGGAGTTGGTGATGTACAGGGAGGCCTGGCGTGCTGTGATTCATGGGGTCGCAAAGAGTCAGACACGACTGAGCGACTGAACTGAACTGAACTGATGCTCCAGCTTCTTTATCTAGGGATATCAAACTGTGGATAATAATAGTGCCTACCTCACAGAGTGGTTATGAGGATTGAATTAGCTGTACATGTGAAGTTTAATAGTGCCTAACATAGTAAGCTTTATAGAGAATTCCGTGGACTGTATAGTCCGTGGGGTGGCAAAGAGTTGGACACAACTGAGCACTTTCACTTCACAGCCACTTCTAGCTGAGCTCAGGTGACCCACAGCAGGAAGTGGTCATGCCCGCTGACCCACAGACCTGTAAATAAAAAATACTTATATTCATAGAATTGTTTTTATAAGCCATTGAATTTTGAACTATTTCGTTTTGAGGAATTATTGAAGCAGTAGCTAATTGGAGTGCTATCCCAGACTCTAGGAGGGGTATTGGATAATATACAATATGTTCACCATACTTCTTTTGTAAACATACCATCTAAACTCTGAAACGCATTAGGTCTTAGGGTTTTGGATTAGAAACTGTAGTTTTGCATTTTATATAATCATTATGATTAAGAATCTGCCTGCAATACAGGAGATCCAGGTTCAATCCCTGGGTTGAGAACATTCGCTAGAGAAGGAAATGGCAACTCACTCCAGTATTCTTGCCTGGAGAATCCTATGGACAGAGAAGCTTGGTGGGCTACCATCTATTGAGTTGTACAGAGTTGGACATGACTTCATAACATTCCAATTAGATATTCCCATTTTACAGATGAGAAAACCGAGTCTCATGTGGGTTATATAACATTGAGAGTTTTGCCACTAGTAATTGGCAGAGGCAAGATTTGACTCCAAGATTCTGACACAGGACTATATTATTAAATATCAGATTATTCTGCTTTTCATAGATGATATTCATTGCTAGTAAATGTAACACATACATAAAAAAATGATTTATTTGCAGCTATACTTAGTATCTTTACTGTTAAAAAGTAATAACTTCTAATAACTTCTAACCTCAATTCTTGTGAAAATTATCATAAACATTTTACATTTAAAATTTTATATTTATGAGATCGCCAATAGAAGCTCTTTTCCCCATAAGACATTAAAATATTAGAAGGGATACTTTTTTGAAACAAACATTTTAATGATGGAAATAAATTAAATTACTGAAAGCTAACATGTCTTACCTGCTCCTTGTCTACTGTGGCTATAGATTGACTACTAACATTCAGAGTTCAAAATAACCCACTCATCTTTGCCATGGAGGCAAATTTTGATTGCAGGTTCATTAATTGATTTCATAAATTAAGTTGAGGAAGATTGTCATGATATTTCCCTTTGAGGAATTCTCATTGACTATTAAAGTTCCTTTGATTAATGTTAGTCATTAGTCAATAATTTTTAGAAATTATCTGGTTCTAAACATCAAAAATAATAAATTATATTAATGGTTATATTACTGTTTAAGGCAAATGTGCTTAAGTCTTTGTTTCATTTCCTGGTCAGAATCAGATACTAAAGTTCAGGAACTGAAATTAAGCATAAGAAAAAGCTAAACAGAATCATGAACTGTAGCTTCTACTAGAGATGATTCAGGCCCTTTCTAGGTTGAATAATTTGGCTCTTGTTACCTCCCAGAGACTTACTACACAAGAGAAGTATTCAATTTATGAAAGTACACTGACTTCAGAATTGTGGTATCTTGCCAACAAAGATTCCATCAAATTCTAAGATTAGTCGAACAGTAGAGGACGACAGCAAAGTTAACAATTATTAATTCTTACATTTCACATTTCTTTGAAACTTTGAAAAGCATGGAATCAACATTTTGGGACATCTTAAAAGAGCATTTTAATGATAAAAATTGACTATTTTGTTCATTTTTCTAATTTAAATAGTAATACCAATTTTGGTAGTATATGTGAAAGTCAAAAAATTTTTAAAGAAAAAAAAATGTTGATCACCCAGAATCTCAGATCTAAAATATAGCAAGTGACTATTTCAGTGTGTTGTAGAAAAGTATCAATAAAAGAATAACCTGATAGTTTGGAGTAATTTAAACTTTATTGTTCATTTATATAAGCTATGCTTAGACTTGGAAGATATAGTGGCTTAAATAATTATCTTTATTCTGTTATGATAGAAATGATTGAATTCTTGGAATTTCTTGTTTTTCTTCATAATTTTTTCTGTATGTCTCTATATCTGATTTCGACATGTACAGCTGTCAGAGAAGTAATTTTGAATTAACAGATTTCCCCATGCTGTCTTTTCTTTGTGTCCTATAAGTAGAAGCAAAATTATCAGAGGCCAGGAAATGGTTTCTAATCTTTGGCTGAAAAGCTAGAAAGTCTTAGTTTTATTAGTCACTAGCTTAAAACATTTCAAAAATAAAAGAAAGAAAGAAAATATATATACCAGTTCACAAATTGCTGTCTTCAAAACATTTTGGGGTTGAGCTATGTATACATGTATATGTATGTGTATATATATGCATATATACAATATCTTTGTTTAGAACTTTTTAAATTTAAGAGGAAAATGTAAATTCAGGAAAATCTTCAGGAGAATAATGAGTATCAGGAGTATGTATCTGCTTGTATTCTTGGCTGAAAATGGATCTTGGGAAGAAAGACATGCATGCTGATATATTGGTGAGCAAAAAGGATAAGTACTTTCCTGACAAAGCCACTGGCTTTGTTTGCTGGGCTTCTTTGCAGGGAGGGGAGCGGTAGAGGAGGTTGATTCATTTGTTTGTTTATTTCATAAGCGACCCCAAACTGTGTTTAAAACAGCACCGAAACTCAAGAGCAAGTCTACACAACTTAGTCAACTTGTAAATGACGTTGTTTGGGGAACTGAAAAACATATCTGCTTTGGATTTAAAACTTTTTGCCAAACAAAATGAAGATGTTTTTAAGTTTATTCTACCCTCCTCAAGAATAAGTCAGTCTTGGAACTGACATTGTTTTTTTAATGCAAAGGTCCCTGTGAGCACTAGTTATAGGTACTAATCAATCAGAGGAGAAGCCAGTCTTAAATGACCACTTTTAGGCTGAATTAATGATTGTTGTCTAGTCTCCAAGTTGTGTCTGACTCTTTTGCGACCCATGGATTGTAGCCCACCAGGCTCCTCTGTCCATGGGATTTTCCAGGCAAGAATACTAGAATGGGTTGCCATTTCCTTCTCCAGGGGATCGAACCTATGTCTCATTGTCTCCTTCATTGGCAGGGAGATTCTTTACCACTGAGCCACCAGGGAAGCTGAAATTAATAGTACCTATTGGTGGTTTAGTTGCTAAGTTGTGTCCAACTCTTTTGCCACCCCATGGACTATAGCCTGCCAGGTTCCTCTGTCCACAGTATTTTCCAGGCAAGAATACTAGAGTGTGGTTGCCATTTGGCTATCTGGTAAAGAATCTGCCTGCAATGCAGGAGACCCTGGTTCAATTCCTGGGTCAGGAAGATCCCCTGGAGAAGAGATTGGCTTCCCACTCTGGTATTCTTGGGCTTCCCTGGTAGCTCAGATGGTAAAGAATCCACCTGCAATGCAGGACACCTGGGTTCAATCCCTGGGTTGGAAAGAACCCCTGGAGGGGGACACGGCAACCCACTCCAGTATTCTTGCCTGGAAAATCCCATGGACAGAGGAGCCTGGCAGACTACAGTCCATGGGGTCACAAAGAGTTGGACACGACTGAGCGACTAAGCACAGCACAGCTGGCTATCAGCCCTACCTGTTGAACTTCCTCAATCCATTTCACTGGTTACCAACATAGTCATGGCCCAGAAAATCTTCATATGAAGTTTAGAACTAAAAACAGATGTAATAATAGAAGTCACACAAAATAAAAACAGAAAATATTTTTGTTGTTATGTCTTGTTTCTCAAAATCTTTTGATAAATCAGAACTTATGGGCTTTCCAACACAAATTTCAATGGTGTATGAATATGTTTAGTCTTTTTAATATCAAAAATTACTTAAAAGTATAGCCCATTGACATCAGGGCCTTAAACTTCTCTTCCACAAAGACTTACAGTTACAACAGTGTTCATACACAGCATTTCACTAATTTTCTCAACCTGGTAAAGTTAATTGTCCCTGGTTATCATGAAGAAGTTTAGGCTCAGAGAACTAAGTGACTTGTTTCAAGGTACATGTATAGTGAATAGTGGCACAAGGCCTTGAACTCAGCCCTTCTGCCTTTCAGCACACACTATCTCTTGGATCTGAATGTGCATTGGAAGCACTGATGCTGAAGCTGAAGCTCCAATACTTTGGCCACCTGATGTGAAAAGCTGACTCACTGGAAAAGACCCTGATACTGGAAAGGACTGAGGGCAGAAGAAAGGGATGAGATGGTTGGGTGGCATCATTGGCTAAATTGACATGTGTGTATGTGTGTTTGTGTGTGTTTGTGTGTGTGTGTGTGTGTGTGTGTGTGTGAGTCACTCAGTTGTGTCTGAGTCTTTGTGACCCCATGGACTGTAACCTGCCAGGCTCCTCTCTCCATGGAATTCTCCAGGCAAGAATATGAGTTTGAGCAAACTCCAGGAGAGAGTGAAGCACAGGGAAGCCTGGCTTGCTGCAGTTTATGGGGACACAACTTAGCAACTGAAAAAAAACCCAGTCTTTTGTACAGACAGAATGAACTGGGAATACAGTTCTGGGCTGTCAGTTCTGAACGGTCAGAAAATCACACACAAAACTCCTGCTCTTCCTCTCCCCTTGCCCCCACATTTAATCTTTTCCACCAAGTAAACTTGGCTGTGGAAGCCAGTCTTTGGGGTGAAAATAAGGCAGTGTCCCTAGGAATAATATCAGCTTGGGTGGGGGGAGCTGGGTTATGGAGACTGGGGGAGAAATTGGTGCTAAGCAAACAGTTCTGGTGTTGGCACAATGACAAGTACAAGTGTGCTCACCTCTTATGTTATACTGGCCCTTTAATCCTCTGCAGCCTGACCCCAGGTCCCTCCAAAGTTATGAAAGAATCACTGCCAGTTGCAGTGAATGGCAATGGTTCTGGTGATTTACTTACCTTTCTTTTCCTTTTGGTTCTACTAAAAATCTATATATATATATATATATATATATATATATATATATATTGCTGGGATTCCCATCACTGTGGGAATAGATTCAAGACTCTTTGAAAATCTACCTAAGNTAAAAATATATATATATATATATATATATATATATATATATATATATATTGCTGGGATTCCCATCACTGTGGGAATAGATTCAAGACTCTTTGAAAATCTACCTAAGGAAATCTCTGCACAAATTGTTAATGGTGGTCATGCTTGGGAAAATTTTCATTTTTACCACTTTTGTGGTACTGTTAATTTTTATGACTACATATTCAATTCAGTTCAGTCGCTCAGTCGTGTCTGACTCTTTGCAACACCATGAATCATAGCACACCAGGCCTCCCTGTCCATCACCAACTCCCGGAGTTCACTCAGACTCAACACCCATAGAGTCAGTGATGCCATCCAGCCATCTCATCCTCTGTCGTCCCCTTTTCCTCCTGCCCCCAATCCCTCCTAGCATCAGGGTCTTTTCCAATGAGTCAACTCTTCGCATGAGGTGGCCAAAGTACTGGAGTTTCAGCTTTAGCATCATTCCTTCCAAAGAAATCCCAGGGCTGATCTTCAGAATGGACTGGTTGGATTAGTTTGTGTTAAGTAATGGAACCAAGTATCTTAAAATCTATATAAGCTCCATCAACTATACATGGAAAAAAAAATCAGTATTTCTGTCTTTTGGCATTTCTTATAAAAGTTCTCATTGACATCTTGTACTATTACTTTCCCTTTTACAACTTTACGCAACAGAACACTTTTAAAGGTGGCACAGGGTGACAGTAACAGTTTACCACCTGAAGTCAACTGATACCAATTTGTGTCCTAGCTCCCTTAATAATCTCCTGAGCAACCTTAGGTAAAGCATTCAACCTCTCTGAACCTTGGTTCCCTATAATAGAAGTTGACTTAATAATGCCTACAGGTTCTCCTTCATCATTCATGGATAGCTTAAATCATCGTTTCTACTGTGTAGCATGTTTTCTAGTAGTCCCTTGGTGTGCATTCTCTTTGTCTTTTATTAAAACTCTCAGCTACAAAAGCTCTTTACCTGTCTTCCCTATAGTCAATAGAATATGAGCAGAAGTAATGTTTGCAACTTCTGGGTTGCACCTTTAGAAGCAAAAAACAAGTCTTTCCTTTGCTCCTTTCCCCCTTTCTGCTTGCTGAAAGCTGACCGAGGAAACGTGTTGGTAATCCATCTTCCACCACAAGGAGAGAACAGGAAGGATGGAGAAGAAACAGACTTTTCACACTACAAAGCTGCTTTATTATCGCTTCTTGTTAAAATATTCTATGAGAGAAAACTACATTTCTATCTTGTTTAATGCACATTTGATAAGCTGGGCTTCTGTTTTAGTAATTAAAGTTGGAATTTGCAGTTACAAGGGAAAACCAGCTTTATTGCATTTTCCCCAATTGTGTTTCCGTTGGCTTTGCTTTAATTCCCTGGTTGAAAGGTTTCTCCTCTTTTTAGTGGCACTGATAGTCTGTGGGTTTTAACAAACATGTTGTCCTATGGTACGAAATTGCCGTGGTAAACTTTAAGCCTATCCTAATTATGACTGATAGTCAGCTTGCTCATATGGTTGCTTCGTGGCCAGGTATTTCTTTGTGTACACGTTTTATCAGACACACAGGATTGATAGTTCTTTGAGTGAAGGACCTGTGTCTTGTTTATTTTTTATACATTATAGCTTCCTGCACAGAGCCTGGCACGTTGCAAATGTGCAATGAATGAATTCGTGGTCACTGCTCTTGTGAGGAAGAGATGGTGCATCTAAGTTAAGTAAATTAAGTAAGAACCCTGACCTCTGGCTTTTCTAGATCTCCTGAGTGGGTTGATGCCACCTTGCAAGTCATCTAGGGTGGTGGATGCAGCGTGTGGTTCAGAGATGGGCATACAATAAAGCCAGGTCAATCAGAAGCAATTATTCCAGGATTTTTGTTAAAGTGCATTGAGGAAAAATGCCCATTCTGCTGTAGCTATATCTTGGAGCTGTCAGCAGACATTTTGTTCCCAGGAGTGGAGAGCGTTCCTGAGAACAGCCCACCCAGAGGAAGGAACGGCCAAGGCACAGGGCAAAGCCAAATTCCAATGACGTTGTCTCAGCCTCTGAATGAAGCCCTACCCGTGAATTTTCCAGTTGTGTGAGCCAATACGTTACTCTTTTTTGTTTAGTGCAGTTTTAGTTCACCCTGACTAATAAATAACACATGGGGTCTAGTACTGGATCATTAGTCTTGGGGAAATATTTTACCTCTTTGGGCCCCTTCTGAATATTGAGAGAGTTGGATTTGATAATTTCTAAGGCCCTTCCCAGCTCTCATTTCCATGACTCTTTCTTCATGTGTATAGGAATCAGTTAGGGTAATGCTACTTGCTACGGCAGACAGACATCAGTATCTCAATGACATGATACAAAAAATATTTATTTCTTACTCATATAAAATCCAAAACAAATATCTGAGTGGCAGGTGGCTCTCCTTCCAGTGAAGATTTGAGACTTCTTTATCTTGTGATAAACTATGGGTTTGAGGATACCAGGTCAAAATGCTTATCACTAAGCCAGAAAACAAAGATTGTATGTCATGGAAGGATGGAAAGTTATTGAGCCAGTCTAAAATTAGCACATATCATTGTTGTTCACATTCTATTAGCTAAAACATGATCATATTTAATTGCAAACAAGACTGAAAAATGTTTCAGGGAGAAGAAAAAATGGATTTGATAAATATCAACTCAGTGTCTGCCACAAAAAGCCCTTGACCCATGCTTAGTACCTAGATTCTCTATGCTTGTCTCAGGTTGGTTAACTATACACACTCCTTCTTATATCCTAGTAACTAGTTCTGTTGCCTTGGAAAGAAGTATAATTAACAGAATTCACTGGGTCTAGACATTAGTATGAAGGCAATGGCACCCCACTCCAGTACTCTTGTCTGGAAAATCCCATGGATGGAGGAGCCTGGTAGGCTGCAGTTCACGGAGTTGCTAAGAGTCGGACACGACTGAGCGACTTCACTTTCACTTCTCACTTTCATGCATTGGAGAAGGAAATGGCAACCCACTCCAGTGTTCTTGCCTGGAGAATCCCAGGGACAGAGGAGCCTGGTGGGCTGCCGTCTCTGGGGTCGCATAGAGTGGGACACGACTGAAGCGACTCAGCAGCAGCAGACATTAGTAAGTTGAATAGGTTAAACTGTATGTAGCTTGTGGAAAATGCTAAAAGGAGCACTTTAGGTTTGATTCCACTTCTAGACTTGGTACCTGCACAGTGGTTAGAGAGAAGGAAGCTGGACTTTCAGGTTTTGTTTGCATTTGAAGGGGGAAAAGGGAAATAATAGTACCAGTCATACATTCATCCAATAAATCTTTACTGCATGTCTCCACTCTGCCGGGAAGCAGCACATAGAAAGACTATGGATAGGGACTGTGGTGGTGGTCTAGTGGCTAAGACTCTGCAATCCTAATGCAGGGGTCTCAGGTTTGATCGCTGGTCAGGGAACTAGATTCCACATGCTGCAAGGAAGATTGAAGATGCTGTGTGCTGGAGCAGCCAAATAAATTTTTTTTTTTTTTTAATAAATAAATAGAAAACAAAGACTATGAATAGTGTTGACATTTGGTACAACATGGAAGGAGCGAATGCTCAAGGGTCTCTCGCCTTCAAAATACCATAACACTTGTTCATGTGTGGCCTCCCTTGCTGGCTTCATGATTTTCACCCAGGCTGTGGCGTGTCTATGGAAGGGACTTTCTGTCTCAATGCTGTGTACTTCCTTAAAATGAGAAATTTATCTAATTTGGTTCCTTTCAACTTGTTTAAGAATTATCTTTCACCGTGGTGAAACAAGCTAGGACCCACATTTAAAAGAAAAATTCTCTACCAGATGTGCAAAATTTAAGAAGTCATGTACAAAAATCTCTGACCTTGACCCCTCATCCCTTCATTCCTCACTTTTCTGTCTCTATCGTATGCATTATCATATTTATACTTCCAGTTGAGTCCCTGTGGCTTAAGGCTGCATTTGATTTTTTCCAGGTTATAACCTTAACTCCTTTCCTGAATAATGCTTTCTTTCAATATGAAATCCTCTCTAAGCAATGTGATTCTGAGTTCACATTGTCCACACATCATTCTTCTCCAGACACAAACTAAACTCTCATCTTGGAGCGCAGCTGCTGCTCCCATTGCAGTATCATTGGGGTCAGTTCCATACATATTCTGCTTCACTCTATCAGCTTTTATCACTTGTCCAGCACGACGGTATTTGTATTTTTGTCTGCTGATCAATTCACTCTCTCCACTTCTTCTGGTAACAGAATCCTATATAGGAGTAATCGAATGAACAAATAAGCTTTATGGTCATAATGGACCACATTCCACAATTTACTTATCTTATCTCTGTGAAGTCTCAGAGAAAAAGAGATAGAAATCATCCTATTTCCTTATTGGGTATCCCAATCAGTTATATGCTTCCTGCATTGAAAGCAAAACATGTAAGTGGAAATATACAACATAGCAGATTTGCTTTATTGGAGAAATGTTCACAGTGTTCTGTGTGCATGCTATGACTTCAGAGTAAGTGATCCTCAATCAGTTTTTCTTTTTCCGACAAAAAGACCACATAAAGTTCACAACATTTTCATTGAGGTAAACCATCTTTGTTCCCTGGGTACCGTTGACTGAACAAGGCAAACTTGAATGTGCTCAATGTGAAGGAAGCCAAGTACTTTGAGAGGACTTGGCAATATCTCTGCCCAACAATGGCACACAGACAGGAGGAGACAGTGGAACTCAGTCTATATTCTGAATGATGTTGAACAACCCATTTTTGAAAGAATAGGACTAGAGTCAACAGTGACCGCACAACTCCCCAGTCACACCTGCATACTATTTTTATTGGAACAAACTCTTACTATCAAAGATAATCTACAATTGATTATTCATTACAATCTTAACAAACTTTACTAATACAATTAAAGTTCCCTACTTCTGCCAAAGAAATTATATAATATATATATATGTATGTATTAAATAGTTTATGGTGGTTTAGAAGCTAAGCCATGTCCAATTTTTGTGACCCCGTGGACTGTAGCCTGCCAGGTGGCTCTGTCCATGGAATTCTTCAGGCAAGAATACTGGAGTGGGTTGCCATTTCCTTTGCCAGCAGATCTTCCCAACCCAGGAATCAAACCCGGGTCTCCAGCATTGCAGGAAGATTCTTTACCAACTGAGCTATGAGGGACGCTCTATATAGTTCATATACATACATACGTACATATATGTATGTATACACATATACATATATTATATAGTTTCATATGTAAAGAAAGAAGATATAATAGGTACTACCTAGATTAAGTTATATATTGCTTGGGTTACCCAAGATAGTCCTAGTGTATACTATCTGGCATAATTGTTAACAATGCCCATTTCAATTTCAGAAGTGTTCCAGTATGGTTACTCTAACTATATTAGATCCAAAAGGCATCTTATCTGAGACAGAGGATAACTAGATGTTGAAATGAGTCAGGAATATCAGAAAAGGTAATGCAATTTTCTTGACTGAAAGCTTCTCAAATTTATTATGCAACTGAAGATTCTGGAAAAAAAAAAAAAGTGTATCATACCAAAGGTCTAGACAATGAATTTTGTTTCTGATGCTGCCAGAAATGTATTTTGAAATATGTCCTGGGTAAACTGATGGTCATAAGGATAAAAATCATGAAATCATGTTAAATATGTCTAGAAGTTCCTAATATTTGGATTTTCTTAATATTTAGCCTAATGTATTTAATGACACCTTTAGCTATGTTTTTGGTTATTGTTTACATCTATTTTCTCAAACCATAGGCAAATATTAAGAGTCTACTCAGTGTCTCTAAAATAGTCTCTGAGTCATTCCTGGTTACCTATCATATTGTCAGCACCCCCCAAGAACAAGTCACAGAGGAAATGCAAGCAAAGCATACCAGGGGTTGAAAACTGAAAATGGAATGCTGTCAATGTCCATAGACGTCTGAGCCAATAGGTTTTGCTAAAGCTGTCTTCATATCTAGCCCATACAGCCTGTTTTTTGTGTGTGTGTTTCATCTCTCTTGCTTAATTATAAGTTCTTGCCTCCTTAGTTTTTGTGTGTAGACTGATAATTTTCCCCAATAGTCATTAGTTTTTCCCTAGGATATTAGTGCCTACCTCCTGTATTCCACATATTTATTGACAACATGGCTACTTGCTAGAGACTAAGCACATTTGCCAGCCCCTGGAACCCACTCCTGGTTGTCATACTTAGCAGAAGGTACTCGTATAATTTCTACATTGTTTACTTTAAGGAAACTTTTTGCTCTGGACTTGTTTTCAACTTTTCCCTTCTTGAAAACTGGAAACAAAATATGCCAGCCACCTAGTTTTGAAAATGCAGGTTGTGACAGTGCCACCCTAGCGCCTTACCAACGAAGGTCCGTCTAGTCAAGGCTGTGGTTTCTCCAGTGGTCACGTATGGATGTGAGAGTTGGACTGTGAAGAAGGCTGAGTGCCGAAAATCGATGCTTTTGAACTGTGGTGTTGGAGAAGACTCTTGAGAGTCCCTTGGACTGCAAGGAGATCCAACCAGTCCATTCTGAAGGAGAACAGTCCTGGGTGTTCATTGGAAGACCTGATGCTAAAACTGAAACTCCAGTACTTTGGCCACCTCATGCGAAGAGTTGACTCATTGGAAAAGACTCTGATGCTGGGCGGGATTGGGGGCAGGAGGAGAAGGGGACGACTGAGGATGAGATGGCTGGATGGCATCACTGACTCGATGGATATGAGTTTGAGTAAGCTCCGGGAGTTGGTGATGGACAGGGAGGCCTGGTGTGCTATGATTCATGGGGTCACAAAGAGTTGAACACGACTGAGCGACTGAACTGGAACTGGATCCCTAGTGTGATCTTTGAATTAGCAGAATCAACATCACCTGGATGCTTTTTAGAAATACATAATCTTGGGCCCCATCCTAGTCCCACTGAACTAGAATCTGCATCTTAGTAAGAACCTCAGGTAGTTTGAATGAATATTAAGATTTGAGAAGTACAGCCTCAGTAGTGGATAATGGATCAATAGGACAGGAAAAAAATCTAAATCTCAATTATTTTGTAGAGCAAATCTGTCTACTGGCCTGGTCTGCCTGCCTGGAGACTATTACAAGAGAGCACAATATCTTCTTTAAGCCATTGACAACCCACTCCAGTATTCTTGCCTGGAAAATCCCATGGACAGAGGAACCTGGCCAGCTACAGTCCATGGGGTTGCAGAGTCAGATATGACTGAGCATGCATAGACACAAGACATTGAATTTGGGGGTGTCTTTTGGATCTCTAATCTAACTTATATTCTTTACTGCTTGTAATAGCAAACCTACTTTTTAAACCTCTACCAGAAATTTGTGGAGAAAGAGATGAGAAAGGATAGCTCCTTTCTGAATATTTGAGAGTACTTCCTCCACCCTTCAGGAGAGTACCTAAATTTAACTCAATCTATGTTGATTTATCTGGGACTGGGAGAGTGGGGAGTGCTCTCACCCCGTCCTCCTGAGTATCATTGCACTTTCCAATGATCATTTTTGGTCTCCTTGAGAATGCTGAGTTAAGAAGCTCCATATAAATATTAAATGAACTGAATACACGATGTCTCCGGAGATGGTTTCATCATTTTCTTTTCCAGAAGACCCAAATTCTAACTAACAGCATTAATCAAATAGACCACATTTATTTTAAAGTCCATTAGGACATGCATATTTTTGTTTTAATATATAGACTCTTACCCACTATTTAATTTAACATCAACCATTTCTTCTTTCTTCCTTCTATCACTGGTTTGGTAAATGTATTTTCCCAACTTGTAATTCCTGTATGTCAATCCAACAAATGTTTATTCAATACTTTAAAAATGCTAGGATTATATTAAATGCTAGAAAAATAGTTGTGAATAAGATAAAACAGATCTGGCCATGTACAGCTCACAGTCTAATTAGGCAGAAGACCAATGAACAAGTAATTACACAGCTGGAGAAAGTTAAGAAATGGAAAGTACTTAAATACCTGCAATAATGTTCATTGACTGAATAAATGAAGAAATAAATTAACCATTAACACCTTTTCTCCAAAGCCTCCATGGTGACAAGAGGTACAGTGCCCTTATTTTCAGCTTCTCTCACTGCTTTGGGTTCCTATTGGTCTTTATGCCTATGAAAGAGAAGTTGGATACTTAACTAGCTAGAAATAAGGGTTTATACTTAATGCCCATGGAAGATGACTGGAAAGGAACTTGGCAAAATGAAAACAGTTGCATTTGGTAGTAAGATTGTGGCTTATTTTATTCTTTTCCTTGTTATTAATATATTGACTGTACAGTACATTAAAACTGAAAATAAAATGGACATGTTTGTGTGTATGTTAATCTTTTTTTCTTCATTTCATAAAGGAAGTGATGTTGCGTATCCTTCACAATACCAATACCTTATTAGGGTCCACTGGGATTGATTAATGTCATTTTCCTTCCTTTTTTTGCTTTATGTGAACAAGCCACCGTGACACTAGTTTCTGGTATTTGGTTTACAAAGGTCTAGATTTCCTTTTCTATATTGCCAAACAACTCTGTTTTAAATATTATCTTTGCTTCATATTCATACCTGATAGTCTTCTCTGAGAGTACCAATCAAAGATCAAGATCTTTTTCACAACATCGCTGATCTTCCTTGAAAATCCAAGGAGAGTGGATAGATCAGATAGTGGAGTGGTAACTGAAGAAATAAAGAGGAAGTTGCTCAGGACAGAAGATAAAAACATGAGACAAAGGAAACAAACTACTATTGGACAGGGTGCTTCTGAGGCTGGGATTCTTCCCAGGGAAGACCATGCTGCGGCTCTACTGCCGCATGAGGAGCCATACCGAAAGTGAGTGGCTAACAACAACAGCAGCCACATTTTGGCCTGCAGTTCTCCAAATTAGGCAGGATTTGGGCAGGGTGCTCCTCTCTGTCCCGTGTTGTCTTGGCTGGAATGGCTCACCTGGGCCGGAGGATCTCAGAATGTTTTCACTTACCTATCTGGAGCTCCAGCTAGTGTGGCTGAAATGGCCCAGGATGTCTGGGACTGTTTCTCTTCTTATGGCTTCTCTGTTGAGCAGAATAGATGGACTCTGTTATACTGTGTCTCAGAGGGCTCCAAAAAGAATGAAAGTACAAGTTGCAATGCTTCACAAAGCTTGGTGCAATATTACTTCTGTTCCATTCTTTTGGACAAAGCAAGGTCATCCCAGATTTAAGAAAAAGGAAAATAAAATTACACTTCTAGAGGAGAGGCCAGCACTCACATAGGAATAGGAGGGGCTGCTGGTGACCATCTTAGCATATAATCTATCACACACTCTCTGTCATCCTCAGTAATACCCACTAAATATTCGCAACAATCACAAAGATTACAGTGCAGAGGGGAGATTAATGCCAAAATGGTGTGAAGGCATATAAACATGAAGTTTTCCTACTCATCTTTAAGATTACAACAACTACTACAAATAAAAGGTCTAAAATGTGTTAATCTTAACAAATTGTGTTAGCACTAAGTTGCTCAGTTGTGTCCAACTCTGCAACCCCATGGACCCCATGTAGCTCACCAGGCTCCTCTGTCCATGGGATTCTTCAGGCAAGAATACTGGAGTGGGTTGCCATTCCCTTCTCCAGGGCATCTTCTTGACCCAGGGATCGAACCCATGTCTCCTGCATGCAGGCAGATTCTTTACTGTCTGAGCCACCAGGTAAACCTGCCAAGTTACAAGTTATCACATAAAATCATTCGATACATCAGCCTGCAATGTTGGCCTCATTTCTTAAAACTGAAAACAAAACAAAGCTTGTTTCTTTGTCATATTTTCTCCTTTAGCCTATATTTTATTTGAAACTTACATGTATTTATGTGTTTGTTTATTCAGTTTATCGGTTTTGGTTCAGCATATATATTCTTATAAGGTGTCCTAATTCTGTGAGGCAGATATTTAGATAAACAGTTCGCAGATATATCGATAGATAAATATTGCAAATATATAAATAAATAAATATGCCATTATTTATTTATCTTAAGTCTGATTCATGACTTGATCAATATTACACGTTTAGTGCAAAACAGATCTAACCTGGTGCTTAACTTTTCTGGACCTGAGAGAGCTAAAATAGTAAGCTCCTATTGTATTCTCTATTTTAGGGTTTCTTAAACTCCTGGGTTATATCAGGCACACATGATTATTAAAGAGAAAACTGAATACCACAAATTGTTTTATAAATTATTTCAACTTGAGTTTACTTGTTTGTAGACTTTTTGATGCTGGCCATTCTGACTGATGTGAGGTGACATCTCACTGTAGTTTTGATTTGCATTTCTCTAATAATGAGCGATGTTGAGCACCTTTTCATATGCTTGTAAGCCATCTGTATGTCTTCTTTGGAGAAATGTTCGCTTAGGTATTTTTCCCACTTTTTGAATGGATTGTTTGTTTTTCTGGTTTTGACTTGTATGAGCTGCTTATATATTTTGGAAGTTAATCCTTTGTCAGTTGTTTCCTTTGCTATTATTTTTTCCCGTTCTAAGTGTTGTCTTTTCACTTGTTTAGTTTCCTTTGCTGTGTAAAAGCTTTTAAGTTTAATTGGGTCCCACTTGTTTATTTTTGTTTTTATTTCCATTACTCTAGGAGGTGGGTCATGGAGGATCTTGCTTTGATTTGTCATTAAGTGTTTTGCCTATGTTTTCCTCTAAGAGTTTTGTAGTTTCTGGTCTTACATTTTAGGTCTTTAATCCGTTTTTAGTTTATCTTTGTGACGGTGTTAGGGAGGATTCTAATTTCATTCTTTACATGTAGCTGTCCACTTATTCAGAGAAGGCAATGGCACCCCACTCCAGTACCCTTGCCTGGAAAATTCCATGGATGGAGGAGCCTGGTAGGCTGCAGTCCATGGGGTCGCTAAAAGTCAGACATGACTGAGTGACTTCACTTTCACTTTTCACTTTCATGCATTGGAGAAGGAAATGGCAACCCACTCCAGTGTTCTTGCCTGGAGATTCCCAGGGACGGGGGAGACTGGTGGTCTGCCGTCTGTGGGGTCACACAGAGTCTGGACAAGAATGAAGCAACTTAGCAGTAGCAGCAGTCCATTTATTGCCACTTATAGCACCACTTATTGAAGAGGCTATCTCTGCCCCATTGTGTATTCTTGCGTCCTTTGTCAAAAATAAGGTACCCATAGGTGCGTGGGTTTATCTCTGGACTCTCTATCTCGTTCCATTTGTGTAATTTCTGGTTTTGTGAGCTTACTTGAATTAAATTCAGTAAACACCTATGAAGTGATCACTTTGCACCAGGTATTGATCTGGATGCATGGAGCCCTTCAGTGAACAAAACATATTCCTGCCTGTAAGGAACTCACCTTCTAAAAATGGCATAATGTGAACAGGGGGAAAAAAATCACTTTATTGTGAAGAAAAAAGCTTTACAAAATGAGATTGTTCAGGAGATTGAACAGAAGCCTATAATGCTGATTTTATGGTAGCAACTTTTTTCTTTTTGAAGTTTTTGTCTAAAAGAGTTAAACTCTGGCATTCTGTCCTTGAAGGAGGAATCTGTGTGAGCCTTACGTCTGGCAATATCTCTCTCTGCCTTGAACTCCTCTGGGCATTCAAATTATAGCAATAATTTTTACACAGATACACAATTCATAACCTAGAGGTTTCTTCATTTCTCCTACTGCTATCCTTTTAGGTAGTCTGAGAAAATAGACTCCAATGTTTCATGGATGACCTTTTATTTTATTCTTACACTTCACAGTTGAACACAGATACAGACTGAAGTTCAATAAACATCCATTTGAGGCCACGGATCTGCCACTTAGGGGATATCTCCTATCATCTCACAATTTTATTTATCACTTTTTTTCACTCGTTATAAAATTAGAAGGGCAAATCCAATAAAACTTCCATATAACAGGATAAATAAAAATTGTTGCCATCCCAGAAGTACCTCCATTTTAAAGTTCAAATTCTTTCTCATTGTTTGACAAATAAAAGTATAAAATAAGTTCAGAACTGTCACTTTAGGAGTGTCAATGTACAATGTATGTAATTTCACACATTGAAAAGATATGAATAGGAAAACTTGAGAAGAAACTTTATGAGAACAGCTCAATATCCTGGAATTCTTAAAAATCAGCAAAGAAGGCCAGACAGATAAAATTACATCTAACAATACAGAGAGCACAAAACAAAAGCCAGATAATAGATATGAGGATTAAACTGATGGATGGGGCAGGAAACAGGATGTTTTGATGCAGATAATGTACTAGGTGCTGGAAAACATTGTCTCAGTTAATTTTCCCTACAACACAGTTTTATAGATTAGAATGTTGATTGAAACACATAAGTAGTTAAGAAACTTGCATACTGACACATGATTAGAAAGAAATAAATCTAGTTTATCTAACTTTAAAGCTCAAGCGATTAATATTAAAACTGATTAACAATTCAAAATGCAAAGAATCCAACTGAGTATTTTCCAGGTCCTTCTAGTTTTGCATAATGCTTTGATGAAACAACAAAGGAACTTAACTTGGAATTAAAAATACCTGAGTTTGAACCTGGATTCTGCCATTTCCTACTGGCAGCACTGGGAACAAGTCAGTTTCATTTCTTAAAAATTGAAAGATAATACCTACCGCTTATGGACCCTATAGGCTTAAATATGGAGAAGGCAATGGCAACCCACTCCAGTCTTCTTGCCTGGAAAATCCCATTGACAGCAGAGCCTGGAGAGTTACAGTCCGTAGGGTTGTAGAGTCGGACACAATTGAATGACTAACACACACACACACACAAACAGGCTTAAAAAAGATACATCAAAGAACTGGCAAAGAGAAGGCTCCAGTGAATGAATACAGGGTGAACATGGCATGACTGTTATTTCCACTCTACCTGAGGCTGGAAACAATAGAAACAATAGTTACCCCAGTCTAGTTCCTACATGCTCACAGGCTCAAGAAGGAGCTTGAAATAGTTTTCTAAATGAGGTTTGGGAATTCTTTGTGGATTTCAATTGCCCATCCTCTTGCTGGACCTCATTAACACACATGATTGAAACTGACTCTGTATAAAATAAGGACAACTGGAACCTCTAGCTCAGAGGCAGTTACTTTGGTGTTTCTCATTCCTCATTCTGTCAAACCCACCAGCAGCCACCCCTCAGACATACAACCTCAGAAGCGGGGGAGAAAGAACCAAAATTCTTCCAGTACTACGTTTCCTGTGAAGTTAGCCCACATGGAGGTTTCTGTTTCTTACCATAGTTTTGTGATATGTGGATAAATGGCAGTCCAAAAGGGCTTACAGACTTTCCTTAACGTATGCATTTTTTTTTTACAGAGGACAGCATTATCGGCAAGGAGGTGAAAACTGGTTCATAGTGAGAAGAACCAGATACTACAATGGCCTGTGGCCCTTCTCTGTATATAAATAGGTATATTACATATCTACAGTATTAACTGTTCATGGGGAGGCAACAGTTAGGGGGAAAAAAGACTGAGAAATGCAGCCTTAGAAAAACATAAAGTTCTCTAGCTCAGGTTTTTATTCTAGGAGGAAGACAGGAGACTGGACTATTCTTGGTGCTCCATTCTATGATAGCAATGTCAGGGGTTCTAATTCATCACGACAGTGGTTAAAGAGAAGGGTTCTGAAGCAGCTTGCTCAGTTTGAAGCAAAGTTCAACCATTCATAGCTGTGTGACCCTGGCTAATTAGCTAACCTCTCTCTCTCTTTTTTTTTTTTGTTTGTAAAATGACTATTGTAATATGTGATACTTACGACTGTATGAGGGATACAAGACCCAGCCTATATTTATAGTCAGCAGAAGCCACTCCCACCTTTGTGCCCTTTAATCCATACCCTCTAGGTGGGCAAATCCAGGCAACACATAATAATCTTTTTTAACTTTGAGGATTTTGAAAAATATAGAATATAGAAAAGAACAGATGTAATATGTATTTCCACAAGATGAAAAGTTAATTACATTAGCATTTTATAATTTTCTTTAGTCTTTTTTTAATTCATAAAAATTTTCAATTACACAAATTAATATGTATATACATACTCCATTCTGTCCTCTCTATACCTCCAGACTGATCATTGTGAAGCAAAATTTTTACAAATGCCTCCTGCCTGTAAGATATACTTAAGTGGATTGCCATTACCTTCTCCAGGAGATCTTGACCCAGGGATTGAACTTGGGTCTCCTGCACTGCAGGCAGAGTTTTTACTGTCTGAGCCATCTGGGAAGCCACAATTTCCTTAGACACATTCTTATTTATGTATTTATTTAGTTTGGGCTGTGCTGAGTCTTCATTGCTATGCAGGCCTTTGTCTGGTTGTGACGAGCCGGGGCTACTCTCCAGCTTGGTGCTCAGGCTTCTCATTGCAGTGAATTCTCTTGTTGTGGAGCACAGGTTCTAGGTGCACGGGCTTTAGTAGTTGTGGCACATGGATTTAGTTGTTCTGAAGCATGTGGAATCTTCCCAGACCAGAGATCAGACCCATGGTCACTGCACTGGTGGGCAGATTCTTGTTCACTGTGCCACCAAGGAACTCTGAGATATTCTTTCTGAATGGGTAGCTTGAGAGACTAGCCATCCTGCAAAGCATAATTTTCTCCCCAGACAAGGTAAATGTCTTCATTCAGGTTAAAACCCAAGTGACATTTTCTCCATGAATGGAAACAATATTTCTTGGGCACCTACTGTGTGGGAGATGTTTTTAAATTGAGACTAGAACTGTAGCATCAGGGCTCGGAAGTCAGCTTTCCAAATTGAAAATTTGGGTGGTTGGAATGAGTGAATTAAATTGGTCTCCATCCTTGCGGTGGCATTCCAGATGTTTCTCACAGATGGTAATGAGTAACCTTCTTCCCCTATTAATAACAGACCCCAGCGGCAGAACTTGCAGATGACTCAGTCCTTTCGTCTCTAGTGTGTAAATCTCAGCAAAGGGAGATGTGAGCTGCTGGGTTAGGATTAGACCTGGGAATGAAACTGGTTTGCACTGTGGCCCAGTGTCTCGGCCGTGGTGAATTCTGCCCTCGCAAATGCCTGGGAGGCAAAGGAGTGAAAGTCTTGAGTCTTGAATGAGGCAGCCCTAGGAAGCTGGCATCACCTGTGTTCCTTGCGCACTAGGCTGTGACCCAAGGGACTTGAATCTTAGGGAGACAGCAAAGCGGTGCCTGTCCTGAGCTGTGGTTATCTACTTTAAAAAAATGAAAATAAACATTTTAAGTGTTTGGATATAGTCCACTAAATTGTAATTGTTAATATTAGTACCAATAATAACAATATTGCTTATCATATATGGAGTGCTTCAGGCTACTCTCACAACTGTGCTGGAGGAGGAAAATCTGGCGGAGGTGTTTCCATGTTACAAGTCAGACCTAGTTACACTCACGCACTTGCTCCCTTACCAACTGAACATTTACTGAGCCTTTTCAATGTAGTAGGCCCTGTGCTGGTGCCTCAACGAATTTACCATTTACCACAACGAGCAAGGGGAAACCCAGTAACGAAAAGTCCTATTTTAATTTTCTTCCTTGCAATTGGCAGAGAAAAAGGTGGTCCCTAAACCAGACAGGAAATGCTATATAGTACTGGCTTTTCACTGGAAAAGACCCTGATGAAGAAAAGAAAGATTGAGGGCAGGAGAAGAGGGCGACAAAGGATGTGATGGTTGGATGGCATCACTGACTCAGTGGGCATATATTTGAGCAAGCTCTGGGAGACAGTGAAGGACAAGGAAGCTCGGTGTGCTGCAGAGTCGGATATGACTGAGTGACAGAACACACACTGGTTTTTCAGCTCGTGTCAAAAGGAAAAGGTCTCATTAAATTTGTTTCCACTTCCAAATAAATCCTGAGGTGGGAGGGAATGGGACGGAGGATATACGAAACTAAACAGAGACACTGCAGAGGAGAAGAAAACCCCAGTTTAGTGCTTCTTCCCTCTTCTCCAGAGTTCTTCCCCTGGTATCTGACCTAGTGCTAGGTGCTAACCTACCCTAGAATAGTACTTGTAAAGCACTTACTTGTCTGTCTCCAACAGATTAAATAAGTCATAGACTCCTAGGAGTCCTAGGGAATCTTATTTATCTTTTTCCCCTGGTACCTGGAACACTTTCAATAGCTCATTTAATTTGATTAAAATGAACAGATTAATGAATGGATGAAGTTTTCTCTTGGGCAATTCTCCTGTGCTTATAAGTATGGACACACAAACTTATACAGATGACACACACACAAAAATCACATAGACTCACATATATTCCCAGAGAGATGGGAACACTGTTCTTACTACTGAAATCCTCCCTTTGCTGGCCCAGCCATCTCATGGGCTATCTTTTCCATCCATACTCCGCTCTCAAGAGCAGTTCTACAAGCTCAGTCCTTTTCCACCACCAGCACCATTCAAGCTTTCTTCTGTTAGCCAACACAGGAGACAGTGAGCTACCTGACAAGAAGTTCTGGTGTTTTGACGCTATATGACCCTAGAAGGGATTTTTGCCCAACATTTGTTGTCTATTAAGAGAAACTCCTACTCGGGGATATTTTCAGCTGGATAGGAGAGAGAATGGCAGGCTCCTGAAAGAGAGGCTCAGATGGGACCCAGATCTGAAGCCTGCTGCGCTCCTCAGTGTCCAGGAGTGTGTTCAGGCAGGGGTGAGGGAGCGGAGGAGCTAACTCTGCAGTGCATCTCTGATGTCCTAGACATTGCGCTAGCTGCTTGAATGAGACAGCTTCACCCACACATCATGAAAATGAATGTTGCTACGTAGGTGCTATGATTCTCACTTTGCTAATGAGGAAGCTAAGGCTGAGAATGGAAGGGAACTTGCCCAAGAGTAATAGTTAAGAACTGACCATCTGAGGTACTATTCAGATTCATAATATTGGGGTCATTAGATAAGCGATAAGTTTTCCTCTGGGTAGCTCGACTGGTAAAGAATACCTGCAATGCAGGAGACCCCGGTTCTATTCCTGGGTCAGGAAATTCCCCTGGAGAAGGGATAGGCTATTCACTCCAGTATTCTTGGGCTTTCCTAGTGGCTCAGATGGTAAAGAATCCACCTGCAATGCAGGCGACCTGGGTTTGTTTCCTGGGTCTGGAAGATCTCCTGGAGAAAGGAATGGCAACCCACTCCAGTATTCTTGCCTGGAGAATTCCATGGACAGAGGATCCTGGTGGACTACAGTCCATGAGGCTGCAAAGAGTCAGACATGACTGAGTGACTAAGCACAGCACAGATATTTATTACATTCATATGATACTGCCCTTAGTGGTACTGGGAATTCAAAGATAGAGCATATCCAGTCTCTGACTTTAAAACCTATAAATGAGAATATGAGAGAGTAATACAGGTGTATACGTCATAATATCTGCAGAGATGCTCTAAAAGAAGTGTGAGCAAATGTCTTAGAAAGTCAGAAGGAGAAAATATGCCTTAACATGCAGCATTTGAGCTGGGTTTTAAAGGGTGAGTATTTCATTCATATAGCTATATATGAGAGTTCACAGAAAAATGTGACTCAAAACCAATAAGCCCTTGCATGGCTTAATCATGGATGCAAAAGACGACCCCTCCAAAGAGTGTAGAAGAGGCAAACCCCAAGATTTAAATTCATCCCCAAAGACAGCCAAAGAGAAAGTAAAGACTCTCACTGCCACAGGCAGTCCCAGCCCCAGCAAGGCAATAAGGAAAGCCAGATAACCCCCCTGAGAGCTGGCAATGGACAGTAAGGTGCCAGCTGCACTCCAGATTCCTGAATTTCTGTTCAACTGATTACCAGTTCCCAGGGCCCTCAACCTGATGGGTGTCTGCCTGCACATGCAGGTCCAACAATCTGCACCCCTTGAACAGGTGGAAACTCTAAGAGCAAACAGGCTCTTACTAAATACAACCCAAGGTCTCAGGACACAAAATGAGACACATAAGACACAGTAGTGACCCTGAAAAGGAAAGGAGTAGTCAAAATTGAGAGTCACCCAAGAGTCATAAGGTCCTAAAACTAGTTCCTTCCAGTACTTTCTTCATCACCCTAAAGTTAGAAACTCCAATACTTTGGCCACCTCAAAGAGTTGACTCATTGGAAAAGACTCTGATGCTGGGAGGGATTGGGGGTAGGAGGAGAAGGGAGCGACAGAGGATGAGATGGCTGGATGGCATCACTGACTTGATGGATGTGAGTTTGAGTGAACTCAGGAGTCGGTGATAGACAGGGAGGCCTGGCGTGCTATGATTCATGGGGTCACAAAGAGTTGGACACGACTGAGCGACTGAACTAAACTGAACTGAGAAAAAACAAAGAGAAGCTCTTACCACCCCTTTTCAACTGGACTCCAAGTAGAAATCCAGGATACAGTAAAGAAAGCTTACCCTTGCCAGCTTCATCAGAGGTCCTGAGGCTTCAGTATCTGGAGCAAGCTGAAAGTCCCAACATTCCACCCTCCTGGCCAAACTATCAGGGAGGAAAAACTCATCTTCTACCTCAGTCTCTGGGAGCATGCAAATGAAACTGACAAAAGACAGATTTAGCAAGAGAAAAGACAGGTTTTTATCTATCTAAGTCCAATGCACATGGGAGTTCATACACACATACAAATGTAACACAAGGAGATGGTTAAAGTTTCAGGCTTATGTACTGCTTTAATAGGGGAAGGGGAGGGGGAGGAGAATACTTTTTGGAAAACAGATGATTTAAGGAAAGATAAGTAAGCCCTTAGGAGAAGAGATAGGAGATGGCAGTCTGTTTAGGTGTGGTGCTGGTTTCCCTTTGCCAGTGATGAGAGTCAGACTTTCCTGGTTGCTCCCAGGAAGGGAATTTGTGACAATTGAATTCTCTTGAGTTCTTTTGGGAGGCTCTGCTTTTAGAAAGATAAGAGAGTTAAGGCAAAGAGACTTTTCAAATGCCATCAGCTCAGCGTAATTTTTTATGCTGTAGTAGAGTATTCTGGGCCCCTTCAATGCAGAGAAAGGCGATAATGTCTTAATACTTATTATTGCTTTGTGAAAAAGAAACTAGGAATACATCTTAACCTTAAAAGAAGCAGGATGTTTTGGCAGTGCTTTTGACTTCCTGGCATTTGGAGACCTGAAAAGGCTGATCATTAATTTCATAGTTTCTTATTCTTCTGTTTATGGCTTCATCATCATCATCGTGCTCACTCTTCCCTGAGTCTGAGGTCAGAGATGAACTGAGGTAAAGAACAGATTGTCCTTGGGTTTGCAACCGACGAATGGCATATTATTTGATTTTTATGTTAAAAATCTAAAAGCTTAGTGGGTTTTTTTTTTTTTTTTTTTTTAGGTCAACAGGAATAAAGGGACTTCCCTGGTGGCCCAGTGGCTAGAACTGGATCCTACATGCTACAGTTACGAGTTCATATGCCAGAACCAAAGATCCTACAGACTGCAACTAAGACTTGGCACAGCCAAAAAAATAAACAGATGGTGGTTTAGGGACTTCCCTTATAGCTCAGATGGTAAAGACTGCCTGTAATGCAGGAGTTCAGTTCAGTTCAGTCGCTCAGTAGTGTCTGACTCTTTGCAACCCCATGAATCGCAGCACGCCAGGCCTCCCTGTCCATCACCATCTCCCAGAGTTCACTCAGACTCATTGAGTCCGTGATGCCATCCAGCCATCTCATCCTCTGTCGTCCCCTTCTCCTCCTGCCNTCCACTAGCTTTGTTCCTAGTGATGCTTTCCAAGGCCCACTTGACTTCACATTCCAGGATGTCTGGCTCGAGATTTGTGATCACATCATCATGATTATCCCCAGGTTCAATTTCTCGGTCAGGAAGATCCCCTGGAGAAGGGTACTAAATATCCATGGCATTGCAAATATTTATATTCTCATCTTTTAAGGTATGGGGAAAATGTCTTTTTGTCTTCCATAGATTCTGACTTAAATATAACATGTGCAAGCAGAGTGACAGAGCCATTTAAAATAAAACTCTGAAGTGAGTGTATCTAGGACTTATAATCTCAGAGAAGGCAATGGCACCCCACTCCAGGACTCTTGCCTGGAAAATCCCATGGGCGGAGAAGCCTGGTGGGCTGCAGTCCATGGGATTGCTGGGAGTCAGACACGACTGAGCGACTTCACTTTCACTTTTAACTTTCATGCATTGGAGAAGGAAATGGCAACCCACTCCAGTGTCCTTGCCTGGAGAATCCCAGGGACGGGGGAGCCTGGTGGGCTGCCGTCTATGGGGTCGCATAGAGTTGGACACGACTGAAGCGACTTAGCAGCAGCAGCAGCAGGGCTTATAGTCTAGATAGGTTTATAAAATACAAATAGATGGTTGGATGTAAGAATGCATTTCTGGGTTTTCACATCCAGGAAGGAGCCATGGTCTTGGCTGGCAAATTTCAGGCTCCAAAGTAGAACGATGAATTTTCTAAGAAAAAACACAGGTTTAGACTTAACTATTGGAAATGAGGGCAGCAACACATCAAAAGAGGACCCCTGGAGTGAGAAGCATGAAAGATACATTTTTTTCTGGAACTATAAGCGCCTTGGATTTTGACATGTTTTGCAACTGACACCCAATGGAGCTCTCAGGGTATGAAACCTTTTTTAAAAAATATTTTAGGCTAATTTAGAGGAAAAAAAAAGGAATAATTATTAGATTTTTAAAACATGTTTTAGATTTAATAAACTCCAAATAAAGGTAACCTAGTAAACATTCTTAAAATTCTTGCTTCTAAAAAGAATAATAACTATAATAAGTATGACAATATTTTCATGACTTCTGAAAGCCTTTTCATGGACATTTCATTTGAAAACAATAATATCAACTTAGTATTTTCAGTGACAATTTGTAAACTGGCAAGTCTTGAAAGAAATAGGCCAGTGCTGAAAACAGGTCTTGCAAATTAATCTTTTTCCTGATGACAGTGTTTAAATATGAATTTGTAATGAAAGTCCTTTAAGAGTGTAAAGTGAAGAAGATAAAAAAGATATTTTACAATAAAGTGAAAATTAAAAGTGAAATAAAAATATACAGTAGGACCACTGACAGCCCTAAGGACCATTTATGGAAATCTAAAACAGGTGTCTTTCTTTAGAATCTACTTAGCAAGACCACAGAGCACACAGTTTGGCAGAAGCCTGGACTGCACTGCAGGGCCCATTTACTGCATTTCCACTGGGGGTGCTTGTATAAGGTATAAACTGCCCAATATCATGTGTCCACACTGCAGAATAACATGAAAATACCATTTGTGTACATACTACCATTTGTGTACACACACACATGCACGTAGACTATCTCTGAGAAGATATACATGGAATTGTTAACGCTGGATGCTTCTGGAAAGGAGAACAGGGTGAGGTTAAGAAGCCAGCATGTTTCCTTGAATGTCTTTTGGTGGTCTCTGACTAGTATATTATTGTATGCATGCATCACTTATTAAAAATAAAATAAAAATATTAAAGGAGTTTTTATTTTGAAGCAGAAGATAAAGCAAATACACAAATGAGTCAAACAAATAGGTGTTATGCAGAGTACTAGGTGTGCTTTGGCATTATCAGCAAAGTGGCCACCTCTGATTGGAAGGATGAGGACAATTTTCTAAGGGAAGTGTTGTTGGTCATCTGTCTTGAGAGTCTGAATAAAATTTCAGTTAACAGACAGTGAGGGTCCTGAAGGAAACATTTCACAAGAAAAAGGATGGTGAGAGCAAAGGCCAGAGGTTGAAAGGAGGCCGACTCCCTGGAGGACTCCGTGGGCCTATCTGTGGCATAGTGGGTCTACATAGGGAGGGGAGGTAGATGGAGGTGGTAGAAATCTGGAGTCAAAATGTGGAAGATCTTGGTTTCTAGGTTGAGGTATATAAAATTTGCACAGTATATATAAAAAGAAAGATTTGAAGCTGGAGATGACATCAGATCTCTCCTTCAACAAGAGCTTATATATAATAGCTTTTCTTGGAAAAGGAAAATTAACAAAACAAAAGTGTTTATTAGTTTAGTGAATACTGGCAATCTGAGGTTGTAGTCTTCTAAAACCTTTTTTGTTGCTGTTCAATTTTTCTACACTAAGTAGAAACCTTATTGAATATTAATGGCACTAGAACCTAAAAAGTTTTAATCCTAACTATGCTAAGTAAGAAAACTGCAACAATAAATCAATAAATTAGCTTACGAAAGGGACAAAAAAGCACCCAGTAAGGATAAAAACAAACAAACAAACCTGAAATCAGAAAACATGATCCTTGAGATTACAGTTCAGATTTTCAGTATGAGGCAAATAAAAACAGATTTCCAGTTCTGAGATTATGAACTTCTGTATTGTTGGAGTTTCTCGTTTTTAACTCTTAAACATATTAACTTAAAATTTTGTGTGCATAAATGCTTTTCACAGGTTATTTTCAGAAAATCAACTGTGAATATCATATACAGATTCTGAAGGAATGAAAGTGTATTTAAATTAAAATGAGAAGCTTAAATTGGATAGATGTGAATGAAATGCTTCATAGAAGGTATCCATAGAAACCACTTAAAATAAAGAGAAATGTTAATTCTCTTTGTAAATTGAACTCCCAGAATCAAAATGAGAGTAAGGCATTTAGTGCAGGTGCAAATACACTTTGGCCTTATCTACGTGAAACACACTAATTGACAATTATGTTTTTGGCCATGGTCTCAGCAGATAGTCACAATCAATTTATAGCCAGATAGTTCATGGGATTCAGCTCATAAAATAGCTAAGCTACATTGGCCCAACTTGTTGATCTAATTGAGTGTGTGATCAGAGAACCATTTCTGTAGTAGCCCAACCTTTCAGCAGTTCCTTGACTACATAAGAAATTAAACTTTAACTACCACTGTGTAGAAATTATATATGTTAATTGGGGACACCATTCAAAATAATTTTTGTGAAAGAATAAATTTTCCTATGCCAATTTTGCAAGAAAAATCTCTACTTTCCACATTCTATTCTAGGCCTCTATGTGAGCAGACATGATTTACATTGCTGGAATCACAGTATTTGGAATTCAAAGTTCTGATTCTGGTTTTTAATATATAAAATGTAAACATTTTCAGGTTACATTTCTTAATTTTCCTTTGTCATAATCACAAATGATGTCACTGAGTTGATGATCATTTCAGAAAAGCTAACTCCGTTATCACTAACCCTAACAATTCATTATGGGCTTCCCAGGTGGCTCAGTGGTAAAGAATCTGCCTGCCAAGCAGGAGATGTGGGTTCAGTCCCTGGGTTGGGAAGATCCCCTGGAGAAGGAAATGGCAACCCACTCCAGTATTCTTGCCTGGAAAATCCCAAGAACAGATAAGCCTGGCAGGCTATGAATCCATGGGGTTGCAAAAGAGTCGGACATGACTTAGTCACTAAACAATTCATTATTGCTAACCGTAGTTTTTTCCTACTCCTCTCCATTACAGGTAGTTCTGTGATGAACGATGTTTGACTTCACCTACTTCATAATCCAGCTGATATANAACAGATAAGCCTGGCAGGCTATGAATCCATGGGGTTGCAAAAGAGTCGGACATGACTTAGTCACTAAACAATTCATTATTGCTAACCGTAGTTTTTTCCTACTCCTCTCCATTACAGGTAGTTCTGTGATGAACGATGTTTGACTTCACCTACTTCATAATCCAGCTGATATACTCCAGACCTACTGTTTGTAACGGCCTTTCAGTTTCAATTCAGTCACTCAGTTGTGTCCGACTCTTTGCGACTCCATGAACCGAGCACCTTTAGATATTCTCATTTTGGCTACAGAAAATCTTTTTAAGAGTTATTGAAGGACTTCCCTGTGGTGCCGTGATGGATAAGAATCTACCTGTCAAATGCAGGGAACACGGGTTCGATCTCTGGTCCAGCAAGATTCCACAGGCTGCAGAGCAATTAAGCTTGCGCACCACAACTACTGAGCCAGACCTATAGAGTCCACACCACAACTACTTAGCCTCTGGGCCTAGAGCCTGTGCTCCGAAACAAGGGTGACGACTGCAATGAGACGCTCGTGCAGGGGGACAAGGAGTAGCCCCAACTCACCTCAACTAGAGAAAACAAGGCAACAAGGACTCAGTGCAGCCCAAAACAAATAAATAAAATTTTTATTTATTAAAAAAATATATTTAGAAATATCTGACAGGAAAACTAAAGAATTATTGCGGAGTCAAAGAGATTTTTTAATGTGGATTATATTAACCAATATTTACCATACTAGAAGGTAAATTGAGATATTTTAAAAATAATTACTTAAAAATAAACTCATATGGTAAAGTAAATAACTCAATTTTATGAAAAAAAAAAACCACTGTATTAGAACTTTAATCATCTTACTTTAATTACTACCATCTACTTTGAGCAAGCATTTTGGTTTTTAATTTAGTAACATTTAATTTTAAAACATTTGGTTTTAAAAAGCATATTGAGTGAAAGAAAAAGTTATTAAATAATATTATGAATGGTATGAGTAATAAAGTGAATGACTGAGGCTTGGGGTAAAAAAAAAAAAAACGGATTTAATTCTATCTTCAGTTCACAGTTAGGGAAATCAAGGCTTGGAGAAAACTGGTTTGCCTGAGGTGGCCACAGTCAGAGATTTCAACTCTGGCTTTGGCTTCCGTGGCAGCTCAGACGGTAAAGCGTCTCCCTGCAATGCGGGAGACCCGGGTTTGATTCCTGGGTCAGGAATATCCCCTGGCGAAGGAAATGGCAATCCACTTCAGCATTCTTGCCTGGAAAATCCCATGGACCAAGGAGCCTGATAGGCTACAGTCCATGGGGACTGAGCGACTTCACTTTCACTTTCCTTACTCTCAATCAAGAGCTCTTTCAGCTACTGCATAATGACTGCTAATATCTAATAGTGTTAGAGACTGCCCCTCAAGTCAGGCAAATCCAGGTTAAAACCTTGCCCCATTCCAGGCTAGCTATGTAATCTTGGACAGACTTCTTAGCTTCAGTCTTCTCGGTTTCTTCACTTAAGAAGTTGCCACAATCTTTATTTCACCTTAACAGTTTGCTCATATTAGATGAGATAATATTTTAAGTGGTTTAAAATGGCTCCTGGCACTCAGTAGACAGTTATTTTTATTAGCTGAAGTTACTCTCGGTGAACTGCAGAGCATTTGGAGCAAAAGAATCTTCGTAGCCAGGACTTGGCTCCAGAGTGTGTGAACTACATCTGCCACTTTTGGAATCTTACTTAATTAAAGGCTGGAAATCACTGCACTTCTCTGGAGGAGCCTAACATGTCTTTGGTTGCAGGAAACAAAGGTTAAATGTGTTAACCTGGAAACTTATGCAACCAAGGGTTAAAATAGCCTTGAAGCTAAAACCAAAGAATTCTGGCCTCTGGTATGTGATGCAAAGCCAAGCATGTTTGCCTTTGTGAGCCCAGGAATGCTTCTGGTGAGCCTTATTTGTTGTGGAAACTGACATGATCAAAGTGGGGAGAATTAAAACGATCCATCGGAATAATAGTCAAGGCTGTATATGACCTCCCCAGAAGGAGCCTTGAACCTGAAGTCTCCCACTGGGGATAGACAAGCCAGCTGACCGCAGCTGGAAAGGGGAAAGCAGCCTTTCTAAGGCAGATGAGGACACCTGGGAGAGAGATAAAAGACCCTGGGTGGGGAAACTCTAGATTTTGCAGACTGAATGGTGAAATGAAATGCTGACCTTGTGGTCTTTAGGATTCTGGTAACACCTAGGTTGTGGTTTTCAGGTGTCAGTTTTTAGAGTGGAGTTACTAAGTGAAGCAGGCACTTTTAGTATTAAAGCATCTGGGGGTGGGGAAACCATGCTAATTGCGATGAGATCCTGTGCCAGTTGCACTGGAGTGTTCTAAGGCATGATGTCATGCTCCTTCCCATATTAATTTCCAAATGTTGAAAAATTCTCATTATGATTAAGTGGAATTAAGTGTCCCTAAGTGGTTGGCATGATTCTGGATTGTTTGCTCACTTAGTCCTTTATCCCAGGATGAAGATTAGTAAAACTCTTTGATATTCTAGCAAGTATGAAATGACCTTGGAGCCCCAACTGTTGCTAAATATTAATCAAGGCAACTACAGAATGATAAAACAGGGGGATTGGAAAAGATTTTAAGGAAGTCCACTCCTACTCACATATTTTAGCGATGAGGAAACTGAAGCCCAGAAAGAGGAAATGACTTGCTCAATACTACAGTGTTTCTGATCTGCAGGCCAATGCTTGCCTGCTGCCATGCCAAAGAATCCCCAGTAGATAGACTATTGGACTAGAAAAATGCCCACGTGGAGAGAGTCACCTTCTGGGCATCCATAATTTGAAATGCTGCAGGGATATCACTTTGTTTTTGTAAATTATAATAACAATCATGCTTTTTTTCCCTTTTGTGTACATTGGCTTATTTTTTATCTCTGTCCCTCCCTCGACATACTTCACAGGACTAGATAGATAGAGGGAGGTAAATGCAGAATGAAGTTTTTATAAACATCACGAATACATTCGATACCGTGCCCAGTGAGAGAATTTAATAATCATCATACCTTCTGTGGAGCGCTTTACAAATCACAAAGTGCTTTTAAATCTCTTCTTCCATTAATCCCTACACAGTCATAAGAGGGAGGCAGAACAGTTATTATCATCTGTCTTACGGATGCCCAAAGTGAGGCAGAGGGAGTCCAGCGACTTGCCTGGCACCACACAGCTCCACAGCAGGGCCCGGCGAGGGTTTCAGCCAGCCTCTCAGGACCCTCAGTTTAGGTACCTCTCGCGGCGGCACGAAGAGGCCCAGGCTCCAGGATTTCGCTGAACTCTCCACTTGGTGAGAGTTTCAGGAAATAGTGCAGATAGGCAGGGGGAGGGTCTAGGAGAACCGGAGAGCGAGCAACGGTCAGACGGTTGGGGGGAGAGGGGAAAGCAGTCTAGCAATAATGCATTTAAAAAGGTAAGAATTTGAGAAAGGTTTCAGTCTGCAGACCTCAGAGATAAAATCCCAGGAAGAGGCTCCTTTTGTCCTTTCTCCGGGCTTCCAGCAACTGCTTTCTCAGGGAATGCGTCTGACGCTTGCATTTCATATCTGCCTTGCTGGAGAGCCCCTGCCCCAGGGTGCGGCGGGGTTTGGGCTCCCTCGGCTCCCAGGCCCGGGCGCCGTTCGGCGCGGGGAGGGGGAGGGCCCACAGGCCTCCTGCCGAGAAGCCCCGGGATGGGCGGGGGAAGTCGGCCTCGCATCAAAGCAATCAGAGAAACCCTGGGGGGCTATTGGCCTGCTTCTCTCCTCAGACACGGCTTTGCCTCAACTAATTTCCTGCCCGGGCCCTAACCCAGGTCCCGCCCTTTCCCACCCTCCCCAGAGTCACGCTGTACCAAGCATCGCCCAAGTCGGGAACCAGGGGAAGAAAGCGGGGCCCTGTGGATTTCTGTTTGTCTTTGGAAACCACTTATGGAGCAAGAAGTGGGGACCACAAATGTGGACCCATCCGGAAAGACACCCCACCCCATCCCCCACTCCAGTTGAGTTACCAAATGAGGCCAATTCATTCTCTGGAATGTAGCAGCCCGGGCAATGATGATCGATACTGACAGGGAAGCTTTCCTGTAGCAATATCCCCGGCCACCGGCTGTGAGGCAAAGAGAAAGAACTCTCTGGAATTCACAACATTCCCCCTCCAATTAATCCCCAGCCGCCCCGCTGCGTGTGAATGGGCTGTGCTGGGGATTCGTAGCTCTGATGCCGAGGGATTTGCTGATTCCTTTGAGCCCCCTGAGGAGAGGTGATATGGAGAGCAGATAATGAGCGTGCAGCGCTGAGGCGAGGTAATGAATTGGCTCGGCTGGGCCCGGCTTCACTATTTGTACACTTTTAGGCACCTCAGAAACTGGGTTTGCAGACAAAATCTAGGCTGAGGGGCCCTCAACCCCGGACCTTTTGTGGGCCTGGATGGCTGCCGCCTCTCCCACTCGCTTAAGTCGTGAGCCTTGTCTCAGGAAGGAAGGGCCAGAGCCGAGGGATCGCAGCCCTGATTCTGACCTGGCCTGGCTTGGCCGGTACCAGCCCTGCCTCAGTCACATCCTCACCCCAATCAAGACCAGTTTAACGCTGTTCCTTCTACTGAATTGCAGTTTTCAGTGTAACTCCGCTGTCTGTCAAAATGCTTTTTATTTTTCACTCTGTAGCTCCATGTTCACTACTATGAGACCATACCCACAGGCAAAAACGTTTAAAAGCATTGCCCCCATCCAAGAATGCCTGATGAACTATGGACAGAGGTTCGTGACATTGTACAGGAGGCAGTGATCAAGACCATCCCCAACAAAAAGAAATGCAAAAAGGAAAAACGGTTGTCTGAAGAGACCTTACAAATAGCTGAGAAAAGAAGAGAAGCTAAAGGCAAACGAGAAAAGNACTATGGACAGAGGTTCGTGACATTGTACAGGAGGCAGTGATCAAGACCATCCCCAACAAAAAGAAATGCAAAAAGGAAAAACGGTTGTCTGAAGAGACCTTACAAATAGCTGAGAAAAGAAGAGAAGCTAAAGGCAAACGAGAAAAGGAAAGATATATCCATCCGAATGCAGAGTTCCAAAGAACAGCAAGGAGAGATAAGAAAGCCTTCCTCAGTGGCCAATGCAAAGAAGTAGAGGAAAATAACAGAATGGGAAAGACTAGAGCTCTCTTAAAAAAATTAGAGATACCAGGGAACATTTCATGCAAAGATGGGCATAAAAAAGGACAGAAATGCTATGGACTTAACAGAAGTAGAAGATACTAAGAAAAAGTGTCAAGAATACACAAAACTATACAAAAAAGTCTTTATGACCTAGATAACCATGATGGTGTGATCACTCACCTAGAGCCAGACATCCTGGAGTGTGAAGTCAGGTGGGCTTTAGGAAGCATCACTATGAACAAAACCAGTGGAGGTGATGGAATTCCAGTTGAACTATTTCAAATTCTAAAAGATAATGCTGTGACAGTGCTGCACCCAATATGCCAACAAATTTGGAAAACTCAACAGTGGCCACAGAACTGGAAAAGGTCAGTTTTCATTCCAATCTCAAAAAAGGGCAATACCAAACAATGTTCAAACTACTGCACAATTGCACTTCCTTAGTGAGGTAGCAGAATATTGCTCAAAATTCTCTAAGCTAAACTTCAACAGTATGTGAACTAAGAACTCCAGATGTTCAAGCTGGATTTAGAAAAGGCAGAAGAACCAGAGATCAAATTGCCAGCATCGGCTGGACTGTCAAAAAAGCACAAGAGTTCCAGAAAAACATCTGCTTTATTAACCACACCAAAGCCTTTGACTGTGTAGATCACAACAAGCTGTGGAAAATTCTTCAAGAGATGGGAATACCAGACCACATTACCTGCCTCCTGAGAAACCTATATGGAGGTCAAGAAGCAACAGTTAGAACCAGATATGGAACAACAGACTGGTTCCAAATTGGGAAAGGAGTGTGTCAAGGCTGTATATTGTCACCCTGCTTATTTAACTTATATGCAGAGTACGTCACATGAAAGGCCAGGCTGGATGAAGCACAAGCTGGAATCAAGATTGCCAGGAGAAATATCAATAACTTCAGATACACAGATGACACCACCCTTATGGCAGAAAGTGAAGAGGAACTAAAAAGCCTCTTGATGAAAGTGAAACAGGAGAGTGAAAAAGCTATCTTAAAACCCAACTTTCAAAAAACTAAGATCACGGCATCGGTCCCATCACTTCATGGCAAATAGATGGGGAAACAATGGAAACAGTGACAGACTTTATTTTCTTGGGCTCCAAAATTACTGCAGATGGTGACTGCAACCATGAAATTAAAAGATGCTTGCTCCTTGGAAGAAAAGCTATGACCAACCTAGACAGCATATTAAAAAGCAGAGACATTATTTTGCCAACAAAGGTCCATCTTGTCAAAGCTATGATTTTTCCAGTAGTCATGGATGGATGTAAGAGTTGGACCATAAAGAAAGCTGAGCACTGAATAATTTATGCTTCTGATCTGTGGTGTTGAAGACTCTTGAGAGTCCCTTGAACTGTAATATCCAACCAGTCCATCCTAAAGGAAATCAGTCCTGAATATTCATTGGAAGGACTGATGCTGAAGCAGAAGCTCCAATACTTTGGCCACCTGATGCCGAACTTCAGGTCAGTTCAGTCATTCAGTCATATCTGATTCTGTGACCCCATGGACTACAGCATGCCAGGCTTTCCTGTCCATCAAATCCTGGAGCTTGCTGAATCTCATGTCCATCAAGTCGGTGATGCCATCCAACCATTTCATCCTCTGTTGTCGCCTCTCCTCTGGCCTTTGATCTTTTGCAGCATCAGGGTTTCCAAAAGAGTTGATTCTTTGCATCAGGTGGCCAAAGTATTGGAGTTTCAGCTTCAGCATCAGTCCTTCCAATGAATATTCAGGACTGATTTCCTTTAGGATGGACTGGTTGGATCTCCTTGCAGTCCAAGGGACTCTCAAGAATCTTCTCCAACACCACAGTTCAAAAGCATCAATTATTCGGTGCTCAGCTTTCTTTATGGTCCAACTTTCACATCCATCCATGACTACTGGAAAAACCATAGCTTTGACGAGACGGACCTTTGTTGGCAAAGTAATGTCTCTGCTTTTTAATATACTGTCTACGTTGGTCATAGCTTTTCTTCCAAGGAGCGAGTGTCTTTTACTTTTGTGGCTGCAGTCATCATCTGCAGTGCTTTTGGAGTTGAAGAAAACAGTCTATCACTGTTTCCATTGTTTCCCCATCTATTTGCCATGAAGTGATGGAACTGAATGCCATGATCTTAGTTTTCTGAAAGCTGAGTTTTAAGCCAACTTTTTCACTCTCCTCTTTCACTTTCATTAGGAAGCTTTTTAGTTCCTCTTCACTTTCTGCCATAATATATCTGAGATTATTGATATTTCTCCCTGCAATCTTGATTCCATCTTGTGCTTCATCCAGCCTGGCCTTTTGTGAGATGTACTCTGCATATAAGTTAAATAAGCAAGGTGACAATATACAGCTTTGACACACTCGTTTCCCAATTTGGAACCAGTCTGTTGTTCCATGTCTGGTTCTAACTTTTGCTTCTAGACCTGCATACAGATTTCTCAGGAGGCAGGTAATGTGGTCTGATATTCCCATCTCTTGAAGAATTTTCCATAGTTTTTTGTGATCCACACAGTTAAAGGCTTTGGCGTAGTCAGTAGAGCAGAAGTAAATGTTTTTCTAGAACTCTCGTGCTTTTTTGATGATCCAGCCGATGCTGGCAATTTGATCTCCGGTTCTTCTGCCTTTTCTAAATTCAGCTCTCGAATATCTGGAATTCTCAGTTCATGTACTGTTGAAGCCTAGCTTAGAGAATTTTGAGCATTACTTGTTAGCTGGTAGAAGGAGTGCAATTGTGCGATAGTTTGAACATTGTTTGGTGTTGCCCTTCTTTGGGATTGGAATGAAAACTGACCTTTTCCAGTTCTGTGGCCACTGCTGAGTTTTCCAAATTTGTTGGCATATTGGGTGCAGCACTTTCACAGCATTATTTTTTAGAATTTGAAATAGTTCAACTGAAATTACATCACCTCCACTGGCTTTGTTCATAGTGATGCTTCCTAAGGCCCACCTGACTTCGCATTACAGGATGTTTGGTTCTAGGTGAGTGATCACACCATCATGGTTATCTGGGTCATGAAGATCTTTTTTTGTATAGTTCTGTGTATTCCTGCCACCTCTTCTTACTATCTTCTGCTTCTATTAGGTCCATACCATTTCTGTCCTTTATTGTGCCCATCTTTGCACTCATCTCACATGCTAGTAAAGTAACGCTCAAAATTCTCCAAGCCAGGCTTCAGCAATACGTGAACCGTGAACTTCCAGAAGTTCAAGCTGGTTTTAGAAAAGGCAGAGGAACCAGAGATCAAATTGCCAACATCCGTTGGATCATGGAAAAAGCAAGAGAGTTCCAGAAAAACATCTATTTCTGCTTTATTGACTATGCCAAAGCCTTTGACTGTGTGGATCACAATAAACTGTGCAAAATTCTGAGAGAGATGGGAATACCAGACCACCTGACCTGCCTCTTGAGA